>JARFXV010000385.1:510000-1110000 GCA_031761425.1 Cosmopolites sordidus
AAACTGTCCTGAGACCTTAAACAGATTACCGACACTAAACCCTAAACAAACAAACCCAGATTCATTACCACCGAATGAAGATGAAATAATTAGGCAAATCAAGCGACTTAAAAGTAACAAAGCTTCTGGTGAAGATGGAATCACTGCTGAACTTTTGAAATCCGCTGGTCCAGGTACAGTCAAGGAAATAACCAAAATTCTACAAGAAGTTTGGCGAATCGAACGGATTCCGGAAGATTGGAAAGATGCTCTAATCCATCCACTACATAAAAAAGGAGATATAACTGATGTAAACAATTACAGAGGGATATCTCTTCTCCCAGTTTGTTACAAGATTCTATCTCAATGTCTACTAGACAGAGCACAGAGACAGTTAGAACTTAAAATTGGTGAATATCAAGCAGGTTTTCGATCAGTCTGATCCTGCACGGAACAGATCCTTAATCTAAAGTTCATCCTAAGACATCAAAAACTGTACAATAAAAATCTAATTTGTACATTTGTGGAGTTCAAAAAAGCAAATGATTCTATTGACTACGAATCTTTATTCCAAATCTTGAAATAAAAATGACTAGATCTGAAAACGCTGGCAATTATTAAAGCAACATTAACTAACACAAGGTCAAAAGTTAAATTCATGGGTGCTATTTTCAGATCCCTTCGAAATTAAAACTGGACCAGAGACAAGGGGATGGACTCTCTTATTTAACTGTGTTCTAGAAAAAGTAATACAGGAGTGGCGTGAAAAAAAATCGGTCTTGAATATTGACCAGCCCATTAAGTCTGGCGTTTCCTGATGATCTAACAATTTTAGCTCAAGATATATTAAAGACACAAAGGCTTATATATATATATATATATATATATATATATATATATATATATATATATATATATATATATATATATATATATATATATATATATATATATATAGAAAAAGAAGACTTAAATTTTACGGACACACAAAACGGATGAATCCGAGTAGGGTAACTAGACAAATAGTTGAATTTTATGAAAATAGAAGTAGAGCTAAAGTAAAATATCAGCAAATATTACACAAAGTGAAATTCAGGAGAGAGGCTGTTTCAGACACAAGGTTAATGTTTGAGAGGTTGCCCAGAGAGAAAAATGTAGGAAGATTGTAACAACCCGGTCTTACGAAAAGAAAACAGCTCATAGTGAAAGCATGAAATCAGTAGGGGCGCAAAGGAAGGCTAATAACAACAAACGCCTCTAACTGTACTTCGCGTGGTCCACCAGGTGAATAATAATAATAATATGTACATATATATCGTATCGATTTATTATGATAAATCATTATGTCCTAAACTTAATCAACTCAATAATCAATCAAGGGGGGTATAAATCTAATAAACCTTGATTTTTGATCATTTAATATTATTAACACTGTAATTATATTTATAATAATTAATTTAATCATATATAATTTTTCTGAATGATGCATTTTCTTGTCAGGTAGTGTACAACAAGAAATCATTATTGTGACTCTATATTATTTTCAGTTGACAAAAGTACAGTTAAAGCCTTTGATTTTTTTAGATCTGTTAGGTATCGAAAATTATTTTTCATTTTATGTATCAGAGAACAAATCAGGCTTTAACTGAGAAATCGATATGTTGACAGCAGAAAATACGGTTAATTTTATGGAACATCGGAAAATAAAACATACAAACGGTGATTTGCATTGCGAGGGAAAGTTTGAAACCAATGTTAACCAATTCCATTTTTTTATTTTTTGCATATAGAACTTACATCTATATATTCTTTTAAACCTCCTATAACTTTTTAATGTTAATTTATGAACTAACGATAAGAAATAGTTTCGTGCTGGTACAATATCCAGTCGATCTTAAGTCATATTTGTTATCGTTGTGTAAAATGAGGCGAGGACTGTAAATAAAAAGCTGTCAATCGCTTGGTGTATACTCTGGCAGAGCGAATTTTCTAAGAGCCTCTTTACCACTACAAAATACTAGGTTATATTTTGGACAGGATAGCATATTATTTTTCTTATTATGATAAAATGTAATGAGAATAATTTTGTATACATTTTTTATTCAATTGAAATTTCAATTTTACATTATCTCCTTCAAAGTAGTTGCCTTAGGAAGCCAAACACCGCTTGAGACGGTTTGTCTCCTCTTTATAGCAGTGCTGGAACTCAAATACTGGAATCGCCTTCAGTTGAGTCTTTTAAATTGATTTTTCAATCTTGTGAAAGGGAAAAAGTCATAAGGGTTCAAGTCTGGTAAATAAAGGGGCTGCGGTGCCACAATGATGTTTTTCCTTACCAAAAATTCGTTAATTGAAATCGCTGTGTGGCAAGGTTCATTGTCGTGATGCAACACCAACTTTTTCATCGTATGAGTTAGAACCTCATGTCATTCAAATTAATTTCAATTCAAATCTGGGAACACATAATTTATTAACATTTATAGATAGTCCTTAATTGACTGTAATTTCATTTTGAAACAAAAATTTTTCAATAACGTGCTATGAAGCTGGTCACATACTGATTTATTGGGCATGTAAAGATTATAAATTGTTGTCGTATCAAAAAGGAACACTTTCGAGGCGTTTGTTGTTGTTAGCCTTCCTTTGCGCCCATACTAATTTCATTCTTTCGCTATGAGTTTTTTTCCTTTCGTCAGACCAAGTTCTTCCAGTCTTCCTACATTTTTCTCTCCGGCCAACCTTCCAAACGTTAACCTTGTGTCTGAAACAGCCTCTATCCTGAATTTCACTTTGTGTAATATTTGCTGATCTTAGGTCCTCTTTAATTGCAGCAATCCATTTAATTATTTCTACTTTAGCTCTACTCCTATTTTCATAAAATTCGACTATTTGTGTAGTTAGCCTACTCGGATTCTTCCGTTTTATGTGTCCGTAAAACTTAAGTCTTCTTTTTCTCATATTGCTATGTATATCTGTGTATTGTTGGATTTCTTCGTTTTCTCGAAGTCGGTATGTTGTGTTATTTATTTGTTTGGGGCCTAGGATTTTTCTTATGATTTTTCTTTCCTTCTTTTCAATGTCCTCTATGTTCCTCTTTCTATTCAGAATGAGCGTTTCTGCAGCATATATACATTCTGGTTTAATAACTGTGTTGTAATGTCTCAGTTTTATGTTTTTAGATAGGCATTTTTTGTCGTAAATATTTTGTGTAAGTCTCAATACCGTTTAGTAACGTAAGTCTCAATACCATTTTTTGACATCTACCCTTATTGGCCGCTTTTTCCAACCCATTTTCCCTGATTATTTCACCCAAATATTTGAATTGAGAGACTCGTCTGATGCTACCATATTTTGTTTTTAGAAATGGTGTTCTTAGTCTATTGCAGGTCATGTATTGTGTCTTTTCAAAGGAAATTTGGAGTCATACCTCTTCTGCTGTTTCTTTTAGGATGTGTTTCTGTGCCGTTAATGTGTTTCTGTGCCGTTAATACATCTTGAGCTAAAATTGCTAGATCATCAGCAAATGCCAGACAATCAATTTTGATGTTGGTTCTCCCCAGTTTAATCGGCCGGTCAATATTCAGGGCCGACTTTTTTTCACACCACTCCTGTATACTTTTTCTAGAACACAGTTAAATAAGAGTGGCGAAAGTCCATCCCCTTGTCTCACTCCAGTTTTAATTTCGAAGGGCTCTGAGATGTCACTCATGAATTTAACTTTTGACCTTGTGTTAGTTAACGTTGCTTTAATAATTGTCAGCGTTTTCAGATCTAGTCCTTGTTCTTTCAAGATTCGGAATAAAGCTTGGCGGTCAATAGAATCATATGCTTTTTTGAAATCCATAAATGTACAGACGAGATTTTTATTGTTCAGTTTTTGATGTCTTAGAATCAACTTTAGATTCAGGATCTGTTTAGGGCAGGATCTGGGAAGGAACATTTTGTAGATTATTTACAGCAAAAGCCATGCAGCCAGAAACGAGCTTCATCTGAAAAGATGATTATTCATAATCAGGATCAATTTCCAGTTGTTTTAAAGTTCAATCTGAAATGAAATAGCTTCAGTTTGTAAATCAAATAGCAAGTTGTAATACAGTAAGTTTATAAATTTCCATTTTCTGCAATGTTGTCTCTTACAGCAGTTATATTCCCCCTTCTTCTGTGATTGCGATGTATTGTTAGTGTTTTATGGTTCATTATAAATCCAAATATTGTTGAGGTGTGTTATGTATGATATATGACGAATTCAGATTACTCCATTATACTAAACGCAAATGACAACTTACGTGAAAGTGAGTTAAATAAAAGTTTATTATGACCGTCATGACATTTCAACATCCTATCGTTTTTATCAAAGCATATAGACACATTCAAGATGTCAACAAGTTATTGTTATTGTATTTAAATCTGCTAAAAAACCTATTTCCTAAAGTAGAGCAATTTCTGACTGAATAAAGTACATAAAGTTTCTAAATAAGTTTTCAGTTAATATGAGGAGAGATAAGGAAACCACTATTCTAATTTAGCCTTTCATGTGGCTGTTCGCCTTTTACAGAACCGACTCTCAAAAGGCTTTCCACTAGATTTACCCTTTATTTTCCATTATTATTAGTTGATTAATTAATAGTAAAAAAGCATTTAGGAAAAAGTTTTTTCGAGCACCGGATTCAGTAAATATCGATTTTATACTTTGCATCTCATTCTAAATTTTAACTTGTTTTTGTTTTTAATACGCATTTTGAATAAGCAGAAAGTGTTTTTAATTTAAATCAAATGAAACTTTTCAAAAATAATATCACTCAAATGTACATCTGTTGCTGTTTTAAAAATGGTGACTTTTTGGTTAAAATTTATTATTACGCACTCACAAAATTGTGACTCTCTCTCATTAATGACATGTTGGGTGTTATGTATTAATTATTGGATCATTTAGGGATTATTCTTATAGGGTAAGTCCGGGGGAGATAAGTAAGGGAGAGATGGCCACTTCAAAAAAGTTCTACAAACACTGGCTAGATGTCACTACTTCTCACTCAGTTCAAATACCTGCGCACAAAAATATTTGGAAATAAAATACCAATAGTAAGTGAAATCCACTTGTTTTCTTTTGGCTAGTGCGAAAATAGTTAGGTATGTTATATGTTGTGGTTGTGTAGTTTTTGGAAAATGATAAATAACTTCAAAATAACAACAAGGGCTCATAAATCTTGTCACGTCGCTGTTGTGGCCATCTCTTCCGGAAAATTAAGAAATAGTGCCACATTCGGCCAGAGTGTGATGGCCATAGTATTACTAGCGCTGTTTTTATATTTGTTGGAGTAGTGCAAACATGTTTGTGATAATTTCAAATACCAAAGACAAGCATTAGCTACCCGAGGAAATTGGAGCGCCATTAAAGGTTGCAATAAATGTTTTAAAAAATGGTGAAATGTCAATTTATATAGCTTCTAAAGCCTATCAGATTCCAAGAAAGCTCTAGAAAGGCGTTTCAAAAACAATATTGACAAAAAAGGACCTAAGGGACCAACTCCTTTTTTTGACGAAGAACATGAAAAGAAGCTTGCAAAGTACATTAAAGTCATACAAGCGAAAGGTTTTCCTTAAACGAATGATGATGTCAGAAAGATCACTTATCTGCTGGTTGGATAGTTAAATTTAAAACAAACTGAAAGAACTGAAAAACCACACAAAAAATACATAGTTTTGCTTTTAATGCCAAGTCACGCATCTCACTACCTTCAACTGTTGGATCGTGCGGTATTTAAGTCACCGAAAACCAATTTCTACTAAGAATGTCGACTGTGGCTGAAACAAAATCCTGGTCGTCGTATTACAAGACTGTCATTCGGAATATTGCTCAACAAAGCGTGGGGAAAAGCAGCTTCTGCTGAGACTGCTATTGCAAAGCTATAGGAGTTAGTTCTTTTAATCCAAACGCAATCCCAGATTATACTTTCACACAAAACCTCAGATAAATCACATTATCCTCTGGAAATTCCCCAGCCACAATCATAGTTCAGGAACAGGCTGGCAGCGGTTCAATGTTAGCAAATATGGGTCAAGTTTCAAGAACTTCAGAAGAGCCAGTGAGTCTGTCACAGTCTCTGAGCTAATCTTTTGTGCTGAGGAACTCTGAATCTCAAATGCAAGCCCTGAAATGTTACCGAAGAAAATACCGAATAAATATTAAGAACATGATTACCAGTGATTCTGGAGTTTCTTCCATCAACGTCAAAAACTCCACCAAAAAAAAATTAGATCTCGAATTTGACTCCAACGTAAATTTTAATGGAAATATTCTATTCCCCAAAAAAGTTATCGAAATACGCAAACGGGCTAAGCAAGTCACTCCTGGCATCAAAAGAACACACACAAATGAGGAAATGTAAAGAATATATGAAACGACAAAATGCTAAAAAGTATTGCTAAGAAGAACCTAAAAAAATAAAACAAGACTGAGAAATACAAAAAACAGTAGTGAGATGTGCCCCAAGATAGAAAAAAATCCTTAAAAAGGATATCTGACAATGGCGACAATGATGAATAGCCGGTCATATGCGATGCATCAGTTGAAGAAAGTGAAGGGAGAGAAGAAACTAACTGGGCTGTGGAGTAACATTTACTAACTTTGGGTGAACAGAAATTACACTGTATTATTACACAAATATATGGTATGTCGCACCGTGATGTTAAAATCACATGTCGTCCAGATCAAAATAATCCAATTCATTCCAGAAAAAATCAATAAACATGTTTCTGTAGTGCATTCGCCATTGACAGTAACTGCCTTTCCATTTTCGTTTTCAAATAAGTTCGTCCCAATTACACCTCCAGATCATAAACCACATCAAAGTGTTAATTTTTGAGGATATAAAGGAATTTTAATAACAGTATGTGGGGTTTCTTCACTCCAAATGCGAGAATTTCGCTTATTTACGAAGCCATTTAACCAAAAAAGATCCTCAGCTCTGAAAATGATTTTTTCATAAAATAATCTGTTTTAAATCGCTCTAAAGCCTAATCTATAAAATTTCAACATAACAAATCGTCATTTGGTTTGAATTCTTGGGTTAACTGAATTTTATATGCCTGGAAATGCAAATATATATGAAGAATATTCGATATAGTGCAATAAGAAAGCCCAAGTTCTTGTGAACGACGTGTAATTGATTATTCCGGATTTTCATTCACACTTTGGTCCATAGCATCAATGTTTTCAGCAATACGTTTAAGTTTTTCACAGGATGGATTTTTAATATCACAAATACTACCATTTGATTCGAATTTTTGAATTAAATTACGAATAGTAAGCTCTGTAAGTCGATTATATTGACCATACATTTCACGTAAGGTGCGAAACGTAGCCGAATAGATATTTTTATATTCAATTTGTATACGATGTGCAACTGTATATCTGTTCATAATGATGTAACAAACAATTCTAAACACAAACGTCAATTTCGGTGGGAATTAGGAAAAAAAAATGGCTGCTATGACGTTTTACAAAAATGTATAGTACTATTTTGATAACCCTTTATATGGCAATACAAGAAAATGTGTATTAGGCCAATAAAGAATATTAAAAATATCTTGAATTCAAGGATAATTCATCCATGCTTCACGTAATAGTCAACGCCTGGGCGGGTTACGGACGATTTTTCGCAGTCTGACTGTTGCGGACGTTCACCGCAGGATGGCGTTAGCTGCATGGTATTGCAGCCTAAATACGGAAAGGTATACGAATTATACTCTTGGCCATTTCTTTAGTTGCTGTCCGGACATTTAGCACGAGCCCGATTGATAATAGCCTAAGACCTGAAACCGATCTCGGTCACAGTTGTGCCTCGTTGAGTAAACGTCAAATCTCCTGTTTCTTTTTTCCCCGTTCGTCACAGTCATAATTTTTGCCGGGTGTAAATTTATAGTCATCAAGTGTTTTCTCTATTCAAAGAATGCAAAGAATTTGCCTACAGAGACCTTGTTGAAACCAGCAGCTCGGGCTGCGGATATATTTTCCGATATTCTGAGACTCAAATCAGGGTGACGATGCAAAAACCCACATTTTCTTCGTTGAATTTGTGATGTTTGTTGTTGCGGACAGCTAACTAATATACCAACATCTGTAGTTCCAAAATTGTCATTCCACACAAACGACTCTCCATCTGCTTTAAATAGGCAACGAGTTCTTCTTTTTGCTTCTTCCGAAAGTAGTTTGAATGAGGCTTAAAGAAACTTTGACATTGCAAATTTGTTTGTCATTCTGCCTGCCTAATTCATTTTTAATTCTAGAGTAGTTTGAGGAACGCCGTAAAACTTGCTATCTTATCTATAATCTTTTTTTCTATCTAACATGCCTTGAATCGTGTTTGCCATTGCTTCGCTGCCTATTCGCCTCTATTTGTTTTTCTTTTACAATTTTTAACCATTTTCTGAAAGTAAAATAACACAATTCTATTAAAGATGAGAAACGTAGAAAAAAATTGCATAGGGCAAGATGGGGTACAGATATCCCATTATTCCTCTATCGAAATTTTCGAATATATTATTTTTTTGAGATTATAAAACGACCGTAATGGACACAACACTACAGTTATTTTAATTAATTTAATTAGCAGTAAAACATATTTTACGAACAGACACGTATCCCATATGTCTAAAAATTAGATAAAATAATAAATAAAAACATTTTTGCGCACCTCCCTCACCGCACCTTACGCACCAACTCAGTGATCAGCATACTGAATACCTTTGTGGAAATACTAATACTACTGGCTTAGTAGTACTATCGAGACTTAATCAAAACATCAAAATAACATGGGTCCACATCTTACCTCACTACTCCGTCTTACCTCACCTTCCCCTAAATGTATTGGTAGGGGAATAAATATTATCAACAGGGATATATTCAACTCAGTTTACAATTTGCTGATGACTAGATATTGATAGTTTAAGACTACATAACATGAACTAAACAACAAAATAAATAATGGTGAAACATTTTTTACCTTAACATTTTCTGTAGTCGTACACAAAAAAAAGCGAACAAGCAAAAAATATAGCAGTTTTTGTATTCAAGCTATATATGCTAATTTTGGCCTTTATTCCTTTATGTTGACTCATGGATTAACAGAAGCAAACTGTTCGACGTTTAAAAATTAAAACAATCCGAAATCACTGGATATTGAGTTCGTTCATTAAATGCAGCTTTTAAAGTTCCCCTTGCAAACTAAATCCTCGATTGTATATGTTAATTTTTTTATAATGTTTGAAAACGATATTATTCAAGCTTTCCGGTTACTACACTCGTATTGGTTCGTCAGCTGAAATTTTATTTGTTTTCTTTCTTTTTACATGATGGAGATAAGCAACGTTAAAATCAAGAGGTTTTACTCTTTTTTTTTAAAGCAAACAATAATTTGTATTCACAAATATTCATGGATAAAGAGATGAAACAGATGCTGTACCTTAGATGAAAATATTGAACGTTTTGATAAAGTTTGCGGGAAAGTAATTCACGAACTAAAAAAACCTGAATTTGATCGGAAAATTAAAAAAAAAATGCGACGTAATCATTTACTGACATGTTTGCATAGAAAGTTTTAAGGATCTTTCTTGTTTCGTCGAGGGTTTATTCATTTTTATCCACAGTGATGTTTGCATTTAAAAATGTGCCACTAAAGTTATTGGGAAACAAAAACAATTATGAACTCTAGAATATATTTTATTGGGTTTATTTTGTAAGTTTTATATACTCCACGACGGTATTAAGAGTTTTCTAAAAAGAGTATCAGAACTTTGAAATGTAGTAGCGGCAACATTGCGGCAAAATGTAAGTGTCACTCATAGACTGCTGTGTTCAATACATTGCTGTGTACAATACATACAAATGATCACTTGCAACTTTACAGACGTTGAAACTTTTGTTAAAATTTTGGATGACATTTTGGCATAATCGTTGCTCTATCTCATCAATGACTCGAATAATTTCATTATTTAGTTCAGAAATCGATTGTGGATTGTCTTACTAGACGTGGCTTTTTATATAATCCCAAAGAAAACAGTCTAATGGTGTCATATCACGTGATCTTGGTGGCCAATTAATATCATCGTTTCATGAAATAACTCGCTCAGGAAATGTTTCATTAGTAGTGTGAGGTGTAACGCCACAACTTCATCAGCAGTATTCTGAAAGAAATACGACCCCATTATACCTCCTGACCATACTGCATATCACCCCACCCCAACTGTGATAATTTCAAAATGTGGTTCATCTGTAAAGATTATTTTTTGAGAAAAATCATGTTTGTTCTTTGATCCAATTGATAAATGCACGACGTTTTGTATAATCCAGTGGTTTTAGTTCCTGTGTTATTTGAATCTGACTTCATTGTTTCTTAATCCATTCTGATAGACTAACAACACGTCTATAATATTTCTCTTACAATAATTGTTAGAATTTAGATTTAGAAGTTACAGTAAGAACTGAAATATATCTATAAGTTTCATATTTTACCATGTCTACTCTCTTAAGCATTATTATTAACATGCATTTATTAATTAAAACTCTGAAATTAACTGTTATCATTAAAAAATAATAGAGGGGCGTCAATTAAACCACGGGGCAATTGAACCAATCAACTTAAAAATTCGATAAAAATAAAAAAGTGAAACGTCTTCTTAGAATTATGTTCTAATATGTTAACCCCTGATTTGCCCAATCTTTGGAATCATTGTGATGATTTAATTTTGAAAAATCCAAATTTGTGTGTTTATAGGCATGTAAACTTTTTTAACTCTCGACAAAATGTTTAATAATATTTCAATTTTAAAATATGATCATAAATTGTCAGTTGTAATGTCTCCATATATCTATATTTTACAATTCCTAACTCGATTTATAGCAAAATAATTTTGTAATAATTTTTTATTTACTGATTACCACAATAAAATCAGATGGGATCGATTGATGATTCTATCGTAGGCGCGGTTGAATAACTGAAAGCATCAGATATGCGCGCGTATCTTGACCTCACAGGAAAAATACTTATAAAGCTAACAGTGGCGCGTGAGAGAGGGCCCCCGCCCTTCAGGATTTATCACAGTAAACAATTTTTCAGAGCAAAACACCATATTTTATTTCTGTTCACCTCCAGTATAGGGTTTCAATAGCACAAAAAGTAAAAAGGAGGAAGGGAAAAGTAAAAAAAAAATCTTCAGCAGCACTGCTTTCTTCTACGCCCTCCTACTTTAAAAATCCATGAGTCACCACTGAAAGCTAAACAATGTAGCATTTGTTATTGCGATATTTTGTAGTGAATAGTTTAGTCATTAAAGATTGTTAACATGATTCAATAATTGTAGTAAATAAAGAAAGATCGAATTATTAGTCATTCAAAAACAATAGATAATAATTAATTATTTTGTGCACATAAAATCATTTTTACCAAGTTGAGGTTAAAACCTAACAATTGGTAACAGTATAATAGATGTTTTTGCAAATTTTGTGACATCTGCTAATTTCAGTATCCCATAAATATATTAATTCAATTTTTTTTTTTATATTAAAATGCTCCTTAAATGTTTGAGGAAAACTAGCCGTGGTGAAGTATCCACTAACATTTACGAAAGAGCATGTAAAATAATTTTGAAATCTAAACAGACAATAAGAAATGATTCATATTTCTTACATGACATTATGGCGATATCTTATAAAATTTAAGAAAGGCGATAGTTTGAATGCTGGGTACCATCCTCACAACATGGTCTTCCCGGCTGAACAAGAGCGTTTATTAATCGACTACTACTTAACATTTCCTAAATTATATTATGAAATTATATTATGAATGATTTAAGAAAGCTGGCATATCAATTTGCTTTTGAAAATAATGTAAAGTAAACTAAAATACATCCGGAATCCGGAAAAATTAAAAAAAATTGAGTAGTGAATAAAAAGAAATAATGTTTATGATAAAATTTAAGACGATAAATAATATTATAATATATGTTCATTATAAGTGTGTAATAATTAGTATTAAGATATAATCAATAATAAATTATTTATTAAAATGGTTTGCTTTTGTTTCTAATACTTTTGGTCCATTTGACCCCAATTAAAGGTTCAATTGTCCCTGCGCTGGGGTCGATTGAACCACTTGACGCGGTTGTATAATTAAATATATTTTTTTAAGTTATAATCATTTGTTGACTAATTTCTTATAGGAAATGGTAAAGCAAATAACAAACTACTATATTATCTTAAGAAAATTAATAATTTTTTAATCCAATTAAAAAAAATGATTAAAGTACTTTTTGTTCAATTGACCCCCTCTGTCCCCTATTTTGCATTTTTTAACCAATATATGTTGATGTTAATCTATTTTCTAAATACTGAGAATTGAAATGAACTTTTATGACATAAGTAAATGTAATTATTTAGATATTGACAGTGGTTTGGAAACGTCAGTGGCTTGGGAGATTCTGTTTTAGTCGTGGTAATCCCATTTTAGGCAGTTAATTGGAGTAAGATAATCAAGTCTGGGGTTAATTTACACAATGGACCTAATTGATAATCAATCCTGCTGCGTTAATGCTGATATTTGGTGAAAAGAACAATACCCAATTGAGTACTTACAATTACAATTAACAAAACAATTCTGCCAATACCGCTAATTAAAGGATCTTTCAAATTGGGCATTTTTTTAATTGTTGAATAAAAGACATAATTTGCGTTGACTTCAAAAAACGTTTTACTGATAAGCATAGAGTATGCTATTTAAACACGAAAAAAAATATTTTTCAAATGAGCACCTCTTGCAGCTTGTTCACTCTTTTGTCAAAATTTTGGATTATCTCAGAATGACTCGAATAATTTTACCATTTAGTTCAACATCGATTGTAGATTGTTCTTGTAGACATGGCTTTTCACATAATCCTAAAGAAAATAGTTCAACGGTGTCAATTCATATGATCTTGGTAGCCAATTAACATTACCATAACTTGGCCAAGAAATTTTTCAAATTTTTATTTTATTTCATTAGCAGAGAGAGGTGTAGCGCCATCCTGTTGAAACCGCATGTCCTGCAAATCAATATTATTCAATTCAGTCTAGAAAAATCCAGTTATCATCTCACGATATCGAACACCAATCACAATTACGGTTTAACCAACAGCATTCTGAAAGAAATACGACCCATTTACACCTCCTGACCATCCTGATCCTGACCAAACTAAACAGTGAAGTTGTAAAGGTTTCTCATGAATCAATCATGGATTTTCCTCACCCCAAATGCGGCAATTTTGTTTATTAACATAGCCACCAATTTTAAAATGAAATTGCTTCATCTGAAAAGATTATTTTTTGAGAAAAATCATATGTTTGTTGTTTGATCCGATTCACAAATGCACAACGTTTTGATTGATCCAATGGCCTTAGTTCTTGTGTTATCTGAACCTTACATGCCTTCAGAGCTAAATCCTTTAGTAAAATATGCCATATTGTAGATTCACTGAGCCCAAATTTATGTGAACGTCGATTAATGAAAATGATTCGGTTTTGTTGTCTTCAGAAACACTTTCACATACCAAATCAATGTGTTCTTGTAAACGACTACTACGACTGTATATTGTTCTTTTTTTATCTTCCATCGAATCACTTTCTTGAAATTTTTGAACAATTTGATTGATAGTGCTTTCAGATGGACGATTGTGCAAACCGTAATTATCACATCATTTTATTAAAACATTTTTCACCGAACGCCCATTTTCATAAAATAATAATCAATTTTAACGCGTTGTTGTATTGTATTCGACTCCATTTTAATAAATGTCACAGATTACATTTCTGAAATGAGACTAGACCTAAGCAAATTTAAAACGCCATCTGTGTTTTATTCAAGAATTAAAAAAAACCGCTCAATTTGAAAGACTCGTTATATCGGTCACTGTAATATAAAATTTCATATTACTGTATCACATATATGTTGGTCACATACTATAGTATAAAAAACTTTTCATTTTCTGAGGCAGTGGAAAGCCAGAAATCGCTCTCGGATGGTACTTGTAGACATTCTGATGGGAGCTGAAGTAACCAATAATAAATCAACGTGAAATATGAACGTAAGATACTCTGTTTATAAAGAGTTGTCCAATAGAAGTACCGGACGTTTAAAATGAGTCACAATGATAACTACGCAAGTTATAATCCGGAAATATTTATTTTATCTTGAAGAGCATTGTGTTTTGAAAATGTATGTCGGTCAAATGTTCCTCTCGTCTTCTCCTGGTTTATTCAAAGCATTCTGGAGATGCATTTTTCCATTACTTTGCCATACATATCGCGTCGTATATTTTCAACTGTGCCCTAAAGATCCCGCCCGTTTAAGATCCCAAAATTGTTCAGTGTATATTCATGTAAACCAGAAATTTATCATAATTCCACAAAAAATGGTAGAATTGCACAAAAAGTGGCGAAATGGTAATGTCAAGTGGTATTTACGACGAAAAGGAAAAGTTTGCAACTGGTTCAAGAATCTTATTGATGGTAGAGAAACATTCTAAAAATAAGAATGATTTTTCTCGTAATAATTTCTCATGTCTTCAGCCACTCCCAAACATCACATCAGGAAGCGTTTCCCGGGACCGGTTTTTCGCCTTAAGCCGTTATTATTCGGGCTTGAGCTGTAATTTTGACAAACAGTGAAGAAATGACCAAATATACCACCGTACATATCGTCTTTTTTGGATGTAGTGTGCAATACTTTGCAGCTCACGCCATCTCGTGGTGAACGGCCGCAACAGTCAGATTGCGCAAAACCATCCATGGCCCGCAGATGCCCCGTGTAAGTACCACGTATGCATGAAAAGTTTTCAAGTGGGTTCGCAGAGAATATATAAAAATATTCAAAAAACGAGGAACATTTTTTTCCATGCCACGAAATAATTGCTCGTTTCTTCCGCTGCGCCCACAAGTCAGCAAGCACTTCCCGAGACCGGTTTTTAACCTTAAGATGCTATCAGTCGGGTTTGTTCTTTGAATATATTCCTTGTTCATAGTTCGTACGTAAACAGAACCTGGGGGGTCACGGACGGTAATTCAACAGCGAATACAGCTTCAGCTTCTTAAAAAAGCATGTTTAATTTGGGCGAAAGGTAAAAAATTTAGATGCTCTACCAGAAAAACCGTATATCTTTTGAGTTTCATGGAAAGTGCGCGAGATATCGATGAAAATTAGTGGTAGTCAGAAGGGGCTAAGTCTGGTGAATACATCGGATGGGGCAAGAGTTCCCAGTCAAGTGCAGAAATGGTGTCTCTGACCGCTTTCGCTGTGTATGATGGGGTGTTTCCTGTGTCTTGTAGCCCATTCTGGTCGCTTTTTGATCACTGCATGGTTCAAATTAATCATTTTTTGATGGTAGTGAACGGTATTAACTGTTTTACCTGATTTCAGAAACTCATAGTACCCAACAATTTATTTTATCGTAATTTATCCAGTTTTCGTCTCCAGTCACGATTCGATGCATAAACTTTTTCATGTCAAAAAAGCAAAACTTACACCGTTTTTCGGTTTTCCATCTGTCTGTCGTTCAACTGATGTGGTACCCGTTTTTCTGCGTTCTGGATATTTCCCATGATAAGCAGACGTTTACAAAAGGTTCACCGATCAACATTTAATCTCTCTCCAATTTGTTGTCTAAATCAACACCCACAAGCCTCTTTCATTGGGACATGTATATGACGGCTTTAACTCAAATTTTTCATTTGATTGAAGAAAAAAGCAGTACACGCCGCAAATGATCTTTATTTGGCTCGAAACTCGACATTTTTACTACACGAAAAATATATGACGCTAACTCAAAATCGTTTAAACATCAGTGACGTTTTGAAAGGTACTGTCGTGACAACAAAATAACTCTCGACGCATCCTTATTTCCAGCGCCATCTAAAAAAAAATCAGATTTATTAACCGCCACAACTACTATTTTAATACAGGTCTTATTTTAGTCAATTAGTGAACATAAGCAAACAATAATGCACATTCAAATAAATACGTTTTAAATGCATCAAGGCAATGACAGAGAAAAAGATGGGTAAAGACTGAAAGAGATGAAACTGGAGTAGTTTTCGATATTGTTCGAGTGATTAAAACTCAACAAGAAAGATAAAAAAGACTAATAATAAACATGGCATTGCTCTAACATTGATTGAACCAATTTCTCCACGTTCCGAATCTCTTCTTCGTCCGATAATGAACGAGAAGTTTTATCAGCGTGACCATCCGACGACAAACAAGAATTTTATGTCGAGACAACTTCGGCCAACTTCCATTATTCAAAAACTACATTAATACCCAGGACATAATCTGAAAAATATTTCTATAAATCAATTTTTAAGAAAATATATACTGAATTCGATTAAAAGTTTATATTTGTTTAATAAATATGTGTATGTTCGTTACGATTGTTTCGTTGTTGCTTAACTACGGTTTGCTTTTGTTTTTCTTAACTCCATTCTTCAATTCAGTTCGGACATTGAAAAATGGCATTTTACATAACTTTTATAAAATAATAATAAAAAAATAATAATTATATACATATATATATATATATATATATATATATATATATATATATATATCCTATTGGGTGATTTCAACGCCCAACTAGGGAAAGAAAGAAAGTACAGAAAAACAGTCGGCAGTTTTCCCAGCTCATAAATGGTCTAATCATAATGCCAAAAGATTGGTTGAACTATGTTCGCAGTTTAATCTAAAAATAATGTCGACCCTTTTTTAGAAGAAAATAACAAAATAAAAGACCTGGAGGTGCCCAAACACGTATGTGGGTGAATTTCAAATTGACTATGTTGCCATTTCGTACTCCAATTATAAAGAGATTTTGAATGTTCAAGTCAGGAAAGGAGCTAACATGAAGGAGCTAGCTTGACATGGATCACTACTTGACTAGAATCAAACTTAGCTGGAAACCTCGAAATTTTATTCAAAAGAGACTACTAATTCCAAAGTTCGACCCAATGAAAATAAAACCAACCCTAACAGAAGAGCATGACAAACAACCAGCACAGAACTGGCAAGTACTGAAACAAAAACTTATTAAAACAGTCCTAAAGTTGGTCCCTTCACAAAAATGTTTAAAAAATCCGTGGTGGGATTAGGTTTGCGAGCAAGCAGTATTATGCCAAAATACAGCATTCAAAAAGTGGAACTGTCAACAAACAGAAATAAACTATAACATATTTTTGGACGTAACTAAAGAAACATTGAAGCTAATTAGATAAACAAACAAACCCAGATTCATTACCACCGAATAAAGATGAAATAATTGGCCAAATCAAGCAACTTAAAAATAACAAAGCAAAAAGATCGAATCACTGCTGAACTTTTAAAATCCGCTGATCCATGTACAATCAAGGAAATAATCAAAATTCTACATGAAGTTTGGCGAACCGAACAGATTCCACAAGATTGGAAAGATGCTCTAATCCAATCACTACATATGAAAAGAAATAAAACGGATGTAAACAACTACAGAGGGATATCTCTTCTCGCAGTTTGTTACAAAATTATATCTCAATGTCTACTAGACAAAGAACAGGGACAGTTTGAACTTAAAATTGGTGAATATCAAGCAGGTTTTCGACCGAGCAGATCCTGCCCGGAACAGATACTAAATCTAAAATTGATTCTAAGACATCAAAAACTGTTCAATAAAAATCTCATCTGTACATTTGTGGATTTCAAAAAAACACGTTATTCTACTGACCGCAAATCTTTATTTTAAATCTTGAAAGAACAAGGACTAGATCTGAAAACGCTGGCAATTTTTAAAGCAACACTAACACAAGGTCAAAAGTTAAATTCATGGGTGACATCTCAGAACCCTTCAAAATTATAACTGGAGTGAGACAAGGGGATGGAGTCTCGTCACTCTTACTTAACTGCGTTCTAGAAAAAGTAATAAAGGTGTAGCGTGAAAAAAAATCGGCCCTGAATATTGACCAGCCCATTAAACTAATACTAGGGAGAACCAATATCAAAATAGATTGTCTGGTGTTGGCTGATGATCTAGCAATTTTAGCTCAAGATATGTTTACGGCATAAAAACAGATTGAAATCCTAAAACAAATAGCAGGAAAGGTAGGACTCCAAATTTCCTTTTAAAAGACACAATACATGAACTACAACAGACTAAGGACACCATTTCTAAAAACAAAATAGGTAAAATCAGATGAATCTCTCAATTCAAATATTTGGGTGAAATAGTAATGGAAAACGGGTTGGAAAAAGCGGTCAATAAGGGTAGATGTCAAAAAATGGAAACGACATTGAGACTTACACAAAATAGTTACAACAAAAAATACATATTTAAAAACATAAAACTGAGGCATTACAACACAGTTATAAATCCAGAATGTCTATATGGCACAGAAACGCTTATTTTGAATAGAAAGAAAAACATCGATCAGATTGAAAAGAAAGAAAGAAAAATTATAAGAACAATTTTAGGCCCCAAACAAATAAATAGCACAACATACCGACTTCGAGAAAACCAAGAAATCAAACAATACACGGATATACATAGCGATATGAGAAATAGAACACTTAAATTTTACGGGCACATAAAACGAATGAATCCGAGTAGGCTAATTAGACAAATAGTTGTACTTTGTAAAATAAGGTAGAAATAATTAAATGAATTGCTGCAATTACAGAGGACCTAAGATCAGCAAATATTGCACGTGCAATTCAGGATAGAAACTGTTTCAGACACAAGGTTAACGTTTGAGAGGTTGGCCAGAGAGAAAAATGTAAGCAGACAACTTGGTCTGACGAAACAAAAAAGCTCATAGTAAAAGAATGAAATCAGTATGGGCGCAAAGGAAGGCTAACAACAACAAACGCCTCTAACTGCACTGGTCACGTGGTCCACCAGGGCCCATATGTGAATAATAATAATATTATTATTATTATTCAGAGGATTAATCTCTCCTGATCTAGCTGGCCAATTCTGCGGACCTCCTCGTCGAATCCACCGGTTTGGGAAGTTGTTTAAGAAATTTCTTATTTACTTTTCTTTGTACATGTTTTGTCGTACATTAAGTGGAACATTATATAACATGTTTTGCAAATGATTCTGTAGAAAATTTACGTAAACTTCTCCTGTGACATTACCGTCGAATATGAATGAACCCATAAATAAATTTTTTAGCATACTATATCACAAATTAATGCTAAATGAATGTTGAAAATTAGGTTCAGCCGCAGCGTGAGCGTTTTCATCGGACCATCGATGTTCATTATGAAGATTGTTTATATCATTACGAGTGAATTGCGCTTCATCGGTGAACAGAACATACTTGTATAATCTCTAATTTGAATTTATCCAGTTATAGAAATACTTATCCAGAATAGAAACAATTTATGTGAAGAATCCTCCAAGCAGACGATTGTTTCATTTGGCGAATATCTGAAATGCATCTTGTACTTATGCTTGGATCATTCTCAACGATGTCAAGGATTGTCTCTTTTTGTTTAGGATTAAGTTTCAATTGCCGTTCAGATACAATTCTCGCACTTGGAAACAGATCAGATTCTCCAGCAGTGATAAAAACTTGTTCAAAAATTCTTCTAACTGGCAGTCTCCGATTCAGGAAACGATGGTGATATTCCGAGACTGCGCGATTTGAGCTTCCGTTACAAAAGAAACAAACAAATAATATATAACTATATTTACGACTGATTCCTTACAAGTCAAAACAAGTAAAGGTACATTTCCTCACTATTTATTACATTTGCCATCCATAAATATGCTTACCTCTGTATCTAGCTAACAGTTTGGATTAGGACCAATGTTTATAGAAACTTTTATTATTATTATTATTCACGTATGGGCCCTGGTGGACCACGCGAAGTACAATTAGAGGCGTTTGTTGTTGTTAGCCTTCCTTTGAGCCCATACTAATTTCATTCTTTCGCTATGAGCTTTTTTCCGTTCGTCAGACCAAGTTGTTCCAGTCTTCCTACATTTTTCTCTCTGGCCAACCTTCCAAACGTTAACCTTGTGTCTGAAACAACCTCTATCCTGAATTTCACTTTGTGTAATATTTGCTGATCTTAGGTCCTCTTTAATTGCCGCAATCCATTTAATTATTTCTACTTTAGCTCTACTCCTATTTTCATAAAATTCGACTATTTGTCTAGTTAGCCTATTCGGATTCATCCGTTTGATGTGTCCGTAAAACTTAAGTCTTCTTTTTCTCATATCGCTATGTATATCTGTGTATTGTTTGATTTCTTGGTTTTTTCGAAGTCGGTATGTTGTGCTATTTATTTGTTTGGGGCCTAGGATTTTTCTTATGATTTTTCTTTCCTTCTTTTCAATGTCCTCGATGTCCCTCTTTCTATTCAAAATGAGCGTTTCTGCAGCATATATACATTCTGGCTTAATAACCGTGTTGTAATGTCTCAGTTTTGTGTTTTTAGATAGGCATTTTTTGTTGTAAATATTTTGTGTAAGTCTCAATGCCGTTTCCATTTTTTGACATCTACCCTTATTGGCCGCTTTTTCCAACCCATTTTCCATGATTATTTCACCCAAATATTTGAATTGAGAGACTCGTCTGATGTTACCATATTTTGTTTTTAGAAATGGTGTTCTTAGTCTGTTGCAGGTCATGTATTGTGTCTTTTCAAAGGATATTTGGAGTCCTACCTTTTCTGCTGTTTCTTTTAGGATTTCAATCTGTTTTTGAGCCGTTAATACATCTTGAGCTAAAATTGCTAGATCATCAGCAAATGCCAGACAATCAATTTTGATGTTGGTTCTCCCCAGTTTAATGGGCTGGTCAATATTCAGTGCCGACTTTTTTCACGCCACTCCTGTATTACTTTTTCTAGAACACAGTTAAATAAGAGTGGCGAGAGTCCATCCCCTTGTCTCACACCAGTTTTAATTTCGAAGGGTTCTGAGATGTCATCCATGAATTTAACTTTTGACCTTGTGTTAGTTAACGTTGCTTTAATAATTGCCAGCGTTTTCAGATCTAGTCCTTGTTCTTTCAAGATTCGGAATAAAGATTCGCGGTCAATGGAATCATATGCTTTTCTGAAATCCACAAATGTACAGACGAGATTTTTATTGTACAGTTTTTGATGTCTTAGAATCAACTTTAGATTCAGGATCTGTTCAGGCCAGGATCTGCCCGGTCGAAAACCTGCCTGATATTCACCAATGTTCGGTTCTAACTGTCCCTGTGCTCCGTCTAGTAGACATTGAGATAGAATCTTGTAACAAACTGGGAGAAGAGATATTCCTCTATAGTTGTTTACATCCGTTCTATCTCCTTTCTTATGTAGTGGATGGATTAGAGCATCTTTCCAGTCTTCTGGAATCCATTCGGTTCGCCAAACTTCTTGTAGAATTTTGGTTATTTCCTTGATTGTACCTGGACCAGCGGATTTCAAAAGTTCAGCAGTGATTCCATCTTTACCAGAAGCTTTGTTATTTTTAAGCCGCTTGATTTGCCTAAGCATTTCCTCTTCATTCGGCGGTAATGAATCTGGGTTTGTTTGTTTAGGGTTTAGTGTTGGTAATTTGTTTAAGGGCTCAGGACAGTTTAGTATTTGTTCAAAATATTTCGCAAGTTCTTTGCAATTGTCTTGGTTATTTAGAGCTAGTTGTCCGTTTTCCTTTTGAAGGCATAGGCTCTGCGGTTGATAGCCTGTTAATTTAGTTTTAAATGTTTTATAAAAGTTTCGGGTGTTATTTTTTTGGAAATCTTTTTCTATTTCATTAAGTTGATTGTTTTCATATTTTCTTTTAGTTTGTCTAATTAGCTTCGATGTTTCTTTTCTTACTTCCAAAAAGATGTTATAGTTTATTGCTGTTTTTTGACTATTCCAATCTTTGAATGCTTTACTTCGGCTTAATACTGCTTGCTCGCAAATTTCATCCCACCACGGATGTTTTCTACGTTTTTGTAAAGGGACCAACTTTAAGGCTGTTTTAATAATTTTTTGTTTTAATTCTTGCCAGTTTTGTGCAGGTTGTTTATCAAGCTCTTCTGTTAGGGCTGGTTTTATTTTCGTTGGGTCAAACTTTGGTATTAGCAGCCCCTTTTGAATAAGTTTTCGAGGTTTTAAGCTAAGTTTGATTCTAGTCAAGTAGTGATCCGTGTCTATATTTGCTCCTTTCCTGTCTTGAACATTCAAAATCTCTTTATAATTGGGGTACGAAATGGCAACATGGTCAATTTGAAATTCACCCATGTACGTGTTTGGGCACCTCCAGGTCTTTTGTTTTGTTATTTTCTTCTTAAAATGGGTTGACATTATTTTTAGATTAAACTGCGAACATAGTTCAACCAATCTTCTACCATTATGGTTAGTCCATTTATGAGCGGGAAAACTGCCGACTGTTTCCCTGTACTTTTTTTCTTTCCCTAGTTGGGCGTTGAAATCACCCAATAGGATTTTTACATGGTTAGAGGGAATTTTAGAGATAGTCTTTTCCAGAATTTCCCAGGACTTATTTACTTTTTCAGGATTAGATTTATTTTCTTCGTTAACTGGGAAGTGTGCATTGATTAATGTATAGTTTTTGTTAGCACACTTGAGGGATAGTGTCATAAGTCGATTATTTACTGGCTGGACATTTGTTATAGAACCAAGAATGTTTCTTGAGACAGCGAAAGCAACACCGAGATGTGGTGTATTTTTGGGTATTCTTTTGTCCGTTTTACTTTTAAAAAGTCTGTAGTTGCCGAATTCCAATGTGTTATCATCTATCAATCTGGTTTCTTGCAAAGCTAAAATTTGGATTTTTTGCCGATTTAATGTTCGCCCCAATTCGTGTAGTTTTCCTGGACGCAGGAGAGAATTGATATTTACCGTTCCAAAGAAAGTTTTTATTTTCGGTTTCAGACGTTGGCCAGAGGTCCCCGACTCCCTCTGAAAGATTTTGCGTTTAAGCCCGGACGCCCCAGAATCCGAAAGTCCGGTTGTACCAGCAAAGCTGGCAGAGGATTGTCTACCTCCTGGGGTAATTTTGAAGAGTTTGAGAGACTTTTTTGAGTGTTTTGAGAAACTTTTATATTAATTTTAAGTTACTATTTTCTGAATTACCCTGTATATGGGTGGGAAATTATCACCAACCGAGAAGTTATAATAAGAATTTGCATTTTAAACAAATATGTGAACATATAGCATATTTGGGAAATATTAATTTGTTATTACTTAACGAATAAACTGCCAATAGACTAATGCCGACCAGATTAGAAATATGCTAGGACTGTTTAAAACTATTCGAGAAATTTGGTGTCGGGTTTGTTTCGACGAATAAATTGCGTCTAAATACGGGCGTCGTTCCAAAAATTCTCGGTACGAAAAAGGTTTTTTTAGAAAATTTAGCCTTAATAAAAGGGTGCCACTCAAATTAAAATTGATTCAGTAGTAAAACTTAATACTCTATGGCTTTTAAATGCAGCCATTTTCGTTTTTCTTGAAACACTTTTACCTTCTTACACCCACTGTTTGGGCTGTTGCTTTGTCTCTAGTGTGTAATGATGAATCTATGTTTCATCTATTGATATACAGCATCAAATTAACTCAGTAGAATCATGTATAAATAAGTCTATACACCCTCTTAAAATGTTCATTCAAACATATCTTTGATCAACTGTTAACAAACGCAGTACCCGTCAAGCGAAAAGCTTTTTGGTATACAACATATTGTGTAAAATGTGATGAACCTAGTATATCGAGATGTATACGATAGACCTTTTCATGGCTAGTTGCGCGCAACGCATCCGCCATATTAACGACGTGTTAATATGAAAGTTTCGGGCACTTTTTATAAATATGGATGGACAACAAGGATCATTACCCTTATTATCAGTGCATCTAAATGAAAAATTAATCAATGGTGCTTTATTAGTGCATTCCACAATAGAAGCACATAATGGTATTCAATTACAATAGTTAAAATGTCATGGCAGTCCCTAATATGGAAAAAAGCAGAACTTGAAAGATTAGGATGACAATTATATTCATATTAGTCCTATATTTATTATTATTCACGTATGGGCCCTGGTGGACCACGCGAAGTACAGTTAGAGACGCGTATTGTTGTTAGCCTTCCTTTGCGCCCATACTAATTTCATTTTTTCGCTATGAGCTTTTTCCTTTTTGTCAGACCAAGTTGTTCCAGTCTTTCTACATTTTTCTCTCTAGCCAACCTTTCAAACGTTAACCTTGTGTCTGAAACAGCCTCTATCCTGAATTTCACTTTGTGTAATATTTGCTGATCTTAGGTCCTCTTTAATTGCAGCAATCCATTTAATGATTTCTACTTTAGCTCTACTCCTATTTTCATAAAATTCGACTATTTGTCTAGTTAGCCTACTCGGATTCATCCGTTTTATGTGTCCGTAAAACTTAAGTCTTCTTTTTCTCATATTGCTATGTATATCTGTGTATTGTTTGATTTCTTGGTTTTCTCGAAGTCGGTATGTTGTGCTATTTATTGGTTTGGGGCTTAAGATGTTTCTTATGATTTTTCTTTCCTTCTTTTCAATGTCCTCGATATCTATCTTTCTATTCAAAATGTACGTTTCTGCCCCATATAGACATGCTGGCTTAATAACTGTGTTGTAATGTCTCAGTTTTGTGTTTTTAGATGTGCATTTTTATAATTATTATATTTATAACATTGCATTTATTTTTATATTTAGTTTGGAGGAAATTTTAATTTTTCATTTCTTTTAATACTTTAATAATCTATGGGGGCAAGTTTTTAAAATAATTAACTTTTTTTATTTTTTTGTTTGTTTATTTTTTTTAGCGACGTTTACATTTACTTGCAAAAACATTCATCATTTGAGGTTATAGCATGAGCTGTTACATGAACAATTAAATGGATTAAAATTACCTGATTACCGGATTTTTTTTACACAACTGATGGGGTCAGTATATTCTGTTGTTAGGCCACTTTCTCCTTCGAAATGAAGTGAACAAATATAAGTATGTTTGTTAATATGATTAATCAGTTGGAATCGACCATCACCTCGTCCACATTTCATAACTCATAAATCACATTTAGAATATTTTGGATACATTTTTATATGTTTTTGTTTCGTTGATTCTAGACAAGGTTTTGGAAAACTAATAAAGTAATATAAAGGCTCCGAAAAAGATTTGCTATACGTGTAGGTCCTACATATCCCCCATCACAACAACGTTTTTTTGCTACTTTTTCAACTTTTTAACTGACAACGTTATATATATTTATTAAAATGTTTGTCTTTACATTTTACTTCAAGTATATAACAATTAAAACTGCACTATTAACAGTGAATTCATAATTAAATATATTTGTTTGTTAATTACATTGAAAACATAATATTCACAGCTTATACACGCATAAATTGCCCGAAAAATATGGCAGAAGTTGGGGCATGCGCATAAAAATATTTCAACTATGAAAAGGACTATATCAGCAAGCTCATGTACGGAGAAAAGGTAAAAGGTAAAGGTATTAGGGTTAGAGGCGCATCAGCAACTAAGGCTATTTAGCGACTGGCCTACGGCTTAATGTGGGTTCCGAACCACGGTCATCAGTTACCGACAACCCAGGCCAGCACTCTCCTCAGACTTATTTTCTTATCCATCCGCCATATCCAGCCTTTAAGTGGCGTGACTGAGCGGTAATTCATTGTCGGATTTTAAACTGTTGCCTAAAAACAATCACAGACACTTAGGAAGTAAATACATACAGAATAAAGAGAGAAAAACAACCACCCGAGCGCTGGAATCGAACCAACTACCGCGCCAATGCGGTTTCGGCACAACAGCGGCGGGCCGCCGCTCTACCGTCCGCGCCAACGTAACGTTGTATGTAATGTAATGTAATGCAACGAACGCATTGTACATTTTTGTGTCGATTTTATCAGACTTAGCAGTTTTTGGGTGTTCACCATCTGTAATGGATTTATGATCACATTTGAATTAAGCAGTTTGTTAGCACCGAAAACAAAGGGAAACAATCCTTTAAAGTGGAATTTAACTCTTTTTGTATGTCGGTTGAGGTGGAACGTTGGGACTTTTTAAAACCAAGTATTTTATAACAACTCAAACTTCAATTTTTCAGAAATTTTCCAAACTTGTGTACTGTACTGTCGACTGTTACAAACACGCAACTAAATGAATCATACAGGGTGGTCCAAAAAGTTGTTAACTTTTTGAAATGGAATGAAAAAACATGTTGGTCAATTTTAACACATGTATTCTTCGAATTTACAAAAATTTTTGGAAATTCGTCTTCTGAAGATTACATTGCCTAAATGAGCTCTGTTTCTGTCCCGGCACTCCTGAAGTAAAAAACTGTCATAGTCATGATTGCGCTATCTCAGTGTTAGACGTTATAGAAAGTTACGGAAAATATTTTAATTTTCGTATAATACATAAACAAAAAATATTAGTACATTAATCTCCAGTAAATGCATTTAGCAAATAAAAAAACTGAGGGCATAAAGTGTATGACTTTATGCATTAATATTGAAATATTTCATCGTATTGAACAGTAATAATTTTAAACGAAATTCAAACTGTTTTGTTTATTTTTCAGCTGATCTAAAGAAGGACCACTGTAACAAAACGGTGGATGTCTACGAAGATGTCACCAGTCCAGAGGTGACGGACGATAACTTCGGCAAGCCGATGACTTGCTGGTATCGATTTCGATCTTTCCGCGGCACGCCTAAAGACTGGATATTGAGGATAAAGTTCAACAAATTTAAGGTCGGAACGTTGTTGAATGGCAGCCATTGCGAAGGAGGATTTATGCAGGTAAGGAGGCAATTTTTGGCACGACATCAAACGACGGAAAGTTTATTGTTTCCGGGTTTCGAATTGGTGGCCGAGAAAATGTATATTTCAATCAATAACGTTATCCACTATCTGCCACATAAATGTCTAATGTATAACCATGTAATATTTCGAAATTGAAATAAATCTCTATTTTTCCAGTTCCACAGCATGGCACTAAAAGAACGCATGCTCTTTAAATAAGTATAATATCACTGATTTAATAAATGTTTCGGTTAAAACGTCGATTTTTTCACAACATTTAAGTGTTTATTTTCATAATAAAATAAATTATCAATAATTAAAGTATTGGCCATCGTAGGTTATTACTTTCTTCCACTTTCTGTTCCATTCATCAAGTTAAATTTTCCCTTCTTCGTAAGAATGTGTTGTTCTGAAAATCCATGCTGAATCTATCGAAATAAGTAGTAGTCCGAAGGGGCTAAGTTCGGAAAATACGGCGGGTGGAAAAGAACGTCCTACTTAACGTTTCCTAAATAGTTTTTTACACATTTTGGACCATGGGACCGAGCATTGTCATTGTTAGAGATTTAAATATGAACACTCCGGTGCCATCTAATATGCAAATCAGACATAACAAGTATCGAGCGCCATCTAGTACTGAGCATTCGTTGTTCTAGTATATATATAAGAGTAACGATATTTTTTTCTTCTTTTGGGGTTTTCACCACGATCGAAAACTCAAAAAATATCAAAAATATCTGTTCTTATATAAATAAGAATGGTTCTTCTCTTTCTCATTTGAGGAGTAATATCTTTATGGAGGAACTCGAGAATGACATATTAAGTAATCCTCTTAAAAAACCAATAATATGACTTAGATATACTGATGATATTTTTGTTATATGACAACATAGGATTGATGATCTAAATATTTTTTTACAAGATATAAATTCTCAAGAGCCTACAATTAAATTTACTTTAGAGATGGAGAGTGAGAATAAATTACCATTCCTCGCCACTTTAATATTAAAAGAAAAACAATACATCAAAAATTACAGTTTACAGAAAACCGACAAACCCAGATAGGTATCTCAATTTCTTTATCAATCACTCTAAATCAGTCAAAATTGGAGTAACTAAGAGTTTATATGACAGAGCAAAACCTGTTTGTACGGACAGTGATACACTACAAAAAGAAACAAATCACGTCAAATACATTTTAATAAAAAATAATTACCCAAAAAATTTCATAGATAAATCGTTTAAAACTTTTAATACCATACCATTAACCTCACAATTCCTTACATCCGCGGTATTTCTCACGCAATTAAAAGAGTAGGAAATAAATACAACCTAATAACGACATTTAAAACAAAAAATACTCTTAGATTTCTATTAACAAAAACTAAATCAAACAACACACAACAGAATACCAAAAATGTGGTTTATAAAATTCCTTGCGAATGTGGCAAATTTTATGTAGGTGAGACATCTAGACCGTTAGATGTTAGAATAAAAGAACATAAAAATCTTCTTAGAAATGCGGATTTTAATAAATCTAGAATTTGTCAACACGCATGGGAATCGGGAATCGGGACAAAATTAATTGGAGTAATTTCAAAACGGTATTAAAAGAATCAGTAACAAAATACAGAAGATTAAAAGAAACAGCTATAATTAATTTAAATAAAAATAACTGTATTGCTATGCCTTCAGTAGATTTAAATTCAATATGGTTCCCTATTCTAAAGAATACAATTAAAAACATCTAAATATTTCAGCTATATATTTTTTGCTAGAATGTCACTGTCATTAAAACCTATTATTGTCAATGTAAGTGTCATTGACATACACAAAAAATATATTTAGACCATATCTTTGCATTATATATAGAAATTAATATAATTATATAATTACAGTTATTAACTTCTTATACAGTTATTAACTTTAACTTTATATACAGTTGTTAACTTCAATAAGGCTAATTAAAAGCGGGAAATTTATGTTTCTTTAATTCTATACTGTTAGTTACGAATAATGTTAGTTAAAGTAAAGATGTTTGCATTTTTATGAAAAAAAATTGACAGTTTAAAAAAAAATCTCTATATAAAATCCGTCCTCTTACGCCACCAGAGGGCCTCGCAAAATTTATATTGCCCACATCAAATTTAGGTCTTGCCCCGTCTTGCCGCCGTGAATAATAATAGTAGTAAGAGAACTAGAGACACTATTTTTAATATTTCAAGAATGGCAAAAATAAAACTAACAGCACTCACCATCAACATTTACAAACGCTTTTCGGGAGCTTTTTAAATAATGGAACTCCTTTTTATCGTTACCTGATAAAATTAAAGTGAAATCGAATGAAACGGAAATAACTTTAACCAGTCTTTTTGTTATCTTTTACACAGCCAATGCTTTTAAAAGAGAACACGAAAGCTTCTATTTTCTTTTTAGGAGTCGTCTTTAGTTTCGGGTATTAAGTAATGGTAGTGGAAAATTATTGATGATAAAGTTGAATTTTTTAGTTCAGAAGTCATGTCTATGAAATAACCGAATTAGAAAAATTAAATAAGGAATAGTAGTTATTTCGTTGTTAAAAATGAACTGGAAAATAATAAGTTAATAATTACTTTCTGAGATTCAAGGTCTACGGCCGGTTTAATTCATTGTAGCTTCCTGAACCCGAGCGAAACGATTACAGTAAAGAAACATTGAAAGTAAGTCGATAAAATGCACCAAAGACTGCCGCGCATGTGCCCGGCATTGGTCAACAGGAAGGGACTAATTCTCCTCCATGACACCCCTCGGCCATATGTCTCAATGATCACGCGAAAAAAGCTGCACGAGTTGCCGACTATTCGCCATACTTGCCTGACTTTTCGTCTACCGACTACTACTTTTTGAAGCATCTCGACTAACTTCCTTTAATTTTTTAAAAATCAAGAAAATGCAAAAACTGCCTACAATGATTTCTTCGCCTCCAGACTCTGGTTAAAACAGTAATAATCTTAATAATCTAATAAAGCCCCGCTTAAATGCAAACCTCGCTTCAGAAGACTAAGTTGTAGAAGATAAAGTGTAGAGAAACGTCGATTTGACGACGTGATTCACAAGTGAGAATTTCTTCGCGCAATTTACGAATTTTAAGAAACGACTTGCACATGTTTACATATAAAATTCAAATTGTTCAGGATCTGTTGCCTACAGAATTGACAACATTTAAAATTACCATCGAATTGATGCCTGCTTTGTCAAGATGCCTATAACAAAGTGCAAGAGACTACCTCAGTGGCGGCTCGTGGGTTTTTAAAGTGGAAGTGCGTAGAAAAAAATAGTGCCGCTGAAGAATCTTTTTTGATTTCCCCTTACTTCTTTTCAGTTTTTGTGCTATTGAAACCCTATTCAGGAGGTTGAACCTGTAGTGTTTTGCTTTCAAAAAAGGTTTACTGTGATAAACGCTGGAGGGGCGGCGCCCCAATACCCTCCCTCATGAGCCACCACTGGACTACCTCCTATAAAATAGGCTGAGTACATCTGGTCTATCGTATCCGCACCCCTTTTAATATGGTTATAAACCACATTAATCAAATATTTTCAATATATACATATAAATTAGACAGGTCTACAAATTTAAACTTTCTTAAGGTAACATTAATGAAAATAGTATATGAAGTATTTTGTAGTACTAATTCCGAAAATGATAAGCTAATTACAGTAACAGGTAGAGTTTTTTAATTTAATATAAACATGTAAAATGTGTTAAATCCATGCAAAGACATTCCTGAGGATTAAGTTAATAGAAAATATATCGCATGAAATGTTAAACAGCGACAAAAACTTTTTACTTTTTTGTCTTGCGTTCTGTAACATCATCAGCAGTAGCCTCCTAACATAGATGGGTTCCAGCGTCCCAGGTATTTTGCTTACATCGCCCTGGTAAAACATCTCTCTTTGTTAGTCGGTTACTGCATCCAAATTTTCCGAAAAAAAAATCTAATGGGAGTGCAAAAATTGCATTTTTACAGATATGCGATATCATAGTATGTCATAGGCTTTCAAGAGTTTATCTATGAGGTCTTTATAGTTTTCATATTTCTTGTTGGCCAAAAATTTTTTTACTACATTTATAAAACCCTTCCAAACTTTCAATTAATTTTCATTTAGTTTTTATTGAAAAGGGAAATCACCTAGAATAAATATGCTCTCGTTTAGGTTTGCATCGCTTAATTGAGCATTACCTTCATTACCTTCCTTCTTTATTAACCATTACCTTCTTTATCCATGCCTAAACCTATCCTGCATTAAACTATCAATATCATAACAGATGCATAGCGATCTTTCCATTTTTTTAAAACTTGAAAATGTTACATTCCGTTTTCGCTGAAGTGAAACACTTGTATTTTTATCTAACAGATTCCACTGTTGAACTCTGGAATCAAGAAGCTTCGATTTTTGTTTTGACAATCCCAGGTCACTTAACAAATTATTTAATTCATTCTGAGTTATTAAGTGAGGTTGACTGGTAGTTCTTAAAAATGTTGGTTCTAAACTGGTGTTCTCAGGAAATCGGGGATCAAATCCTGATGAAGAATTATTGCGAAACATGTTATCCAGGTTTAAAGCGCATTAGGTACCGGTAGTTCCTGGTTAAGAGGAACTGACCTAAGTGCAGAAGGCAAATTTGGATACTGAATTTTGTCCCTTTGCTTTTTTGAAATTCCGTCTGTTTAAGCTTACATGGTCAGTAAGTTCTCTCCTCACCATAGGAACAGCAAATGACATTGAATTTTTCTTGCGATGTATCCACTGTCGTAAATTTATGTGACAACTCACACAGCAAACATGAGGACTCCAACTTTTTTCTTCATCTCCAATTTGGCACTTAAAATATAAAAGATAGGCTTTTTTGACTTCCTCGGACATAGATCTAGCTTGTGACTTTAAAATACATCATATAGAACAAAACTTATCCGCTGGATTTTTGCAAAATTGCGAGTAGCACTTTCTTTTTTATATATAAAGTCGACTTAAATACTTGACTGTGCAGTAAACGAGACAGAAGCAAAGTAAACTATGGAAAACAATAAAACTGAACTTAAGGTTTATAAAATACTATGGAAATACTGCCTCTACGGTAGTGTGGTAATTAAATACAATAAATACATACTTTATTTAGCATATGCAGCTAATAGTAACAAAACAAAATCAATATACAAAAAAAATAAAAGTAAGAAAAATTCTAAAAGTCTTAACAAAAGAAAATACAATCAAAAGGCAATAACCAACATTGTTCAAATGATAAAACACTCTATTGCTTCAAATAATAATTTAACAGTCTATTAAATATATACACATTAGGAGCGCTCCCTATGTGGGTAGGCAAAACATTGAAGAGACAATCACCTTCCCAAAACAATGTCTTCTGGAGAGCAGTAGTTCTCACAATTGGTACATCATAATTGTTCTTAGAACTGACATCGTAAGAATTCATATTTACTCTTTGTACCAAAAAAGTATTTAAATAATGGGGCAACAAATTATGTTTTATTTTATATATCAATCGAATGTTAGCCCCTTCAATGGCCCGCGCAACTGAAAACCAATCCAATGACCGCAACATTACCTCTATCGGTGTATACCTATTACAGTTCAATAGTACACGCATAGCCTTGTTCTGCTGTATTTGAAGTCTACCAATACTCTCCTTATTACATGATATCAGCACAGACATACAATAGGTAAAATGGGGTAAAACTATAGTATTATATATAAGCTTCTTGGACCATGGTGATAAATGTGACGATATACGACTAAAGAACCCTATTTTTTCCTAATCTTTCTACATAGATAACTGACATGATTACAAAATGTTAGCTGAGGATCCAACAGTACTCCTAAGTATTTAATTTCATTTACAATTATTTATATTTATTTTTAACCCTAACTCATTAAATTTTTTGCAGTTTGCTTTAGACCCTATCACCATGCACCTTGTTGTCAGTTCGTTTATTTTAAGTTTATTTTTGCATAGCCATCTAAATAGTATTGCCAGTTCACTATTCAATGTTTCAACCATCTCAGGCAAATTATACCCAGACACAGATATGAGAGTATCATCTGCAAAAAGACTAATAAAACATTTATCCAATATTGTAGAAATATCGTTGATATATATCAAAAACAGCAACGGGCCCAAAACACTACCCTGAGGAACTCCCCACGCACTTTCCCTCTTTGCCGACACTTTTCCCTCAATCCTCGTCCTATGATGTCTGTCTGTTAAGTAACTCTTGATCCATTTTAAGGCTTTCGATCTTACACCATAACTTAATAATTTTTTACACAGTATATCCCGGTCAATAGTTTCGAATGCTCGCTTTAAATCTATAAATACACTAAGCACATTTTTTCCGACCTTTATATCGCTCCTCCATGTTGCGCGGACATACTGAATATCCGCCTCACAAGAATGTTTTGCCCTAAACCCTGATTGAGCAGAAAATAACAATTTATTGGTTTCAAAATAAGTTTTCAACTCTGTACATACTATAGTCTCAATGATTTTATCAACAACAGGTAATAAATTAATTGGTCTAAAGTCACTTGGTATACTAGGCTTTGGTATTTTTGGAATTGATACAATAATGCTGGTTTTTAAGTCCTCAGGAAATGTATTCGTTTCAAAACTTGTATTAATTAAGTACAATAAAGGATAACCGATGACACAAAAAATTTTTTTCATTAACCTTATCGTAATTTCATTGTCACTCGTACTTCGGCTTTTTAAACTAAACACAACTTTTCTTAATTTGTTTAGAGTAACATGTTTAAACTCAGAAAAATCGAGTCTTGCATACTTTGACATCACTGCTCCAGTCCTGCTCTTCGATACTCTGTTCTACTTCATTCAAACTATCGAAGTAAAAGCATCAAAGTCGATTCGCGAAAAATCGGCACGCCCCTTACCATTGCCCAGCAAATCCTTTATTGTTCTCCACATCTTCCTCCCGACCCCCCTACAAGCATCGATATTATTATTAAGGTACTTTTTCCTCTCATCATGGACAGTGCAATATTTCTTTTCTGCTTATAAATTCTCCAATCAAGTTCATTCTTTGTGAAAGAAAACTTTCTATACGCTCTGTCCTTGAGCATTTCCTCTCAACTTGGGCATTTCTTAGCTCTTTGCTCATCCAAGGGAACTTTCTAGGTTGTACTAATTTTAAGGGAGCAGCCATATCAATAGCATCATGTAGAGTTTGCATAAAATCAACATATAATTTACTAACGTCAATGGAATTGTAGTCCCAATCATTCCCCATCAACTCGGTAATCAGCCTCGAGACTGCTTGCCCATTCAGATTCCGAGCATACGTATGTTGAGGTGTTTCATCAATATATATATATATATATATATATATATATATATATATATATATATATATATATATATATATATATATATATATATAAATATAATACAATACCCTGAAGTTTAAACTCGGTACCGATAATCTCATGATCGTTTATCATCGGAAAATCTCTAACAAGCTCCACAGCTCCAAAATCATTGGTAATCATGTGATCAATCAGTGTTTGTGAGATACCACTATTGTGGGTTTCCCTAGTAACAATCTGTGTGAAACCTGCTCTATGTCTTTCAACCTTCTAGACTCACTGCTGTTCTTCAATAAATCGATATTTATATCACCCAGAAGAAAGGTTTTATTCTGAAATTCATTGTCACTTATATTGTCTTCCAAATAGTTTAAAAAGTCACCTACAGAGGCACTAGGCGATCTATAGCAGGCCGCTACCAAGAAAAACAGCTTATTTATCTGTATCTTAACTGTTACGACCCAGTAACTGGTCTGTCTCAACAGAAACTACCCAATATTTCAAGCGAGATTTAATATAAATAATAGCACCCCCCGTGTGACGACTATCCGAATAACAGACAACAGCCGTATATCCAGTTATGTTAATTTCGTTCTCTTCTACATCTCGTGTTACATGAGTTTCAGTAACACACAAGATCCATGGGTTTCTATCTTCTACAAACTGCATCTACATACTTAGTTCTGTTCTTCATTCTTTCAACAGCTCGTTTATAACATTCGCAATTTTTATCAAACACTGTGTGATCATATTTAATATGTGGTATCTTCAGGACATCATGTGCAAATTTACAATTAGTACACTCCTTTGTATTTGAATTACATTCTGAGCTTTTATGATGTTTGTTACATAAAGGACAAACATCTTGTTGACTGCACTTTGCCGCTTTATGTCCATACCTCCAACACTTGTAACATCGCAGCACTCCCAAATATTCATAGACTGGAAAACTGTCCCAGTCAAAGAAAACTCTCTTACTACTCAACATGCACTTATAGATCTCTGCCGACACCTCCAGTATTATATTACACAGTTTATTTCCTTTAGGAATATATTTTCGAACTACTTCAATATTCAGATCTGTATTTTTAAGAACACTCTGATTTTTTATGCGCTCTAAAAAGTCTTCATTAGTTGCAATATATTTATCTTGAACGCCAACCACAATTATTCTGGGGTTAATATATTTAGGTATTTCTACCTCATAATTCTTCTATTACTGTTATTTGCAGTTTCTTCAGAGAATTGTCATCCTTACACTGAATCATAACGGATCCCTGACCTATCGATTTTAATTTGTTTATTTCTACCGATAAATTGGATGGATTAATTTTTTCCGTGATCGCATTCCTCGTCGTAGTACTATTTTGTTGCTTATTTTTCGGTCTAATTATTAACGAAGGATTTATTTTTTTTTTTTACAATATCTGTCCATGATTTTCCTTGTGGAGTCGAGATGTCATTATGTTGCGAATTATTTAATAATTTCTCTGTATTCACCTTACACCCCTCAGTATGTTGTTCCAACCTTTTTAATCTATTACTAAGGTCAACATTCACCTCAAATACTAACAGACATCCATCACATACCCAAAACAAATTTTTACAGTCATTTATGGCTTTAGATATTGGCTCTTTGATGTTAACACAATGTAAATGATATTTATTATCACACACTTTGCACGCCACGAATTTTACTCGCCCGACAATATCGTCATTGCACCCGGTACATGCGTGTGTACCCGGCCCTGCCATGGCGACAACAATTCCTACATTATCCAGTCTAAAGCCAGGTACAAATCATTTCAATAGCCCCATGATATAAAGGAGAAGCAGATACTTAAAAATGGGACGTGCTAGGCCATTTCTGTGAAAAGGTGTTTTAATAACTACGTAAATGAAACGCAAAAAGAGCATTCTCATCAATGTTACAAAAATCATGTCGACCGGTGCTATTGAAAAACGATAAAATAAAAATATGAAAATCACATTGTTATCAGTTATCCACATCTAGATTTGAGAATACTTCGGCGGGTGTGAGAACACTCTGGCTTCCTATTTTTAAATAGAAAACTAAAGTCAGCGGTATAACAGCGGATAATATGCGGTTAATTTCGATTTCCATCAATATTATCTGGATTACTTCAGTCTGAGAAAATATTTTTTACCTCAAAACTACGGAATAAATGAAAAGAATAATTAATACAAGTTTTTGAGATTTGTTCGTTTTACATTCTAAAAATAAAATTACAGTTATAAAGTGAAATTGTGATAAACAAATTAAAAAATATCAATGAAAAAAAAAATAATTGAAAGTTGTTTTATAAATCACTGCTTTGATGGTTTTCCATCGCGGCTTCAATTCCGTAACAAAAATGGTGCTGAAAAACGTCATAAAACTAACAACTATCGGAAAACTAAACGATGGAGAATTAGAAATTGCGGTAAAATTATTTTCATAGAAATGTGTTATTTACAACATGTTATAATCATTTGAAAAAGCTTTCCGATAAACATGGATTTATTTATTTAATCCTAGTTAAAAAAAAATAACAAATAACGAACAAATTATGTTGAAATCCTTTTAATTCAAAAGCCAGTCTGATCTTTCTAAAATACATTGATTAAGTAGAAAATAATTTAAAAGGTGGGGCAAGTGTCCCACTGTTGCTTTTATTTTGTGTAAAATGTTTTGCGAACTGTTTCAATACTTGTTCTAATTCCTTCGGTGTTATTATTCTTTAAATTAACCCCAAGTTCCTAAATACTTTTATCTATCCACTCGCTCAATATTACTGTCGTTAATTCTTAATTGTGTCTTGTAAACAGTCATTTACATTTTTAATAAATTACTATTAACACTTGATTTTAAACCTGCCGCTGAGGTTAGGTGGGCTAGTCACTCGCCAGGCAATGCAAATATCCCCGGTTTGAATCCTGGATCGAGTATAATTTATAAAGTCTAATCGACTTTAATAGGACAGCGTATTGTAAAGAACTGAGAAAAAATAGACGCGCTGGGTATCCACAGCAAGCCGATGCGTCTAAAATCGAAATAATTTTGTTTTAATTTTCAGTTAAATAATTAATACAACATTTGACAAAAACAAAGACGAAATAAAGAAATTATTGAAAAATAAATCTGTTTTGTTTCCTTTAAAAACTATAAATAATTAAAATGGTATCAGGTGGTGCATAGTGAAAGTTCCATTAGATATTAATGGACAGCTGCGAATATCTCAAAATAAGCAGCCCCGAACCAAGGCAAAAAACTAAATCCACTTAGCGTCTGACTTGTATCAAGCGGTTGAGTTGTCAGCATCTGTTCACCAGTGGTGCGGTTGAGATTTAAATTCTGGAACAAATCCCTCCAGTCTTAACCTTTGAATCGTTATGGTTCAAACTTTTAATTCCAAGTATAAGGTGAAGCGTTCTAGTAATAACAAAATTACTCCAGAAGGTAAACTATCCTCTGCCAATGTTGCTGGTACAACCGAACTTTCGGACTCTGGGGCGTCCGGGCTTAAACACAAAATTTTTCAGAGGGAGTCGGAGACCCCTGGCCTACGTCTCACACCGAAAACAAAAACTTCCTTTAGAACGGTAAATATCAACTCTTTCCTGCGCCTAGGAAAAGTACACGAATTGGGGCGAACATTAAATCAGCAAAACATCCAAATATTAGCTCTGTAAGAAACCAGGTTGACACCTTGGACTTCGGCAACTACATACTATTTAAAAATAAAACGGGCAAAATGATACTCAAAAATACACCACATCTCGGTGTTGCTTTTGCTATCTCAAAAACCATTCTTTGTTCTATAACTAATGTCCAGCCAGTAAATAATTGACTTATGACAGTAACCCTCAACTATCCTAACAAAAACTATACATTAATCAATGCACACCTCCTAGTTAACAAAGAAAATAAATCTAATACTGAAACAGTAAATAGTCCTGGAAAATTCTGGTAAAGACTATTTCTAAAATTCCCTCTAACCATGTAAAAATCCTATTTGGTGATTTCAAGGCTCAACTAGGGAAAGCAAGAAAGTACAGAAAAACAGTCTGCAGTTTTCCCGCTCATAATTGGACTAACTATCATGGCAAAAGATTGGTTGAAGTGTGTTCGCAGTTTAGTCTAAAAATAATATCAACCCATTTCAAGAAGAAAATAACAAAACAAAAGACCTGGAGATGCTCAAACACGTACATACGTGAATTTCAAATTGACCATGTTGCCATTTTATACCTCAATTATAAAAGGATTTTGAAAGACACTACTAATCCCAAAGTTCAACCCTACGAAAATAAAACCAATCCTAACAGAAGAGCTTGATAAACAACCAGCACCGAACTGGTAAGAACTGAAACAAAAAATTATTAAAACAGCCCTAAGGTTTGTCCCTTTACAAAAACGTAGAAAATATTCGTGGTGGGATGAAGTTTGCGAGCAAGCAGTATTAACCCGAAATAAAGCATTTAAAGAGTGGAACAGAAATCAACAATAACATTTTTTTGAAAGTAATAAAAGAAACATCGAAGCCATTCGAAACATCGAAGGATTTCCAAAAAAAATAACACCCAAAATTTGTATAAAACATTTAAAACTAAATTAACAGGCTATTACTAATAAACTATTTGCTTCCGAAAGGAAAACGGAAAAGAACTTGCCAAATATTTTGAACAACTACTGAACTGTCCTAACGTCTTAAACAGGTTACCAACACTAAACCCTAAACAAACAAATCCAAATTCATTACCACCGAATGAAAATAAAATAATTAGGCAAATCAAACGACTTAAAAATAACAAAGCTTCGGGTGAAGATGGAATCACTGCTGAACTTTTGAAATCCGCTGGTCCAGGTACAATCAAGAAAATAACCAAAATTCTACAAGAAGTCTGGCGAACCGAACGGATTCCGGAAGATTGGAAATATACTCTAATCTATCCATTATATAAGAAAGGAGATAGAAGGGATGTAAACAACTACAGAGGGATACCTCTTCTCCCAGTTTGTTATAAAATTCTATCTCAATGTCTACTATACGGAGCACAGAAACAGATAGAACCTAAAATTGCTGAATATCAAGCAGGTTTTCGACCGGGCAGATCCTGCTCGGAACAGATCCTGGATCTAAAGTTGATCCTAAGACATCAAAAACTATACAATGAAAATCTCGTCTGTACATTTGTAGTTTTCAAAAAAGCATATGATTCTGTTAACCGCGAATCTTTATTCTAAATCTTGAAAGGACAGACTAGATCTGAAAATACTGGCAATTATTAAAGCGACGCTAACTAACACAAGGTCAAAAGATAAATTCATGGGTAACATCTCAGAATCAAGGGGATGGACTCTCGTCACTCTTATTTCACTGTGTTCTAGAAAAAGTAATACAGGAGTGGGGTTTAAAAAAATCGGCCCTGAATATTGACCAGCCCATTAAACTGGGGAGAACCAACATCAAAATATATTGTCTGGCATTTGCTGCTGATCTAGCAATTTTTGCTCAATATATATTAATGGCACAAAAATATATTAAAATCTTAAAAGAAACAGCATAAAAGGTAGGACTCCAAATTTCATTTGAAAAGACACAATACATGACCTACAACAGACCAAGCATCATTTCTAAAAACAAAATATGATAACATCAGACGAGCCTCTCAGTTTAAATATTTGAGTGAAATAATCATGGGAAACGGGTTGGAAAAAGCTGCCAATAAGGGTAGATGTCAAGAAATCGGAACAACATTGAGATTTACACAAAATACTTACAACAAAAAATGCATATCTAAAAACACAAAACTGAAATATTACAACACAGTTATTAAGCCAGAATGTCTATATGGCGCAGAAACGCTCATTTTGAATAGACATCGAGGAGATTGAAAAGAAAGAAAGAAAAATTATAAGAAAAATCTCAGGCCCCAAACAAATAAATAGCACAACATACCGACTTCGAGAAAATCAACAAAACAATACACAGATATACATAGCGATATGAGAAATAGAACATTTAAGTTTCACGGACACATAAAACAGATGAATCCGAGTAGGCTAACTGGACAAATAATTGTACTTTGTTAAATAAAGTAGAAATAATTAAATGAATTACTGCCATTAAAGAGGACCTAAGATCAGCAAATATTACACAAAGTGAAATTCAGGATAGAAACTGTTACAGACACAAGGTTAACATTTGGGAGGTTGGTCAGAGAGAAAAATGTAGGAAGACCGGAACAACTTGGTCTGACGAAAGGAAAAAAAGCTCATAGTAAAAGAATGAAATCAGAATGGGCGCAAAGGAAGGCTAACTAGGGCCCATTCGTGAATAATAATAGTACTAATAATAATAATAAAATGGTAATAATAATAATAATAAACGGCTTGGAAACCCGAAATGGGATTCCCGCGGTAATCCAAATAAGGAGAAGGCGTATGAGATGGACAAGAGAAGTTATAACAAATCTTATGGTCGCATACTATAAAGTCACTGACGGAGAGAGGATGATGACGAATTATCGGGCTAGATTGGAACAAATGTGGAATACTGAGTACCCTGATATAGCAATGACATCTCAAAGACTAACAGACCAAGTAAGATCCATAATCCGACGAAAGGTCCTGTCTGAGAATGCACTGAACAATCTAGAAGTTAATGCAACGGCAGTTGCATCAGCAACACAAGCGCATCCATTCATAATGCCAGGCGATAAGGAAAAAGAGAGTGCTTCACCGACTCTCACACCGGAGATAAATGAAAAACCATCTGTAATACTTCAGAACAATCCCAAAGGCCGTAATGAACACAGAGCAAACAATCAACAGGAGGAAAAAATGTTGGCTCAAATAAAATCCATTTGCGAAAAAAGAAAAATAGAATTGAATGGTGTAAAACTGGAAAATAGACCAAAACCATGTAAGCTTCAGTTAACTGCTAACATCAAAAACAATGTTAAAAAGCTAAATGTTGAGTTGGCCGTCGAATTGAACAATGCTCAAGTTCTAAACGAACTCTGTCATTTAATACACTGCGTGAGTCTAGCTGTTAGCGAAATATATGTGAAGCTGCCCAAGGAAATAAAATCTATAAAGCCCCCATGGGAAACCCGGCTCTAAAATAATATAGAACGGTTCTGCAAAGAATTAGGAATATTGCGTGTTTATCTTCATGAGACAAAACCAAGCACAAAAGTAAAAAAGAAAGCTTCTTTATATAGAAAGCGAGCAAAAATTAAAGCATATCCAGATTGTAGACAGCAAACTTCTTACACTTCTCGAAAAGCTTAAACAAAAAATAAAGACTCTGGGTAACAGGCTACACCGATATCACAAAAGAAATAAAATATATCAAGAAAACAAAATGTTTGGACAGTCTCAAAGAATGTTTTACAGAAACTTAGGCAAGAACCGCGTATGCGCAGTTGAAAAAATCCCGGCAAAAGAAAAAATTACGGAATACTGGACTAAACTTTGGTCCAATCCTGTTCACACACTGAAGCTTCATGGATTGATACGGAAAAATCCAACTGTATTCAAAAACCTCAAATGGAGTACATAGCAATAACTAGGAAAGAAATTAATAATGCGACCAGAAAACTTAAAAACTGGACATCATCTGGTATCGATGGCATACATAACTACTGGTGGAAAACTATAACAAACTGTCATAATTGACTTGCAACGTTGCTTGAAGATTCTATACAAGACCCAACAAAGATACCTACAAATTTCACGAAAGGAATCAGGTATATGCTCCCGAAGAAAGATGACTTATCTGAAGCAAACAATTTTAGACCGATAACTTACCTTCCATCTCTATATAAAATCCTAACATCTATATTAAGCATAAAAATTAATGAACATCTTAAGATCAACAAAATCGTCGCATGGGAGCAAAACGGATGTAAACAACGTTCAAGAGGATGCAAGAAAACTTTAGTACTCGACAGCATCGTTACTCGTCAGGTAAAGCTTAAATAAAGAAAGATATCTACCGCGTGGATTGACTATCAGAAGGCTTTTGACTCAGTCCCACATTCATTTCTGAGTAGCATACTTCACATATACGGAATCCATCCAACTCTGTGTCGACTGCTCGAGTATCTTATGAGCACATGGCACACATCTACATCAGTCAAGGGAATATCTGAATCTTAACGGAAGAAATTCTAATACGCAGGGGAATTTTTCAACCGGATAACCTTAGCCCCTTGTGGTTCTGTATGGCGTTAAATCCGTTGAGCTCAATGTCCAAATATGGTTACACCCTGAATAAAGATACAACCATAACAGATCTATTCTATATGGATGACTTAAAGGTGTATGCCAAAAGGAAAGAACAACTTAAGGGAGCGCTTGAGTTAGTAAGGGAATTCAGCACGACAATTGCTATGAACTTCGGACTAGACAAATGTGCGATACTACAGGTAGAGAAAGTAAAAATAATTTCCACCACAAATTTGACATTGTCTGATGGAACAGAACTGAATACATTAGAACCAGAAGGCCACTATAAACATCTAGGCATTACCCAGAGCCTAGACATCAAACAAAATGACAATAAAGAAACAGCTGAAATAGAATTATTAAAAAGAGTTAACACGGTACTCAATACACACCTCTCAGATAAAACAAAATTATAGCTATTAACACTTAGGCTACCCCATCTATGACATACACATTTGGAACATTAAAATGGTCAAAGACAGACCTGCAGAGATTAGACAGAAAAATTCGAAGCGCATTTACAAGAGCCAGAATGCATCATCCCAATGCTGCAATTGAGCGGCTTTATCTACGAAGAGAGGAAGGCGGTAGAGGGCTGGGTTGTTTGGAAGTGATACACGAAAGGGAATGCCAAAGCCTAAAGAACTAGTTTTATAGAAAACACTCATCCATACATCGAGCAGCTGTAGTATTGGATAAAAAGTACACTCTTCTTCTGCTGGCCGAACCACCGCAACCGGAACCAGAAAATGCATTTGAAATAATGAAAACCAAGTGGCACTACAAAGCCTTGCATGGACGGCACTATGCTACTCTAAGCAATCAAGAACAAGTTGACTCCAAGGCTACAAGTACCTATCTAACTTCAGGGATATATCTTTGGAGAAACAGAAGGATTTAAAATGGCAATACAGGATCAGGTTGTACCCACGAGACATTATGTTAGAGTCATCATGAAACAAAACATCATGAAACAAGACGAGGAATCGATACAACATTTAATATCGGGTTGCACCTATCTGGCCCCCACCAGCTACCTATCAAGACATGATTCCATGGGTAAAGTTATTCACCAACTTCTATGTCTGAAACATGGATTACTAACTACATCCACACCATATCATCAATACGCTCCCAAACCCGTTCTAGAAAATCACCACATTAAATTATATTGGGATTTGCAGATTCGAACTGACAGATCGATGCAAGCAAATAGACTAGATTTAGTGCTCTACCAGAAAGAAGCTAATCAAGCCACAATAGTTGACTTCTCTGTACCTTTAGATGAAAATATATACCGAGCATACAGGGAAAAAATTGACAAATATAGAGATCTGGCTTTTGAAATCAAGGATATATGGCACCTAGTTAGAGTTAATATCCTTCCATTTGTGGTGAGCGCTAATGGTCTAGTCCACAAATCCCTAATACAGAACCTCGAACAACTAGGTATCACAAAAAGGGCAGTAGTATGGATGCAAAGAGCAGTAATATTGGGAACAATCAGAATAGTCAGACGCGCCCTTGACCGTCAGTAGACACCCAAGTATTCTTGGTTACACCCGGGTACTTCCAGGAGGAGTTCTTACCACAGTTCTTGGAGTTCGTACCACAAGTGTGTGAAAAAAATGGTATCAACTCATGTGATTTAATGAATTTTGATAATTTTCTTTGGGGTTATATTTAATTTTTTATCTATATCGCTAAACTAGTAACTATTGACATCTTGGAAGCCAAATAATTCTGTCAATTGCGGACATAAGACCCCCAATTACTTGGAAAAGTGGCCGGAAATTGGATTTATAGAATGTCCTTTGTCCTAAATAACCGCAGCGGATATTTGTCCGAAATTGTTTTCACACATTAATGCCATTAAACGTTGTCACATAAAATAAATAGTTTCAAGCCATATCATTTGGTTATTTTATTTGTATTTTAAGTCCAAACACATTAAAAATCCCCCTATATAATGCTCAAAATATTGAGCATGTTTTTTTTTAATTATTATTAATTTAATTGGATGTATGAAACTAGTACAATTTCCCTAATAAAAGTTTTTATTTGTGTTTAAACAATTTCTGTTTTTGGAAGAAATGTTAATATTGGCTTTTCTTGTTTTAACCATAAGTGATTAGTTTATTTGAAACCAAAAACTATGGTTGAAAACAAGCAATAAAATAATCTTTAAACAAACAATCCGTTTAAAAACTCACAACTAGTTTAAAATAAGATTTTTTTAATTTGGAGGAGCGAAACAAATAATTAATTTTTTACCATCTAAATCAAAATCATCTAAATTACTTCATTTTGAGAAGATAGGTTTTCCCTCAAAACCGCCGAATGATTTAAAAGAGTAATTAAAACAAGTTTTTGGGGTTCGCTCGCTCTACATTATGAAAACAAAATTACAGTTATTAAGTGAAATTGTGAAGAACAAATTGAAAGCTCTCAATGGAAAAAAATTAATTAAGTCGCTTTACAAATCGCTACGGTGATGGTTTTCCATCAGGACTTCAATTCGCCAACAAAAATGGCGTTGGAAATCGTCAGGAATTTAATAACTATCGCAAAAAAATATTATTGGAAATTAGAAATGCTGGAAAAATATTTTTTTCTGATTTGAAAAAATGTTTAATTATTTGAGAGAAGGTTTAAATAAACACAGGTTTATTTATTTATTAGAGTTTTGAAAAAAATTGAAATCAACAAAAAACTTTATTTTCGAATCTATTAAAGGCCACTTTGATACTTCTAAGATGCAACAGATCGAATAAGTTGAACGTACCTCAACTTGTACCACAAGTGGTGTGTTTATTAATGAAATACTTACAGCTCATTCAGGGAAACAATGGTTGAATGTCATCAAAATCTATGACGCACTCACGTTACAATGTTTCCAGATCAACACCAAAATACCCAGACTTTTGCATTTGTATGATAGATACAACTGTACATAAAAAGTAACACGAACAGTTTTTTCGTTAAAAGTTTTAACCAAAAATATGCTTTGAAACTTCTGCTTGTCAACATAGGGGTTCACACAAAGTTTAATTATTCAGTATCACTGAAACAACTTTCAGCATCTGAAACGCTGTTCAAGTAAATTATTAAAGTATTAACTTCTAGTCTATCAAATAAACTTTCGCTATTCGACCATCTTTGAATCCCTTCTTCTGTATGTCTGATGTTGTCCATCCAGATCTGTGGTGTAACTGTTGACAAAGCTTCCAGGCAGTATCAATCCAGGCAAAATATCCAGGCAGTTATCAATCGTTCTTCCATCTCGACCAATATGGCGATTAAAAAGGAATAAAACAATTTTTTACTTTGTTATCTTAAAAGTTTAAAAGTAGTGTTTGAGAATGTAAAGTCATTTCACGAAACTATAGTCACACAAATTTTGTTTAAAAATAAAAGTGATAGATAACAAAGTAAAAAATTGTTTTATTCCTTTTTAAAAAATGAACTATCACAAAGTAACAGACAAATCAATCAATAATATGGCGATTGTAATAATTTTTGGCCACCCTCCATATCAATTCTATAAGGATTGAATATGCCATGATAAGGGGGAAGACGTAATACTTTGTGGCCATACTCTTCAGCCATATGATCTGCCACATATTCCTTTTTAGGCTTGTTCCTAAGAAGAAAATTATGAAACACAAACTTATTCCTTTAATTACTGCTTACCAAATAACGATTTGCAGCAGTTCACTTTTCAACATTGTTCAGTGTTTCATTTCAGTGTTTTCAAAAGGAAGATTATATTCTGTCAGCTATTCTGCATTTTTTGGTTTTGTCCATGCACTAGTTGGAGGTTTATCCATCAGTGTACTGTGATATGGTGCATTATCCATGACAATAACTGATTTTCAACAGCTTCAAACCAAAACAGAAAGGTATCTTTATTCATATCTCCATGATAATCGCCTTTTGTTTTAGAAGTGAGGACTAATTCTGCCTCTGGAGTAAAGCCATTCTTGTCCCCAGCATGAAGAACAATATATCTGCAATAACATGTTATTATTGACACGTCCTAAAACAACATAATCTTAATGGCTCCTAAGTATTATGTATTGCACTCACCTTTTTCCACCAACTTTTGTAGTCTTTACACTCCTCTTGTTATCATCTTGCCATGAGTGATTCAAGGTACCATTTTGTATCCATGTTTCATCTAAATAAATAAAATCAAACAGAGATTCGTCTCCGATATTTTCTTCAAAATATCTATATATCTTCAAAAATTGGATTCGTTTAAAGGCAATATCTGAAACTTCCATCAGGCTACTCCATTTAAAACCAATGTCTTTTAGAAGTGTATGAAGCGAAGTTTTACATCCATCAAAGAGCTGCATGTTCTTTAGTTTTTCATGAATACTTTCAAGATTAACCGTTTGTTCTGAAATAGTTTAATAAAATTTGATAATAATACAATATTACCATGTAAATCTACTCACTTTATTTTTACATTTCGTAGATTTGATTGCGAATTGAGCCCACATAAAGATGATCTAGATTAGTTACACGTTTTGGATGTTGACGCTTTTTCTTCGGTGATTTTAATATTTCGTTATTCTTCAACTTTTTCGCAATTGCACTAACTGTACCAATAATAGTATTTAGTGCAGCTGAACCTCGCTAAAAAAACCAAGGTCCATGAGACCTGCTAAGTTATTAATCCATACCTCTCTCACAGCTTTTAATAGCAAAAGAGGAGTCCCATTATCTCGTTCCTGTTCAAAATAGCTGATAAGTGACGAGACAAGCTGCTTACACTGATCGGTTTTGGCATTTTTTTGAATTATAATTACAGATTTTTTACTACAGAACTCACAAAAACAGAAAGTAAACCAGAAAATATGTAAAACACCAAAAAATACAGAAAATATTTCAGAATGTTTAAAGGCACAACCCAAAAACGATCAGAACATGAAAATGACAGATTCTACGAAAAATTTGTGTTAGGTCGGCAATACTGTCCAGAACCACAAATCTAAATGTTATTTTGACAGAATGTTATTTTTACATTATTCACATAATGTAATCCGCCGGCTAACCGTATTTTTATCCTGTTCTAATAGGATAAGAGGAAGGAGGAAAGAGAGTGCTTTGAACTTTAAATTATTTTTTCTTTCTTATGGATTTAAATTGGCAATAGATTTCTCTAGATTGATGACATGCAACTATTGTTTCCCTGGATGAGCTATATACATAGTGTGTACAAACCGAAACTAATTTTTTATAATTTATTTATTTAATTGGTATTACAGTTCTACATTGTCTCCTTCAAAGCTGCCTTGGCCACACAGCGCACACAAGCTCTGGAGACAGTCGTTTAAACCTCATAGCAATACTGGAACTCAGTTACTGCAATCCTTTTCCGCTGATTTGTTACGGCCTTTTCATTGTTCTCTAAAACTAAGTCCACACCAATAAAAAATTGCGTTGTGCGGGCTGTATGTGTTGTATGGGGTGTGCGTGCTTGCTAATGAGGACGTTCTGGCACACAAGGTCACAGAAAAATATTTGTGTAGACGTTGTGTACGAACGTCAAAGGAATTTGTGACGCACAAGATTTGTGTTTAGACGTGTGTTATTTAATTGAACTTAATGTTTTTAGTTTCAAAAAGATACCTACGTAAGGATGAAAAGATACCTACGATACCTGAGTAACTGATTAGGAAGAATAAGTGTGTGTGTCCCTTTTGTATGAAGCATATGTACCAAAACCAAAAAGTATAAGCTACAGAAATTTTAAAAAAATAAGAACAATTATAAACCCCTTATTTTGATACTTGTCAAATAACCTAATAAAACATAACCTACCAACATCCCATTGCGCACATATACGGAGTGGGGCGTACAGCCTGCACAATACAAATATTTATTGACTGTGAACCCAGCTTAATATCTCAAAATATCTCATCTTGGAAAAAGGTCACAAGAACTCTAATCTGATGAATCAGGGGGCTGCGGAGCCACAGTAATGTTTTACTTGCCAAAAACTTGTTAATGCATTATCGTATTGAGGTACCCAAATGTTCTGGATGTTCAGTCGCACACGAATATCCGTTTTTCAAAATATTAGTTATATAAAAGTTCTTTATTGATGATCCTATTGAAAAGTAAATGATCCTATTGAAAAATAAATCAACATGTTTTTGATCTTTGATTTTCTTATTTACGCTTTTTTGACCGTGGTGAGGTTAGAATGTGCCATTCTTGATGCCGGGTCGTTTCCGGGTCGTATTAAAAAATCCGAGAATTGCCATTAGTAATGACACGTTCCAGAAAATGCGAGGTATTTTCAATACACACCAAAAAATACGTTTTGTCTGTTGTTATATTTTTGTTTCTGCTGAAGGTTTTCTCTTATTCTGTGGATACTTTCATCACTTTTACAGTTGAAGGTCTTCCCCTACGAGATTCATTTTCAATCGAATCTTGGCTCTCTGATAATGCTTTAAACGACCTAAAAAAATTTCGGTTTCCGTAGGCTCATTGAAGTTATGCAAACGTTTTCGTCGCACTGTACATTTTTATCATACAATATGAGAAACTTATTCTTAAAGATCTCATGACAGATATCTTAGAATGATCTTGAATGGTCCATAAAATTAAGGCTTACAAACCTTTATTCATTTAACCTTATCTGGGGCGTCTGCTCGATAGAATTATGAGGGTTAAAAGAATACTACCCATAATTATTCCCACTGCCTTTCTCCCATAAGTTGAAGGTCAAATTATTACTTTCCATGACATACTAATTGTCAAGTTAAAAAATAAAATAATAAATAATTAAAAAATATAAAATGCGAATTTTGCCATGAAACTCTGCATGTGGGGTTAAAATAATATCCTGAACAACTTTTTCTAATAACTTTTGGGTATCTCTAACGCGAAGCAAATTATCGATAATTCACGCTGTTTGTGAATTGTTTGTGAGTTTAAAGTTCAGATTTTATTTGAGTATCTTAAAAAAAGTGACCCTTCAATCTGTATGGGTGTGTAAAAATTAAAATCTGTATTCCTTCAAATAGCAAAAATTGGGGGTGTCTTTATCTTAAATGCGACACAGTGTGTATACAGGGTGTATACAGGGTGCTTCTTAAAGGGGCTAGAGCCCTTTAAACGCGGAAATCCGAAGATGGTTTTTTCGTAATATTTTTGAAACGGTTTATGCCAAAGTTGTGAAATTCGGTATACTTTAATAAGAGGGAACGGAAAAACGTTTATTTTTGTGTTAATAATTGAATATTTTAGTCAGGGGTGTCACATACAGGGGCTTTTCCTTGGTAAATGCTTCCATAACTTTTGTTTCTAAAATTTTTTAATTTTTTAGATCAAATTATTGAATCGCAAAGATTTTTAGGTAAAAAAGGTTCTCTTATGTTATCTTGTTAGAATGACTGACTTTTTCTAAATCGATGCACAATTACATGGATATCGAATTGCATCTTCATAATTAAATAGGCGACTGTCACTGTTAATCTTTGTCTCTGGCATTTGGTAAAACTGGATCATTTACGCAATAAAGTGTAGATTTTTAATTTTTAAACTGCAAACTGACCCATTATTCCTTCGATGAAATGGCGAATATGCATTTTATGTACGAGAAGGCGAATGGGAACGCGTGTGAAGCCAGAAGATTGTATGCAGATGTTTCCCGAAAGAGTTCTTCCTTGAACAGAAACATTTACAAACCTGCATAGAATATTATGTGAAAATGGATGTTTCATAGCTTCCTAACATGACTGTGGAAAAAGCAGGAGTACCAGAACGGTAGAAAATGAAGAACCAGTTTTAAAAAATGTAACAGAAAACCTAGGAATAAGTGTCAGACGAATTGCTTTAAGAAGGCATTCCTAAAAGTGCCGTGTGGGAAATTGTTAGAGAGCAAGCGCTCTATCGATATGATTTGAAAAAAGTTCAAGCCTTAAAGCCTGATGACCTGCCACAAAGAATCTAGTTTTGCCAATATAAAATTTTGTTCAGGACATTCTCACGAAGTCATGTTCACTCGCAATGGAATTTTTAATTCTCACAATACTCATGTGTGAGTGGAAAAAAATCCACATGAATTTTTCAAATCGGGGCATCAGGACAAGTTTTCTATCAATATCAGGGTAGGGATGTTAAGGAATTTTTTGATTGGACCGTTTAAATGGACAACAGTATTTGAACTTTTTGGAAAATCATTTGCTGGGCCTAACGGAAGATGTACCATATCAGTTCAGATATGGCACGTTTTTATGCACGATGGAGCTCCGCCTCATTTATCTGTAAATGTAAGAGCGCATTTAGATCGGTTATGTCCAGGATGATGGATATGATAACATTGGCCACCACGTTCTCCAGATTTTAATCCTCTCGATTACTTTCTATGGGGGTACTAAAGGCATTGGTCTATGCTATCCCGATTGGCACTGTAAAGGAATTGTAGCAACTAGATTATATCAAAAATAACACTGGTATTTTCGGCAGGGTAAAATATTTTATGAAGTAAATAATTAGAGAGTGCATTGAGATGAATGGAGGTCATTTTCAACATCTATTGTGAATAAGTGCTAAATCCTTAATAGTAATTTGCCTTGTTATTGTTGGTTACTAAATAAAAAAATTCGTCCAAGGGTGCCTACTTAATTATTAAGATGCATTTCGGTATCCATGTAATCGTACATCGATTTAGAAAAACTCAGTTTCCTGGAAAACGGTCTATCCTAACGAGATGAAATAAAAGGACCTTTTTTACCCAAAAATCTTCGCAAATCAATAATTTGATTTAAAAAATTAAAAAATATTACAAACAAGAATGTTATGGCAGTATTTACCAAGGAAACGCCCCATTGTAACGCCCCTAACTAAAATATTCAATTATTAATACAAAAACTTTTTTCGATTTTAACTTATCGAAGTATACTGAATTTCACGGCTTTAGCATAAACCGTTTCGAAAATATTGCGAACAAACCATCTTAGAGTTCCCCCTTTAAGGGGCTCTAACCGCTTTAAGAAGCAATTTTGTGGGTATCTTTATAGGATATTATAGGATTATATGGTGGGTATTATAGGATTATATGGTGGGTATCTTTATAGGATTATAATGTCTTAATCCCTAGAGTCACCTCCCAAAATATTTCGACGTTATTTCCAGACACCCTGTATACCGGGTTTGTCACGGTACCTATTCGTTTTCGTGGTTAAAAAAACTTAGAATTCTGAATTTTTGGACTTCGGCGTTATATAAGATTCTCTTTTATATTAAAATATTTTCAAGGTCATAACACTTCCGGTTATCCCGGACGTCGCCAGTATTTTTTTTATTTTAAATGGAACAGCCGGTATACTATTTCATTTTTGGATTTTTGGGAAAATTTCATAGTGGGTTTCACCAGGTGTCCCTATACCTATTTTAAACTATTTCTTAAATATCTTGATTCTTTTGAAAATTTTGAAAGATGTAAACTTATTTTCAACACTGCGCCTTTTACCCATTTTGACTAGTGCTAAGCGTTTCTGGGGTAGACGAAAGCACAAGAATGATACTTTTGAAATCCACATTGACAATTAATTTATCGCATACAGCGTGTCCAAAATTTGATGACCAATTACATTACCATATATTCAAAGTTGAAAAAGTTCGTTCTTTCAAATGTGACACTCTGTATATTATTGCAGAATTTGATTCTGCCTCGATTCGCTATAACTTTTCCTATACCTATTTCCAACGGTTTTCTTGTTATACAATAATATACCAGGTGCTCCATCTGGTTCCATATCCATCTCATTCATTTCATAATCCTCAATCCAAAGAGAACATGTATACATATACATACATATATTACAACATATACATACAAAGTTTGGAATATTCAAACATTTAATGTTTTTATTAATATTAAGCTTTTCTTTTCTTCTTTACGTAATCATTATTTTATTACAATTCTTAATATTACAATTATTTTAATAACACTTAATAAAAATAGATTTATTATTTTGGAGTTTTGAAAAAATTACAATGTACAAAAATACAAATTAACTGCTTTCAAAAATAATTTAAAAATACAAACAACAACTTTCAATAAAACTAATAAAGAGTATTTCCTCCATGTCTGTAGGCGATTTGGCATGCTGTCGATTAAATAATCAATTTGAGCTTGTGGAATTCTCTCCCATTCTTCATGAACAGCATTTTTTAGTTTTCGCAGGTTAAGAGGAGGATTGTTGCCTTTCCTGATACGTGTTTTCAGAATGTCCCTAACATGTTCAAGACAATCATGTCAGGGGACTTTGCTGGCTACCCCAACTTGGTTATACCCTCCTTTTCAATAAAATATTGTATTGCTGATATTCGATGAGGAGGTGCGTTGTCATCCATAAAAACAAATCCGTCACTGCGCCTCGGAACAGACGCATAACAGGATTTAAAACTTCCTTAATGAACACAGCACCTGTGACTCTTCTCTCCAAAACCAGTAGCTGTGTACCTTTACTCTTCATATCACCCCCAAAACATCACGCTCCCATCTTCAAATGGGATACGTGATTGAGCTGTTTCTAGCCGGGCTTATCGACCTGGAACTTTCTAATGATTCATGAAGAACTAATGTTCTTCGTAAATCAGAAACCAAGCAAATTCTTGTCTCATCGGAGAACAAGATCATCATGTTATTCCAGTTGGGACTATGATCCACTATTTCTCGAACCCTTTGCAATCTTACATTTTTGTGTTGATGGGTTAGTTTAGGAACACGTAAACGTCTTCTGCGATGCAAATTTACTGCTTTCAGTCTGTGAGTTATTGTTTGTCGTGAAACATTTACGCCTTTAAGCCTAAAAAGTTCCATTGATATACCACTTGTAGATTTCAGCTGATTTCTTCGAGCTGTCACTGATATCTGCCAGTCTAGTGCAGCCGTTTTACATCGCTTTCTACCCGCTTAAAACCCTGTTGTAACAAGGCTATTATTCTTAACGTGTTTTTAGGTTACTAGTTCTACTACTATATATATATATATATATATATATATATATATATATATATATATATATATATATATATATATATATATACAGTCGGCAGTTTTCCTGCTCATTAATAGACTAACCATAATGGGAGAAGATTGGTTAAACTATGTTTGCAGTTTAATCTAAAAATAATGTCAGCCCATTTTATAGATAAGAAGAAAATAACAAAACAAAAGACCCGGAGGTGTCCAAAACGCTAACAATTATTAAAGCAACACTAACTAACACAAGGTCAAAAGTTAACTTCATGGGTGCTATCTAAAAGCCCTTCGAAATTAAAACTAGAGTGAAACAAGAAATGGACTCTCGCCGCTCTTATTTAACTGCGTTCTAGAAAAAGTAATACAGGAGTATATATATATATATATATATATATATATATATATATATATATATATATATATATATATATATATATATATATATATATATATATATATACAGTCGGCAGTTTTCCTGCTCATAAATAGACTAACCATAATGGGAGAAGATTGGTTGAACTATGTTCGCAGTTTAATCTAAAAATAATGTCAGCCCATTTTATAGAGAATAAGAAAATAACAAAACAAAAGACCCGGAGGTGCCCAAACACGTAGATGGGTGAATTTCAAATTGACCATGTTGCCATTTCGTACCCCAATTATAAAGAGATTTTGAATATTCTCACTTGACTAGAATCAAACTTAGCTTAAACCCTCGAAAACTTATTCAAAATAGACTACTGATCTCAAAGTTCGACCCTACGAAAATAAAACCAACCCGTTAGGTCTTCTGCTCTGTCTGTCTTATTCTTCTGTTAAGAAGCTCTTCTGTTAAGAAGAGCTTGATAAACAACCAGCACAGAACTGGCAAGAATTGACACAAAAAATTACAAAAACAGCCTTAAAGTTGGCCCCAGCCTTAAAGTTGGTCCCTAACATAGAAAACATGACAACATGATGAAATCTGTGAGTAAGCAGTATTAAGCCGAAGTAAAGCATTCAAAGAGTGGAACACTCAAAAAACAGCAATAAATTATAACATCTTTTTGGAAGTAAGAAAAGAAACATCGAAGCTAATTTGACAAACTAAAAGAAAACATGAAAACAATCAACTTAATGAAATAGAAAAAGATTTCAAAAAAACTAACACCCAAAATTTTTGCAAAACATTTAAAACTAAATTAACAGGCTATCAACCCCAAAGTCTTTGCTTCCAAAAGGAAAACGGACTCTAAATAACCTCTAAATATATAATAAGCTCTAAATAACCAAGACAATTGCAAAGAACTTCCGAAATATTTTGGACAACTACTAAACCGTCCTGAGCCCCTAAACATATTATCAACACGAAACTCTAAAGAAACAAACCCAGATTCATTACCACCGAATGAAGATGAAATACTTAGGCAAATCAAACGACTTAAAAATAACAAAGCTTCTGGTAAAGATGGAATCACTGCTGAACTTTTGAAATCCGCTGGTCCAGGAAATAACAAAAATTTTACAAGAAGTTTGGCGAACCGAACGGATTCCGGAAGATATGAAAAGCATATGATTCTGTTGACCGCGAATCTTTATTCCAAATCGTGAAAGAACAAAGACTAGATCTGAAAACGCTAGCAATTATTAAAGCAACACTAACTAACACAAGGTCAAAAGTTAACTTCATGGGTGATATTTAAGAGCCCTTCGAAATTAAAACTGGAGTGAAACAAGGAATGGACTCTCACCGCTCTTATTTAACTGTGAAATTTATTTAACTAGAAAAAGTAATACAGGAGTGGTGTGAAAAAAAAGTCGGACCTGAATATTTGACCAGCCCATTAAACTGGAGAGAACTAACATTAAAGTTAATTGTGTGGCGTTTGCTGATGATCTAGCAATTTTGGCTCAAGATATATTAACGGCACAAAAACAGATTGAAATCGTAAAAGAAACAGCAGAAAAGGTAGGACTATATTTTTTTTTGAAAAGACACAGTACATGACCTGCAACAGACTAAGAACACCATTTCTAAAAACAAGACATCTAGGAGATTGAAAAGAAGGACAGAAAAATCATAAGAAAAATCTTAGGCCTCAAACAAGTAAATAGCACAACATACCGACTTCGAGAAAACCAAGAAATCAAACAATACACAGATATACATACCAATATGAGAAAAAGAAGATTTAAGTTTTACGAACACATAAAACGGAATAATCCGAGTAGGCTAACTAGACAAATAGTCGAATTTTATGAAAATAGGAGTAGAGCTAAAGTAGAAATAATTAAATGGATTGCTGCAATTAAAGAGGACCTAAGATCAGCAAATATTACACAAAGTGAAATTCAGGATAGAGGCTATTTCAAACACAAGGTTAACGTTTGGGAGGTTGGCCAGAGAGAAAAATGTAGGAAGACTGGAACAACTTGGTCTGACGAAAAGAAAAAATCTTATCTTAAGAGCTAAAATTAATGCATGTGAGTGTGATCTGTGGTTTTACATTAAATAATGTAAACATGTATGGTTTTGAACAATATTCTTGTAAAATTCGTAATGTTTCAGATTGTTGACGGAAATGCAAAAACCGACGTTTCGAATCGAAAGGAGCCCGGCATGTTTTGCGGGGAGACCGAGCAGCCTCAAACCTTCATGTCGGAAACCTCATTCGTGAAGGTTCTCGTTCACGTCGAGAATTTCACCGACCAGACGTACTACAGTTTCGATACCAGGGCGGAACAGCAACTGGTTGTTTATTTGAGATATGGCCAGCATCCTGAATTGTATCCAAATCGGCGGGGAGAGATAGTGCAAGGGTATGTGAAGAAATAGTTTTTTTTTTAACTTTTAACCCGTTGTTTATTCGAATTTATTTATCTGAATAATAAAGAGGTTATTAACAGTTATAAAATGAAATGAATTGAAAACAGACCTGACTTTTGTCAGGGGAAGTCAATTTAGCAAAAAGCATTTGTATAAAAGTTGCAGAATAACAATAACATAAATGTTACATGTTACAAAAATTGTTCAAAATTGTCACCATTTGTTTGGTTAGCATAAAATATTGCTCGGCGTATCCATGCGTCACTACATGCATCAGAAACAAAATGCCGGTGTCCAGGAATAATGTCACAAGCGTTTTCGATGCGCTGTTGTAATTATTCCACAGTATTTACTTCTCAATCGTGATAAACTAAATTTTTTAAATACACCCGTAGGGCGTTAGATACGGAGAGCGTCCATTGCACCCTATCCATCTGTTAGGAAATTTATTAGTTAAATGTTCGTGAACTTCTCGTTAAAAATGTGGCGGAGCTCTATCATGTAGAAACCATGTATTCTGTCTAACATTTAAAGGAACATCTTGAAATAATTGTGGCAGATTGTTTTGAAGAAAATCTAAATAATTTTCACTTATCAGTCGATCTGGAAGAAAGAATGACCCAATAAGCATGCCATTTACTACGCCAGCCCAAACATTTACTGAAAATTAATGCTGAACATGTTCTTTTCACACCATGCGAATTTTCCACTACCCATACATGGTTATTGTGGAAATTATTTACTCCATTTCTTGTAAATGTGATCTCATCAGTAGCCAAAATAAAATTAGTTAAATTTTCATTTCTGCTCTATTGATGTAAAAGCCACTGACAAAATTTAATTCTTCTAGGAGAATATTCGGGTTGCTTAAAAGTTCTTGTCGTATAGACTTCCACACTTTAGTATGACTAACTTCAACTTGACCTGCTATAGACCTAGCGCTCAATGTTGGTTCGTTTTCGACAATTTATAAAATGTCTTCCTCAATCTCTACTATTTCGCGTGGAGGTCTTTTAGCGTAACCTCCTGGTTGTGCCTTTAAGTACCCTGTGTGGCGAGGTCTGGTAACAAAATATAAAAACATCCGCAAAGCGCGATGATTTCTGAAGGAAACCTTTCCGCGCCTACAAAAGACATGCTGCAGCCGCATTTTTTTGGCACTTCTCGTAAGTTAATATATGTGCACTAGTTCAAAGTTTTTATACACTTAGTTATCATACACTTTAATCGCAGAAAGTACCCGAAAATTAAACACGCTGTGACCATTTATTTTTTCCTTGAGAACAATTAAAAAATATTGATCACAGCAACGGCAGCTGTTCGCCGGGAGCACCGGGAAGAAGGTCCTAGACAGGATGAAGCTGCGCGACAAAAGGGCGCCACCCAGTTCGTTCATATATCTGATATTAGAAAAGACCCTGGAACCGGGAAGGGGTTTATCTTAAAAAATATTGTTTACTCGATTTTATGCGTATTAATTCACATAAGCACACTCAAAAAAAAGACGACACAAAGCGCATTAAAAGATAGAAATTATTAAACTAAAAAATAAAAGACACAGGGGGATTTAAGGAAGGTGGTTCGCTAAACCTTACCGTGGAAAATCAAAAATTAAACTATGGGCAATTCGGTATCCCTATGCGGGGGGTCCCGAAATAGTCTGGAACCTGACTGACCGGTGTCACCGCTGACTGACCAAGTGGCCCCAAAAAAAGTATGGGTTCGGCAATGGTCGGGCTCTGAAATAAGTGGTCCTTCAATGGCCTGGTCTTAAGTTGACCGGATTCTCTGATGCCGGGTCTTAAAACCCTCCACAAGAATATAAAAAAAACGTAAGCATGGCTTGGTCAGCAAACCTACGTACCTCTGTCGGAAGGATAAGGCCCGAAAACGTCCGCTCACCTGGAGATTTAGAGTTAGACTGTCTTAGCCTTATTCTAAGCGATACAGGAGCTCTTTCAATTACTACTTAATTTGCCCGAAATATACTTACCAGTAGCGATCAAGAATTTGTGAACGCCACAACGTACTATTAAGAAATTATTACTACTGGTCAAATCAAACATCGCACTCAAAAAAAATATCATACAGAATCATACATATCGTAAGAATACAAAAAAACTAGTCATATCCAAAAGTAAACGAATACTTGTGCTATGTGCTTACAACGCAGTGGTCGAGAATATCAAAAATTCAGGCCTGTTTTCAAAGTTTGTAACTGTTATTTACTTCTTTATTTTTGCAACTTTTAAATAAAAACACTAATTGTTACTAAACTTCACAAAAAGCGATATTTGATTTCACAATTTATATTATATATCTTTGTTATTTTTCTTAGATCATACTGCGAGCGAATATTTCGAGACTGTCGTCTGCAGACCTGCTACGTGCAATCACCCGCTTATCCTGGCGTGTATCCTAGAAATTTACATTGCAGATACTACCTCAACACCCGTTTGCCTTTTATTAAACTATACATAGAGAACGAGGAATTCAACATAGATGGACAAAGATGTGAAAATATTATGACCTGCCCAATGAGACCTATATCATCAGGTCAGTCTTTTATATTGTAACTTTTTTCTTTTATATTGTTCTGCAGATTTATGCTTTGTCACAGAAGTGATAAATAATCCATTTAAGTTAAAAAAATTATGAAAATGACTACAAAATAATCTTACTGCATCCCATTTTCCAACATATTCCTAACTTTCTGGCGAGGTTTGCATTTCGGTTTGAATCAGTTCTCTATGGGACTTTTTCGTGATTGTCATGAACATATTTTAAACCGGTGACCGGGTGATCTTTTTGTGTGTCCCTACTTCCGATAAGGGTCGCTGTCAAACGAACTGTGAGTTTACGTGCCTCTAGTGTCAAAATTATTCAGTCTAGTCTGGCAAATCATCATGGAACGTTTAATATCAGAGCAATGCTTGCAAATAATGCATTATCAAAATCAAAATAATGCATTATCAAATAATGCATTATCAATAATGCATTATCAAAAAAATAATAAGGAAATGCATTATCAAAATCGGTGTTCTATGCATTAAACTTATAGAGCACATCGTGAATTTTATGGTGCACATAATCCCTCAACCGAGCGATGTATTCGCCTAATTATTGAACGATTCCAAACGCATTGTACGCTGCTCTATATTAAAATAAAAACAAGACTAAAAACTGTGCGTTCCAAAGAAAATATCGTCTGTTGCTGGCAGTGTTGATGAAGATCCAAATTTATCAATTCGTCGCTGTTCGCAGAAAGTTGGACTTATTTAATTCAATTTGAATTGTATTGATCTTCAGAATATGTGTTTCCAACAGGACGGCTCTACATATGTCATACAGCTAAAGCAACAATAGATTTATTGAGGGAACAATTTGGCTAGAAAATTATTTTGAGGAACGGACCTGTTAATTGTCCATCAACATCATGTGATTTAATGCCTTTAGATTATTTTCTTTCGAGTTATGTTAAATCTTTGGTCTATGCCGATAAACCAGCAACTATTAATGCGCTAGAAGCCAACATGACTCGGGTAATTGCAGACATAAGACCCCAATTGCTTAAAAAAGTGGTCGGAAATTGGATTGACAGAATGCGCCTTATCAAAAATAGCTGCGGCGGATATTTGTCCAAAATTGATTTCAAATATTAATGGCAATAAACATTATTTCACAAAAAATGAATTGTTTTAAGGCATCTAAATTGGTTATTGTTTAATTTCAATTTAAAGTTCGCGCGCACTAAAACAATCACTCTGTAGAAATATACAGGAAAACACGAAAAGCCCAGCACTATTAAGATATTTTATTGGATTGTCACATCCAAATTAGACAGCAACTTAATTCAGGACAACAGCCGTGCTGAAATTGCTGCATCAACACCAGATATGCTAACAAAAATTATAGAAAATGTGTTAAAAAGGCACAAAGTTACATTTCTGCTAAATACGAATATGTTATAAACATATTATAAACATAAACATACAAAGTAAACTTATTATAGAAAAAAAATCTGTCTTGTTTCTTTTAAAAGTTAAAAATAATTAAAATAGTTACGTCAGACATGCTCGATCCAGTGTTATCCTTTTTAATATAACATTTAAGCCCTAAATAAAAAAATGAACCAGGTGTATCTGTTTTTATTTTTTGGAGGTGTCGACAGTTTTCCCTCTAAATGTAAAAATTATGTAAAAACTACACCCTTACTCGTCTTAAACTTCCATAAAAAGTGCCGTAGTTAACTTTATGCTTTTAACCACAATAACCAAATTTCCATAAAATTTAAAAAAGGTCGAAACATCCGAAAATATTCATAACGTAAAAATCCACGATATACACAGTTTATGTACGCTGAATATTGATTCTTGTATTGAATATTTCAGGACAAGAGAATTGCCCGTACGATTACATCAAGATTTACGATGGGAAAAATGAATTCAGCCCAGTGATTGGGATATTTTGCGGAATGGGAAAGTTCCCTTATTCAATAATCGGAACATCGCAGGACCTCTTCGTGGAATTTGTTTCATCACCGGCAGGTATGAAAAAATACTGGTATTAATCTATTATTTTACAGGAAAATTTACAATCCTAGATATGACTTAATTTTAATATAAACTGATATGAATCTATATAAACTTTTAATATGAAATATTATAATTATGAACAAGGTGGTACCCTTGGTAAAGAACATCAAAGTTTTACACAAAATAGATCAACTGTAGAGACAATTTTTATAATCCGACAACACATTGCAAAATCTATCAAATTCGGTTATTCACTATTCCTGATTTTTGTTGACTTAAACCAATCATTTGATGAAATAATACCTACGGATGAAATAATTAATAACGTTAAAGAATCAGCGCTGGGTATCAATGAGAAATCAACTTATTAAGATATTATGTCACGCCGATGATGCCATACTACTGGCTGAACATGAAGACGACTTTCAATGTTTATTATATAAATTCACAACTATTTTTAACAAGTTCAAGAGGACAATACTGACCGAAAAAACACAAGCAATGGTTACTTCAAAAGAACCAATTCAATGCAGACTCGTTTGTAATGATAAAATAATTAAACGGGTGTATATGTGACAGGGGTCCATATATACAGGGTGATTCACGGTAGATGATACATTAGACGTTTGCGGGAAACTACTGAATAATTTTAAAGTTTGGATACTCTTGTTAATGAACATGAACTCTGTTTAATATATTTTCTGCGCTGGAGTGTTGTCAGATCTACTCGAAGCTCCAGCTTCTTTTTTTTTTAATGGAATGCCCTATTTGTTACACTTTAGATTATTACATTTCTAGATTATGTGAAGCATTTTTAAACCTTTTATATAGCATGTTCTATACCTATGTAGAGCAATTTCGGAAATAAAAATTATTTTTTAAGACATTTGGCAACAAACAATACTGAATACTTTTTTTTCTTAACCAGTATAGCTAGATACCAGAATTTTTTAATACGGTTCCTTAATAAGTTGCTTTATGACAATATGACATGAGAATTAATTTATTGCATAAACTAGGTTTAAGTTTTAAATAGTGCCCTTTTGATAGAACTTAAAAATGCATGTTATGTAGGAATTTTAAATGGAACACTCTGTATTTTATAGTGAAACACATAAGATTAATTAATTCTGTATCTAAAAATATTAAGTGATGATATACCTATTTTTAACGGTTTTCCACTTATAAACAAAAAAACCAATATAATGCAATTATAACAATAAAATTAAATTAAAATTAGGAATTTAATTACAAAATTACCAAAGGAGGTAGACAATCCTCTGCCAGCTTTGCTGGTACAACGGGACTTTCGGATTCTGGGGCGTCCGGGCTTAAACGCAAAATCTTTCAGAGGGAGTCGGAGTCCTCTGGCCAACGTCTGAAATCGAAAACAAAAACTTTCTTTGGAACTGTAAATATCAATTCTCTCCTGCGTCCAGGAAAACTACACGAATTGGGGCGAACATTAAATCAGCAAAACATCCAAATTTTAGCTTTGCAAGAAACCAGATTGACAGATGATAACACCTTGGAATTCGGCAACTATTACTATTCGGCAGACTTTTTAAAAGAAAACGGACAAAAGAATACTCAAAAATACACCACATCTCGGTGTTGCTTTCACTGTCTCAAGAAACATTCTTGGTTCTATAACTAATGTCCAGCCAGTAAATAATCGACTTATGACACTATCCCTCAAGTGTGCTAACAAAAACTATACATTAATCAATGCACACCTCCCAGTTAACGAAGAAAATAAATCTAATCCTGAAAAAGTAAATAAGTCCTGGGAAATTCTAGAAAAGACTATCTCTAAAATTCCCTCTAACCATGTAAAAATGCTATTGGGTGATTTCAACGCCCAGCTAGGGAAAGAAAAAAAGTACAGGAAAACAGTCGGCAGTTTTCCCGCTCATAAATGGACTAACCATAATGGTAGAAGATTGGTTGAACTATGTTCGCAGTTTAATCTAAAAATAATGTCAACCCATTTTAAGAAGAAAATATCAAAACAAAAGACCTGGAGGTGCCCAAACACGTACATGGGTGAATTTCAAATTGACCATGTTGCCATTTCGTACCCCAATTATAACGAGATTTTGAATGTTCAAGTCAGGAAAGGAGCAAATATAGACACGGATCACTACTTGACTAGAATCAAACTTAGCTTAAAACCTCGAAAACTTATTCAAAAGAGGCTGCTAATACCAAAGTTTGACCCAACGAAAATAAAACCAGCCCTAACAGAAGAGCTTGATAAACAACCAGCACAGAACTGGCAAGAATTGAAACAAAAAAATATTAAAACGACCTTAAAGTTGGTCCTTTTACAAAAACGTAGAAAACATCCGTGGTAGGATGAAGTTTGCGAGCAAGCAGTATTAAGCCGAAGTAAAGCATTCAAAGATTGGAACAGTCAAAAAACAGCAATAAACTATAACATCTTTTTGGAAGTAAGAAAAGAAACATCGAAGCTAATTAGACAAACTAAAAGAAAATATGAAAACAATCAACTTAATGAAATAGAAAAAGATTTCCAAAAAAATAACACCCGAAACTTTTACAAAACATTTAAAACTAAATTAACAGGCTCTCAACCGCAAAGTCTTTGCTTCCAAAAGGAGAACAGACAATTAGCTTTAAATAACCAAGACAATTTCAAAGAACTTGCAAAATATTTTGAACAAGTACTAAACTGTCCTGAGCCCTTAAACAAATTACCAACACTAAAACCTAAACAAACAAACCCAGATTCATTACCACCGAATGAAGATGAAATAATTAAGCCAATCAAGCGGCTTAAAAATGACAAGGCTTCTGGTGAAAATGGAATCACTGCTGAACTTTTGAAATCCGCTGATCCAGGTACAATCAAGGAAATAACCAAAATTCTACAAGAAGTTTAGCGAACCGAACGGATTCCGGAAGATTGGAAAGATGCTTCAATCCATCCACTACATAAGAAAGGAGGTAGAACGGATGTAAACAACTATAGTGGGATATCTTTTCTCCCAGTTTGTCAGAAGATTCTATCTCAATGTCTACTAGACAGAGCACAGGGACAGTTAGAACCTAACATTGGTGAATATCAAGCAGGTTTTCGACCGGGCAGATCCTGCCCTGAACAGATCCTGAATCTGAAGTTGATTCTAAGACATCAAAAACTGCACAATAAAAATCTCGTCTGTACATTTGTGGATTTCAAAAAAGCATATGATGCTATTGACCGCGAATCTTGAAAGAACAAGGACTAGATCTGAAAACACTGGCAATTATTAAAGCAACGTTAACTAACACAAGGTCAAAACTTAAATTCATGAGTGAGATCTCAGAGCCCTTCGAAATTAAAACTGGAGTGAGACAAGGGGATGGACTCTCGCCACTCTTATTTAACTGTGTTCTAGAAAAAGTAATACAGGAGTGGTGTGAAAAAAAGTCGGCCCTGAATATTCATCAATAATTCGGCCCTGAATAACATCAAAATTGATTGTCTGGCATTTGCTGATAATCTAGCAATTTTAGCTCAAGATGTATTAACGGCACAGAAACAGATTGAAATCCTAAAAGAAACAGCAGAAAATGTAGGACTCCAAATTTCCTTTGAAAAGACACAATACATGACCTGCAACAGACTAAGAACGCCATTTCTAAAAACAAAATATGGTAACATCAGACGAGTCTCTCAATTCAAATATTTGGGTGAAATAATCATGGAAAATGGGTTGGAAAAAGCGGCCAATAAGGGTAGATGTCAAAAAATGGAAACGGCATTGAGACTTACACAAAATATTTACAACAAAAAATGTCTATCTAAAAACACAAAACTGAGACATTACAACACAGTTATTAAGCCAGAATGTCTATATGCTACAGAAACGCTCATTTTAAATAGAAAGAGGGGTATCGAGGACATTGAAAAGAAGGAAAGAAAAATCGTAAGAAAAATCCTAGGCCCCAAACAAATAAATAGCACAACATACCGTCTTCGAGAAAACCAAGAAATCAAACGATACACAGATATATATATATATATATATATATATATATATATATATATATATATATATATATATATATATATATATATATATATATATATATATATATATATATATATATATATATAGCGATATGAGAAAAAGAAGACTTAAGTTTTACGGACACATAAAATGGATGAATCCGAGTAGGTTAACTAGACAAATAGTCGAATTTTATGAAAATAGGAGTAAAGCTAAAGTGGAAAGAATTAAATGGATTGCTGCAATTAAAGAGGACCTAAGATCAGCAAATATTACACAAAGTGAAATTCAGGATAGAGGCTGTTTCAGACACAAGGTTAACGTTTGGAAGGTTGGCCAGAGAGAAAAATGTAGGGAGACTGGAACAACTTAGTCTGACGAAAGGAAAAAAGCTCATAGCGAAAGAATGAAATTAGTATGGACGCAAAGGAAGGCTAACAACAACAAACGCCTCTAATTGTACTTCGCGTGGTCCACCAGGGCCCATACGTGAATAATAATAATAAAATTAGGAATATAACTCTATGTAAAAAACTATTTTTATAGCAAATGTTCGAAACGTTGACCGTTTACCTTTAACACTTCAACATTCTAATATGGACCTCATTCGTGACTGCTCTTCTTATCACAATAGGTTCTAAGGTTGCAAATGCTTGACACTCCTTTCTAGTGTTTACTGGCGTTTTATATATGATATCTTTTACAGTACCCCAAAGACAGAAATCAAGAGCAGTTAAATTGGGTAATCTGGGCCGCCAATTCCATGAACCCAAACGTCTAAATCACCTATCTTCAAATAGTTCATAGAGTTGCCTGCTCATTTCTTCTGTACAGTGTGCCGGAGCACCATCAAGCTGGTACCAACTGCTTCGATACACTGGGAGTTGAAGGTTTTCTGTCAAATCCTCTACTACTGTTGTTACTATTTCTAGATGCTTTAGTGGAGTTAACTGTTTATCGAAAATAAAGTATCTAATTTGTTTGTCCACAATTAAACAAACAAATATTCAAATAAATTTCTGTTGGTATGCGGAATTCCTGGTAAAATGAAGATTTTTATTGGCCCAGAAGTGACAATTTCGTTTGTTAAAAACTCCTTCTCTCGAAAATTTGAACTCCTCAGTCCAAATTATTTTTTGTAGAAAATGTGGATCTTCCTGGAAACGAAAAACGAACTAACAAATGTTCACAAAATTCCACTCTTTGATATGCCTCTTTGAGGGCAGTGTTCTGCCTTGAGAAAAAACATTACTTACTTAAGTACGTTTTACGGTTTTTTGCTTCTAAGTCCAAAAACCGCTAGAAATAAGTATATCATCACTTAACACTTTTAAATACAGAATGTATTGGTCTTTGATGCTGCACTATAAAATAATGGGTGTTCCATTTCAAATTACTACATAACATTTTTTAATGAATTTTTAAGTTCTATAGAAAGGACACTATTTTGTAAAGGCCCTGTATGCGATAAATTAATTATTCTCATGCCATATTATCACAAAGCAACCTATTAGGAACGGTATTCAAAAATTTAGGTATCAAGCTATGCTGTTTGTAAAAAAAATATTTTTATATTCAGGGATGTTTCTTGTCAAATTTCTTTAAATTTTGTTTATTTCCGAAGGCTCAAGATAGGTATAGGCTCAAGGTAGGTATGTTACATAAAATATATATATATATATATATATATATATATATATATATATATATATATATATATATATATATATAATCGACTTGATTTTAATAAATGTATCCATTACATTTTATTGCATTATAGGTCCTCTACTTAACACCGGATTTCATTTCAATGTTGGCAATTGGCCAGGTCATGTGGACACTGCCGGAAGCAAAAACGGAACCTGCGACTGGTTGCTGTCGTCTGAAAGCCTTAGGGCTTCCGGTGATTCGGAGGGAATATTCCTTTCTGTCGCCCATTGGTATCCACCCCATACGATTTGCACTTATCTGATGCAGGGAGAAGAAGGAGAAATAGTTCGGTTATATTTTCCAAGGTGAGAGGAAAATTTGTTTGTTATGTAAGGAGGTGGCTCAAAAACAATGCAGGATTTATAACATAGCACCATTTTTTTGAACGAACTTGAATTTAGTCTATACAGATTACGTACGCCTCAAGATTTACATTTTTCTGAACAACAAAAAAAATTCAATACCTTAAAAAATATATTTTATTGGATTAATTTTTTAATACATACATACATAACATATACTCAAAATGCCTCAAACAACAAAAAGTACATGATTTACGGAAAAATGCAGAAGTGATCCTTTTTACGTAAAAAAGGGAGTACAGGAAGATTTAAAGAACTAACGTTCAATAAGTCTCCTATCAGTAATGTACAAAGTTTTCAAAGATAATATCTAAAAGAATATTAAGAAAATTGAATGAAGCACAACCAAGAGAACAAGCAGGATTTCGATATGAATTCAGTACAATGGATCACATCCAGGTTGTACAGTAGGCCATAGAAAAGCACAACGAATACACCATGCCACTGTGCTTGGCTTTTATCGACTACGAATAAGCATTTGACTTAGTCTCAAAGGAGGCCATAATGGACGCATTGCTTAGTCAGGGGGTAGACAAAGCATATGTAAACCTATTGGGATCGATATATGATGGAGCTGCAGCGACAATTCACCTTGATGATCTTGAAGTGGGATTTAATGAAGAGCGAGGTACGGCAGGGTGACGCAATATCACCTATTCTTTTCCCGGCTGGCCTTGAAGAAGTATTCCGTAAACTGGATTGGGAACAGGATGGTGTAAAGATCAATGATGCAAACTTAAACCATCTTAGATTTGCATATTATATCGTTCTCCTTACACAAGACCCAGAGGAGTTGCAAAGACGCATACAGGAGCTGCAAAGGGCTGGCGAACCATTTGGCTTAAAAATTAACCTAAAAAAGAGTCAGGTTAAGCTCAATAAATTCGCTGAGGACAGAAGAATTTCAGTTGTAGGAAGGGATTTGGAAATCGCGGACCACTTTATATATCTTGGACAGAGGATTTCAATGGAAGGGGATACCGTCCGGGAGGTGGAACGGCGTGTTAAATGTGGCTGGCAGGAATTTGCCAGGAGGCGCAATATAGCGTTTAAGAGGAAACTCCCACTTTGCCTAAGTGCGTCCTGCCTGTTGTGACATACGGAAATAAAACCTAGACACTCACATGGCAATCAATTCAGAAACTTTGGGTAGCAGAGAGTGGAATGGAAAGATGTATGCTTGGTATTATAAAACGAGACACAAAGCCCAGCACATGGATCAGGGAACAAATTAATGTGTGTGATATCATTAGAAGAGTACGAAATTGAAATGGAGATGAGCAGGCCTTTTAGCGAGGCGATGGGACGATAGATGACCAAAGCAATCCTGGAGTGGATACCACTTGATCGCAAACGTCTGCGAAGAAGACCGGAAGCACGATGGATTGAGACATCGTTAAGTATATTGGACCCGAGTGGCAGAGGAAAGCCAAGGAACATGAAAGTTGGAAGCATGCTTGGAACAAGTTGGAAGCAAGTTGGAAACATGAAAGTTGGATGCAGTTGCATCTAATGAGACAACAGCAGTTAGGAGTTATACACCCCCGACCGTTGGGTTCCAAAATCTTATGTGGAACGCTTAACAACCTGCGTCTCCACCAAAATGAACATTTGTTAGTTGCTTGACTGGGAGGAAGCCCCACCCATCTGTCACATTGGAGGACACATGTTGCATCTGTTGGTAACCACCAGTGTCTAACCGACTCATCGGGGTACCAACTTATGCTCTCTCGTCAAGAATAGAAGAGTCCCTATCCACAATCAAACAACCCACACTTTCGCCGACTTTTCGTCGGATGGCTTATAATTGCAGTTTTTTGATTTCTTTGGACTGGGTCCAATGAGACAACAGTAGTCAGGAGTTATACACCTCCTACCGTTGGATTCCACAATCTCATGTGGAACGTTCAACAACCTGCGTCTCCGCCAAAATGAATATTCGTTAGTTGCTTGACTGGGTGAGAACCCCCACCCATCCCTCACATTGGAGGACACATGTTTCGTCTGTTGGTGGTTAGACTCATCAGGGTTCCGACATGGTGGGTGGAACAGATTAACGAATGTTCCTATATAGATTGATTGATCAACATAATTGAAGATGAAGATTGAATGATTTGAAGGACATAACAATTATATACAAAACCTACATTCCAGTCAATCATCCAATAATATTAAGATACATTTTGTGTTGTTTTATGTTAATCCTGCGTTGTTTTTGAGCCACCATTTTTTAAAAATTCAATAAAAAACCTTTTTGATAAATTCAATTTTAGAATCTTTAGTATTACATGAAACTTTAAAATGAATTTTCCACTCACATCAAATTTTATTGAAATTACTCGACGCGCGTTTTGCGAACCAAGTTGACATCATCAGGAGATGATTAAAGTTTAAAAATTATTAAAAATCTAAAGCTTAACATAACCTTCCTAAATAACAGATCGGTAAACAAGCCCCCGGTTTGAGATATAGATGGCGTCACACAAAAAATCCTAACTAGTGGTCGATTAGGCCAATCTTCAAACGTCATGTGTCAAAATTTGATGACAATTTGTCTACTAGTTTCTGAGTTGTGCTTTAAACGACGCTACTTTTATTATTTTAAAACAATGGAAAAAAGAGAATTTCGTATGTTGATTAGGCACTGTTTTTTTGATAAAGATAAATACCGTTGAAGAAAAACTATGGTTTGATAAACATTACCCGGACATTGCCCCAGGAAAATCAATCATCATTGATTGGTATGCTGAATACAAACGAGACCGTACAAGCACCGATGATGCTGTACGCTCTGGACGTTCATATGAGGTGGTTAGACCAGACAGAATCACGTACTTATTTTGCAAAATCGTAAAGTAAAACTGCAGGATTAGTTGATGTCATGAAGTAATTGAAAGGAAGTGTTTACACCATTTTGCATGAACTTTTGGGAATGCGTAAATTATTATCGAGATGAGTATTGCGTTTGCTCACAGCGGACCAAAAACAAAAACGTATTGATAATTTTGAGAAATGTTTGGAGCTGTTTAAGCGAAATTAAAAGAATTTTGTTATGCGGTATGTGACAATGGATAAAACACTCCGGAGTCAAATCGGCAGTAAGCTGAGTCGATAGCAGTCGGTAAAAGCCGTCCAAAGCAATCAAAAACACAACCATTGGCAGGCAAGGTTATGGCCTGTTAATTTTGGAATGCGCATAGGATATTGTTCATCGATTATCTCGAGAAAGGTAAAACCATCAATAACGAATATTACTTAACGTTATTGGTGCGTTTGAAGAACGAGATCGTAAAAAAGGCTTCAAATAAACAAAAAAGTCCTGTTTCCCCAAGACAATGAATCATGTTACAAAACGTTGGCAATGATGGCTAAATTGCATGAATTGCACTTCAAATTAGTTCCTCATCTACCGTATTCTCCAGAGCTGGCCACCAGCAACAATTTCCTATTCTCAGACATCAAAAAAATGCTCACTGGAAAGAAATTTCGCTTCAATGAAGAGGTAATTGCCGAAACTAAAGGATATTTTGAAGATAAAGAGAAATTGTTCTATTAGAAAAATGTAATAATGTTAAAAAGCGTTAAGATAATTGCATTGCTCTTCAAGAAGAATCGATGTATAAAGTCGAAATTAGCAAAACCAGGGATTTATCTACCAGACCGGGGACTTATTGACCGATGTTTTATATGTTTTCAACTCGTTCGATTACTAGGAGGAAAAATTCATATATATCTTAAGACGGGTTTTGTTCTTTAAATGGTCCGATCTTAAAGAAATTAAAGACGACTAAGTCTTGTTCGATTACTCCGAGGGAAAACATCTGAGCTTAACTGATGAGTTCTTAAAGAACGAAACCCGTCTTAAGATTTGGATGAACTTTTCCTCTTAGTAATCGAACGAGACAAAGTTCGTCTAGTCGACTGTTTTTATTAATACTGTTATTGTATAATTATTTTTTCGTTGATATTTAACTTCTTTGGTGCTATATACAATTGAAGTATACTTGTTTAAAGCCAATAAATGCTACTACCTTGTTCTTACTACATCCATAGCTTTCAGTATGGATTTCTGTCAATGTAAACATCTGGTATACAACTGATCTTTTCTTCCTAAACCCACTGTGATATTGTCCTGTCTTCTGTCCTACTAATTTGTCCTATAACTACTACATCTCATTTTATACCCTTTCTTATAGAGAATGCTGTATCACTTCATTCTACGTTTTCGGCAACCATTCTTCCATCCAAAATTTTGCAAATCTGACAGCTTTTTTCGCCAGACTTTAGCCATTTTTGTTGTTACCCCATTCTTGCCTACACTCATGTTATTTTTTAGAAGCACAATCACACCTATTATATCTATCAATGTTAGTGGTTCTACCTGTTCTCCATTTCCATCATTCACTATATCATCTGACTCATTATTCACTCATGTCCATTTAGCACTTCATCGAAATATTCCTTCATAGTTTTTTTTCTTTATTTGGGTTTATCATCACGATCTAAAACTCAAAAAATATCAAAAATATCTGTTATGTAAATAAAGAGTCACTTGGTAAAAACAAAAAACCAAACGGAGACAAATTTTTCAGTGATTCTTTTTTATAATAAATTTGCGTAACGAACAAAATTTTAAAAATATAATAATGTTCGAAAAAAATACAAACTTTTAACGTTATCGCTTCGGGAAGTATTCTCCTCCCGTTTTCAAAATGAACCTAAAAATTAATTATATTAATATCTATAAATTCTGAAAAGATAGGAAGTAAATATATTTTTGGTGTATGTCAATGATACTTACATTGACAATTAGTCTTTAATGACAGTGACATACTATCAAAAATTATATATATAGATGAGGTTTACGGTGTGATCGTGATTGTGTATTGAAATACTTATATGTTTATAATTGTATTCTTTAGAATCGGGAACCATATTGAATTTAAATCTACCGAATTGGAATAATTCCAAAACTGTATTAAAAGAATCGGTAACAAAATACAGAACATTACAAGAAACCGCTATAATTAATTTAAATAAAAATAAAGGTATTGCTATGCCTTCGGTAGATTTAAATTCAATATGGTGCCGATTAATCATTTCCTAAGATTCATTGACATACACAAAAAATATATTTACTTCCTATCTTTTCAGAATGTATAGATATTAATATAATTTATTGTTAGGTTCGTTTTGAAAACGGGAGAAGAATACTTCCGGAAACGTTAACGTTAAAAGTTTGTATTTTTTTAGAACATTTTTGTATTTTTAAAATTTTGTTCGTTAGGCAAATTTATTACAAATAAGAATCACTGAGAAATTTCTCTCCGTTTGGTTTTTTGTTTTACCCAGTGATTCTTTATTTACATAAGAACAAATATTTTTAATATTTTTTGAATTTAGATCGTGGCGAAAAACCCAAATAAAGAAAAAAATATATGAACACGCTACAATCATTCAGACATTATTCCTTCTATAGTATTAATTTATCTTCCCTTTCCCCTATAAATTCTCCATTTTTCTTTTTGAAAAATTCCTCTTTCTCCTTACTCCCCTGGACATAGTATGTATTTAATTTTTCTTGCAATTTTCTTCTATTTTTTTTTCATGACTCTCTCATTAAACTTTCTTTTCTCTTCTCAACTTTTTACATGTTACTTTTTTAGTCTCTATATCGTATTTTTCGTTCTTCCGACTTATTCAGTAACATGTTGCCATATAAAGGTTTTACCATTAGGGGTGATGGAATTTTGACAGCTCATGGCGGCCATATTTGTTTCTCGATTTTTGATCCACGAGTTGTTTTCCGAAAGGCGTGAAATTAAATCATGGTTCGTTTCACGTTAGAAGAACCTTTGGAACTTGTCCAGTTTTTTTTGCGCAAATTTACGGCTCCTTCGTGCTACTCAACGAGTAATTCAAACTGATCGTAGTATTCGTCGTGGTGGTCCTTCTGAACAGGTTATTTATCGTTGGCTGTTTAGTGTGGTGCCTGCAAGACAAAAAAAGCCAGAAGTGTTAAAAATATTGGCGCCGTTCAAGCAAGTGTAGCCGAAAATAATAACATCACGGTTGCTCCCCGCTCGCAAGCGTTAGGCCTCCCGCCAATGATAACCTGGTGAATTTTGAAGTTGGACTTAGGCTTGCATTCATATAAGATGGTACTGGTACAAGAATTGAAGCCAACCAACCATCGTATTCGTCGTGAATCTGCCGATTGGGCTCTCGAAATGATGGAAGTTGCAAAGTCATCTTCTCCAATGAGCCCCATTTCTGGCTCGGTGGCTTCGTCAATAAATGAAAATTGTCGGTATTGGTGCGAATTTTATCAACTCATGATACAAAAGACTCCTTTGCATCCGCAAAAGATCACAGTCGTTAATTTCACGAAATGGCCCAATCGCTTGGCCATAGAGATCATGCGATTTAACTCCTTTAGATTATTTTCTCTGTGGACATGTGAAACCACAGGTTTATAGCAATAAACCTGCTACTATTGGCGACTTGGAAACTAACATTCTTCAAGCCATAGCCATACAGCCCGAAATGTGCGCTAGGATCATCGAAAATTGGCGGGAACGAATCCGTGTCTGCAAAAAGAATCGTGGTGCAATCTTGTTGAAATCATAAATTGCATGTCTGAATCTCTTAAATAAAGCAATCAGAACAGATTTTTAGAAAAAAATTGTGTTTTATTTAATTTTGAAGTTTCATCTTTCCTATTCGTAGATCCTTTATGTTGGATGCTCAACATATATATAGCATTAACCACAAATGTAAAAGCTATAAGCAATCTAACATTACTTAGATATGTCAAAGATGGTTATTATTAGATGTTTACGAAATAATTGGAATAGCTAAATGTAAAAATAATTGAAATAAGGACCGTTGTCCCATCCCATCTGCTGTATTATTTACTGAATCAGTAGCTTTGCACGCTTAAAAGAATAAAATACCTGTTGCCGAACAAGGCTTAGGCTAAAATTATCATCAAGATAGGTTAAGCTTTAGTTTAAATTATTTCCTGATGATGCTAACTTGGTTAGCGAAACGCCCGTCGAGTAATTACAATGCGGTTTTGTGTGAGTTGAGTAGTCATTAAAAAATGAACAAAAAATATTTGTTTAGTTTTCGAATTAATCGAATTGAATCGCCCATCCAACCGACGGACGGCGACTGCGGTGAATCGCTGACCCTTTACGACGCGTCCTGGGCGGACGACTCCAAGATAATCAAAACGTTTTGCGACACCTTTTCGAAGGCGATGGAGAAGCACGACTTTGTGTCCACCGGGAATTCCCTTTACGTCCGCTTCGAGAGTAAGACGGGCAGTTATAGCGGGTAAGTTGGAAACCTTGTCGTTCGAATTATGCGACGAATAGTTTTGAAATAGCTGCGAATTATTTCACTTGATTATGGTAAGATCTCGTAGGTAATCGTTTTGAAAGAAGATTGGTTTAAAAAGCAATAGTAATTTATGAAGATACGAGGTGTGACTATTAAATAACGAGACTGACGCTCTAAAACATTATATTTTGATTTCATAAATATTTACTTATTATCACCTTCAATATACACCTCTCCCCTATTCCTATAACGCTCCATACGAATCTTCCATTGTTCCAAACAGTGCTGGAAGTCTTCTTCTGCCAGCTCCTTCAGAACGCGTGCCTCTTTCTCTTTCACAGCTTCAACGGACTCAAATCTGGTTCTTTTAATACAGATTTTACCTTAGAAAACACATAGAAGTCGCACGGCGCAAGATCTAAAAATAAAGCGAACGGTCTAACACTGATATCCCGTACTTGCCTAGAACCTCTCGACAGACAATGTGGAATGCGCTGGCGCATTGTCTTGATGGAGAACCCATGATTTGTCCTTCCACAATTCGGGTCATTTTTTCCCAATCACTTCACGGAGTTCAGCAAGAACGAGAAGGTAGTAATATTGATTAATAGTTTGACCTTTAGGAACCCAGTGAAGGTACAAAATCCTATGAATATCAAAAAACAACAATCATCTTTGCTTTGAATTTTGATTTGCTCATTCGAGCTTTTTTGACTCTCGGTGAATGTTGGCTCTTTCAATGCATGGATTGGCGCTTCGTTTCAGAATCATCTGTAAAAAACACGATTCGTCACATGTTATTATTCTTTCCAATAAGTTTGGGTCATTTTCAATGGCATTCAAAGTGCCAGTAGAAACATTTTTGCGAGCTTCTTGTTGTTCAAACGTGTAGGCACTTTTTGCATGTTAAAATTGTTAAGTAAAATTTGCGGTACGCATTCTTTGTCAATTTCTACAGTTTCAGCAATCGCACAAATACTCAACCAACAGTCAGATCGAACTAGATTACTGATTTTTTCGATACTACCATCTATTTTTTACGTGGAAGGGCGACCCGGGCGTGGATCATCTTCAACGTCTTCTGGGCCATCTTGAAAACGCATTCAAAAACACGTGCACGTGATAAACATTCATTGCCATATACTTCTTTCAATAAATTGTAAGTTTCAGTATCGGTTTTTCCAAGTTTCAAGTAAAATTTTACAACAATTCGTTGCTCTATTGTTACACTTAACATTTTTCCCGTGAAACAAAAAAAAGCAACTATAATGCGAACGAAGGCTACAGTTATACGGATTTGTTTACAGAAGCAAGAGGTACTGCATTCGAAAGAGAAGGCTTCACGCTAAACAGCTGTTGGACGTTGGCGTTTGGCGCATACATGTCTCGTCATTTAATTGCCACACCTCGTATTTTGATTTTTTTCCTGTAATGCACAGTATGTCGGAAATAATAATGGAAGTTTAAATATTTAAGGAAAACTTTTAGTGCCATCTATTGAAACAATATATAATCTGAAAGCTGTATATCTCCTTTATAAAATGAAACTACCTTCATTAGAATCGATTAATGGATTGTTAAATTATAGCGCTTACCAAGAAATTATAGGGCCTCACTTGGAGAACCAAAAAAATTCTCGCGTTTAACATTGCAAGGATCGTATTAAAATAGTCAAACGGAACTTCACATTCCTGGAATCCATTGAAGCTGGTGATGAGACTTAATGCTTCAAGTACAATCTCCAAATAACAAAGTCGGTTTTTTACATGAATTTTTGGCGAAAAAACAAATGTGTGTTTCAATATCCTTCGTATTCGCCTGATTTATCTCCGTATGACTAGTTCCTGTTCCCTAAACTCAAACTGGCCATGAAAGGAACGTGTTATAACAGTCTTACACAAATTCAAGGAGTTGTGAAGGGTTTTGGAAATAGCTAGAACGAAAGTGGGGATAGTCAAGCACCATAGTACTATTTTTGTAGTTTAGAAATTGAACGTCATTTAGTTCTGCGATGAGCTTGAAATATGAAATTAAACAAAAAATTAATATAACTTTCTCTTGCTGCCACTTTTAAACTTTATCGATTGTATGAATAGTAGGCTATGAATATTTTGTTTCATTGTTAATGACAGCACTCAAAGCTATTCGTTTAGATTTACAATTTTGAAGATTTTTTTAGAAGAGAAACAGTTTTATGCAATACTTGCAATAGATTTTCTTTAAAATTAAGCCTATAATTTCTAACCTTCTTAAAAGTATTACATTTTTATGGTAGACTGTTTTATTTGTAACTCTGAAAAATTGGAAAAATGAATCGAACAAGGAATTTAACTGAATATGAGGTAGTGCGAGCTCAGTTTTGTTGCACGAGGGATATTGTCAGAGTTATGTTGTAAATTTGTTAGGCAAACATTGTTCCACAATAAGTCGTATGGTAAGACGTTTGACTGAAGTAGGAAGTTAGGACTCTAGAAGACCAGGGTAAGGGCGCAAACGATTCACTAACGAGATGAACGTTTTCTTAGACAATATGCTTTAAGAAACAGGACTGCCACTAGTTCTATGATGAGAAACGAACTCGAAACTACCCGCAATGTCGTAATTTCTTCCAGAACAGCTAGAAGACGGTTAAAGGAAGCTGGATTAGGCAGTAGGAGACTAGTCACTATGCCCTTGCTCACTAGAGAGAACAGAGTTGCCAAGTTACATTTTGCTCGAAATCATCAAAATTGGTCTGTGGATGATTGGAAATAAGTTTTCTTCACAGATGAAACTAGGGTTAGCCTAAAACATCCAGATGGTCGTGAGCGAGTACGGCGAAGACTAGGAAAGAGGTTTGCTACTTGCAATATCTTCTGCAAGGATTCCATTTAGGTGCGGCTCTGTTATGTTCTGAGGTGGCATCAGCTTTAGTGCTCGTACAGAATTATTTCCTGTATATATGTCATCCATAAATGCTGATTATTATCTTGAGAATATTGTAGTAGAATGTGTGATGTCTTTCGGCCATTTTTTGGAACCCAATTTCTTGTTTGTTCAAGACAACGCTCGACCTCACGTGGTTAGGGAGATACTCGATTATTTTAATCAAGTTGGTATACCAATTATGCAATGGCCACCAAAAAGCCCGGATCTAAATCCGATCGAACATGTATAGGGATTACCTCAAAAGAAATATGAAACATCATATTCCTGCACGGAGAAACCTGAGGGAACTTGAAAATGGAGTTATCACAGAATAGGAACAAATTCCTCAAGATTTTATCCAAAATTTAGTTAGAAGCATGTCTAGATGCATAAATACTGTAATCCGAAGTAGGGGAGGCAATACACGCTACTAGTGTCTCCGTTAAACCATTAATTTCTTTCTTTCCTCATTTCATAATTTCAACGATTTTGCTATTAGGTCTTAAGAATAATTTTAATCTAAATCTTATACAAACATATTGTAGCTAATTCACTTTTAAAGTATTCGGAAATGTTTTTTTTTAACTTTTAATGCAATCAATGTCCATAAAAAATTAATTAAATATAGCGATTTATATGATTTATTATGTCGTTGCGTTAATTTTGTCCAGGAGGGTGTTAACTTCTTAGGTAAAAAAAACGAGTTTAACTATATGTTACATAAAATATTATAAAAATTACAACTTGAAACTATTTCTTATATCGAATAAAAATAACCCAAGTTTACAATTCGATTTTATCTATTAAGCATCGAAAGTCGGAATTCGTTTCGCCAAAAACTTTCTGGCAAACAGAATCAAAAGTTATCCGGAGATTTACTGCAGTTTATGAGGGCAAAAATACCGCGCGACCTAATTTTCCAAAAACAGACTGATCCGACTTGTTTTATGGCTCTACAATTGTGAGGAAAGTATATGGAAAAACAATCGCAAACTAAAAACTTGGTCGTAAAAGGTTTCTGATGGATTATAACTTTCTGCTTAGTACAGGAAAAAATTCCGGTCTTTTACGGTGAGAAGTTCTTTGAATTCTTTATAATGTAAAACTTATTTAAAGTTACCACCACGTTCAATATGTACTGGAGAACACAAAAATGCCAAACAAAAATGTATGTTGTTATGTTTTGATGTATAACGGAAAATATCTTGAACAGTAGCAATGGAATCGTTATTTCTAAAAATTGTTCGATGGCAAAAACGCGATGGTTCACGTTCCATTTTTTTTAACATATTAAGAGTAATGTTTACTAATAAATCCTGAAGATTAAGATTTTTTACCTTTTAGCACGCGAGATATTTAATAACAGTCTGCAATTTTCAGGGTCACTCTACATTTAAAGCATGCCAAACTTCCTTTCCATCCAACTATTTTCTGTTGTATTAAAATAATCTCTAGACATAGACTCTTATAAGAGAGAGTCTAGAGATTAAAATAATCTCTAGACTCTTTGCCGTTTTGTTTATGAGATATAACAATTTAAAAAATGAGTACTTTTAAAACGTAAATTTAATCGCGTATTTTTTATAGTTAACAGTGATCTGGTAACGCTGTACGTACAGCCGTCTCGAGTAGTGTAGAGTAAAAATAGATTAAGATAATTAAGAGATTAGAGTAAAGAGAAATTTATATTAATACTGAATTAGAGTAAAGAGAAATTTCTATTAGTACTGAATCCACTTCTGAATCCTGCTTGCTCCCTTGGTTATGCGTCATTAAGTTTTCTTAGTATTCTTTTGGATATTATCTTGCTGAAAACGTTGTACACCACTGATAAGAGGCTTATTGGACGGTAGTTTTTTAAATCTTCCCGTGTTCCTTTTCTATGTAAAAGAATCACTTCTGCATTTTTCCATAAGCTGGGTACTTCTTGTTTAGTGTTTTATGTAAAGTTCGCCAACTTTTAACATCTCCACAATTATACTATCCTTTCCTGGAGCTTTGCCATTTTTGATCGAGTCTATAGCCTTTGTCACTTCCTCCGCCAGGATATCTGGTACTTGTTCTTCAGTAGGCATTGCTCTTCTTGCTTGATTCTGGTCCTCATATAACTTTGAATAAAATCTTCGGACAATCTCTAACATTTCCGTCCGTTCCCTGCATTAAGGAAAACGTTTGTGTCCTTTTCTTTATTAGTCTCTGCTTAGCTTTGTTAATTTCCCTGTTTTCTTCCAAAGTCTTTTGCACAACCTGCATGTTGAATCGGCGCGTTTCCTCTCGAACACGTTTTCTTATAGTTTTGCGTACGTATATAGTAAACGTACTCGACCCTGCCAAAAGGACTGTCTGCATTCTTTATTGTCCAGCTTTTTTTCATTAAATTAGTTGTCTCATAGGAAATGTTTGACTTTTTGCAATATTTATCTTCTAGCGCTATTGAAGCCGCCGTTTTAAGCACGTTGTTGGCGATTTCTTCATATTGGTCTGTAATTTTCATCTCCTCCGGGTCTTGTTACACAGCAAAGCGATTTGATAAAGCAATCTCAAAATTTCTGCCCCTCTCCAGCATTCCAGAATCCACTTTGCCCCTTTTTGATCTTATCATTCATTCGCGCTCTTTTCGGCAGTTTTCCTAATCTTTAGTCATACCATTCAGTGATCACTTGCCACATTAAAATGGTTAAGGGCAGTACAATTGCAAAATATTGCTTTATTGTTTGGCATGATGTAATCAATTTTACTTGTAAGTCCAGATGGACTTTTCCATGTCCATTTTCTGTTGATCTTTTTCTTGTAAAACGAATTCATAATATAGAGTTCTCGTCCTTCAGCAAAGTCAACCAGCATGTCACCAATATAGTCCCTTTCACAATTTCCATATGGGCCAGTTGCATTTTCATCAGTTCTTTCTTCTCCGATTCTGGCATTAAAGTCGCCATCAGGATTTTATACCTACACTTCTCTTTGTCTAAAAGTTAGGCCATATCATCATAAGATTCCTCAATTTCCTCATCTCTATGGCTTATAAGCGACGATTTGAAGCTTAAACTTTTTATTCAGCTGAATGATGCATTGGGCTAATCTGTCGGATATACTTTCAAATTTGACTACACTGTCTTTCAGCTTTGGATTGATGAGGAATCCAATTCCACCACATCGTCCATTCTCCGTACCTCGGGTGTAGAGTACGTGACCAGTTGGTTCTAATTTGATTAACTCTTCGCCCTTTCTTAGTGTTTCACAGAGCCCAATAATATCCCAATGTATGTTGTCGATTAACAGTTCTTGCAATCGGGCCTCTGTTTTCATAGTCCGTATATTTAACGTTGCAATGTCAAAATTCCAATGGCAGCCTGATCTAACCCGATGATTCTTAGCACCCTCTGTTTTGGGGCAGATCTTTCCGATGCCGTAGATAGTTGCCCCTTGGCCTCCGAGGAATGAGGGCCGTGTTTGAAGTTGTACTGTCATGTTGAAGGTATGGACCGTAATCTGCCACGCTGGTCCAATGCGGCTTGGCAGATTTTGGATCATGTTAGTCCGAGGCCTCTGCCTCAATCTGTCCCCCAAGGGTGACTCTCCCAGGAACTTACGCTCCAAATAAATATATACCAAATGGTATATATATATATATATATATATATATATATATATATATATATATATATATATATATATATATATATATATATATATATATATATATATATATATATATATATATTATATATATAAAGGGTATTCCATTATTTCATTAAGAAACGTTTCATAACATACCTGAAAGTTATTTATGGCAGTGCGAAGCTGGACAGTGTACAATTATACTTGGAATACAACATCTGTCAATGTCAATGTCAGGTTTCGAATGTTTTGTTTTGCTAGTCTTCTTATCTCAAACTTTGTTTATGTTATTCCGTTTCATTGTGGAATTCAGTACAATTTCAGCAATGGAGCGCTACACAGTAGAACAACGTGTTGACATTGTTAAAACGTATTTTTAAAATGGGTGTTCTGTGAGAGCCACATTTCGGCGAATTCGTGAATACTTTGGTGTATGCAATCGTCCGTCAGAAGTAACCATTCGAAAAATAGTGCGTAGATTCGAAACTACCGGATCTGTGAAAGATATCGAAACAAAAGTCCGGGAACGTCCTGCTCGTTCGGTTGAAAATATTCAGGCGGTTCGTGAAAGTGTTACTGAACATCCACAAATGTCTGTTAACAGGCGCGCGCAACATTTGGGTATCAGCAGAATTTCAACGTGGCAAATTTTGAAAAAAAACTTAAGTCTACATCCTTACAAAATTCAGCTAACACAGGAGCTAAAGCCAGCCGACCATGGGCAACGCCGTGCATTTGCCAATTGGATCCTACAGATGAAGAAAAATGACAATAATTTTTGCGATAAAATCATTTTCAGTGACGAGGCTCATTTCCACTTAAACCGTTACGTAAATTAACAAAATTGTCGCATCTGGGGCAATGAAAATCCTAGAGAAATCCACGAATTCCCGATGCATGCTCAACGTGTCACAGTGTGGTGCAGTTTTTGGGCTGAGCGTATCATTGGACCGTATTTTTTTGAAGATGAAGATGAACGAGCTATTACAGTAAACGGAGAACGATACCGAACGATGATTGATGTTTTTTTATGGGATCAAATAATGGACATGGTTTTAGAGAATATGTGGTTCCAACAAGATGTTGCGACATGTCATACAGCACGTGAAACATTAACTTTATTGCGTACACAGTTTGAAGGGAGGCTGATCTCCCAGAATGGGGACGTAAATTGGCCACCAAGGTCATGCGACTTGACGCCGCTAGATTATTTTTTGTGGGGCTATGTGAAGAGCAAAGCTTACGAAAATAATCCGCAAACCGTTCAACAGTTGAAAGAAGAAATTAGGCGAATAATTCGTGACATAACTCCGCAAATGTGTTCAGCAGTAATCGAGAATTTCATCAAAAGAATTGTGAGCTGCCAGGGAAGTCGTGGCAGTTATTTATTATTATTTATATTAGTTATGAAACGTTTTTTTTATTCGTTACCAACATTCGAAACCTCTTAATGGAATACCACCTCATAACCATCATAATACATCATCATAACCAAAAATATTTTTGTTTTTTAACAATAGTAAATGCTCTGATTATACTATACCACTCCGGAACTACCTTAAATTGAATACTCTGAACTACTTACAGATGGTTTGCGGTGGTCGGCAACCTCCTTCATACCAAGAACCGCTCTGTATCTCAAAATATATTAAGCGACTTTAATATACAAAGCTCCTTATTCAAGTTTCCGTTATTCGCCTTATCAGTATTAACTGATTAAAAAATTGTGACCACTTTTTGTATTGATGGCTGAAAATTTCTTTATTCGCGAATCCAAATACCTTTACCTTTCAAAACAAATAAGTATCAAATAATTTATAAACAAACAAATCTTATTGCCGCTTGGCCGAAAGTTTTTTGACAAATAAGTCGCTGTCGCCGTACGCGCTGCCAGGTTACTCGTGACGCTATGGCTATGGCTTTTGATAAAAAGCCGCCTTCGCACGATTTGTGCCGAATCTTTTGTTTTGTTGCTTCAACTTGTCATTCGTCGCAGTAATTTCGAGTGAATAGTACGTGTCTCTTCTGCTTTGTTCGCAATTTATAATGTATGTCGACTAAAACCAAAGGAAAATTAGTTCCTATACGGAAAAAGGCATTTTACCGCTTAAGGCAAAAATAGAAACTTGAAAATGCTTGACCGTTTACCCCTTGGCGAATCGTTTGCATCCATATCGTGTTTTTTTTAATGCCAATGAATTAAATGTATGGTCCATCAAGAAATCAGAAGATAAAATGAGGAATTCTACAGCTTCAACCTCAATATCAGCAAAAATTGTTCGTGATCCAGCAATTAAAAAAAAAAGAAGTTGCGTTAACATTATGGATTGCAGACTGCGGCCAGAAGAGAGTGCCTCTAAGTGGTGCTATAATCCGTGAGAAAGCTAAGCATCTTTGCGCACATTTTAAAGCATCAGAAGGTTGGTTTAATAAGTTCAAGGTGCGACAATCACTACATAACAAAATTGTTGGAGAAACTGCATCTTCAGACACTTCAGCAGTAAGTTTAATGCAGACGAAACTGCCCTGTTTTGGAAAAGAATGCAAAACAAAACGTTTATCAGCAAACATTAGAGTTACACCACTGTTCTATTAAAATGTATTAGGAGATTTTCTTTACAGATCGCTAAATCATCGTGGTTTGAAAAATCACTACCAGTGTTTTGGTGTTTAAACATGAAAGCTTGGGTTAGAAGTGTCATTTTCTGTGACTGGTTCTGGGTTTTTTTTGTTCCTGAAGGTGAAACTTATTTAAATAAAAACAATTTAGATTTCAGGTCACTCTCGTGAGCTTGAAGCTATGCATCCAAATAGAAAGGTGATATTTTTGCTTCTTAGCACGACGGCCTTACTCCAACCTACGAAGCAAAGAATAATTCAGGAAATTGACTGAAACTGACTCGAAGCAAATGCTTAACCCATTTCATTGAAGAGGAAGCCTCAACGAGCACTGAAAAGATGTCATTAAACTTAAAAAACTTGAGTGAAGGTTTACGAATGGCAAATGAGCTTTGTGATTTTTTCACAAAAAATTATCCGTCTGTGGAAAGAGGTCTTGTTTGTAAAAGGCAAATTGTTAATATCACAGCCGATTATCAATCCGGCTGATCCAAAATCAATTCAAAAATCAGCACAACGTTCATTGTATTCTTCGATAGCAAAGGCTTCATCCACAAAGAGTTCGTTCCAACTGGTCAAACTGTCACTGGGCAGTACTAGAAACGAAGATTGTCCAGAAATCCTGAAACCATTGATGCACAGAATTCAGCGCATTCGGCCAGAATATCGCGATCCTGACAGCTGGAGTTTGTTGCAGGATAAAAAGCCAAGTCACACATCAACTTTTCTATTGGAACCTTCGGTGTGAAACACTAAACTCAACATCAACTTTTCTATTGGAACCTTCGGTGTGAAACACTAAACTCAAATAGATTTACCACTAAACACAGAATCACTTTTTTTAATGTTCTCCAGGCACGTTTCGCTCACCACGTTAGCATCATCAAGAGATGATTAATCTGATTAAAAGTAAACATTTAATAAAAAATTAAGAATCATTACTCCTGGTAGTTTTAGAGATAGATTAAATCATCTCCTGATGATGCTAACAAGTTAGCGAAACGTACAGAACGAGAACATTAAAAAAAAGTGATTCGGTGTTTAGTGGTAAATCTCTTTGAGCTTAGCAAGTCACTCATCATTAATTGAGCATCAATTTGTGGCCCGAAACCAAGTCTGTGTGATCAACCACCCACCGTATTCACCAGATTTAGCCCCTAGTAACTTCTCCTTGTTCCCAAAGTTGAAAGGGTGTTTTTTGAAGACATTCAGACTATCCAAACAGCTTCGACGCGTGCTTTGGAGGCTTTTGGCAAATTCAAACATTAACTGAAAATGATGAATTGGAAGAAGGAAGAGAATTGAAGAGGAAGCCTCCACGAGCACTAAAAAGGTTAAATTAAACTTAGAAAACGTGTGTGAAGGTTTACGAATGGCAAATAAGCTTTGGGATCTCTTTATAAAAATTGATCGGTCTGTGGAAAGAATTCTTGTTTTTAAAAGGCAAATTATTAATGCCACAGTCGAATATCAATCCGAATTGAAAGACCTTGCTTAAGTCTGATAAAAATTGTTAATATTGTTACAAAATCTCTCATTAAATTACCTTTGTTATATATTTTTTTCGTTTTATTTAGTAACGTTGTAAAATATCCCCTTTAATCCCGAACAAATTACCATTCTTTATTCGCGATTTCTGTATTTGCGACATATTTGCGGAACGTATTCCCCTCGAATAACGAGCTTTGCTGTACTGTCAAACAATAGGTTGTCAAAATTAAATATTATTTTTGATGTGCGATTCTTGCTGTACGAGGTGCATAAATAAAGTAATGAGAGTGGTAGCGTACCGTTCGACAACTAAAACCAAACTTGATACCGTACCATTGCTCGATATTGTTGCTACTCATTTTCAGAAAGCACTAGATACATAAAGGCTTACAAACAGAATTGTTACGAGTCAGCCAGTGATTCTAAAGAGTTCAAAGTCATAGTAAAAATGCATCAGATGTTGAACTGCCTCCTTTCCAAAGGGGAAACCGATAGTTCATTTATTGTATTTCAGAGTGAGTTTAATTAATACTAGTTCTGATACATTAAATATGATTAAAAAAATAAACAAAACTTATTTTTACAAATTATTTAAAAATACAAGTTTATATGCATTAAAAAAAACGTATATATTAAGTCAGAATTCGATACGCCAGGCTGTAAATAGAATCAAAAGTTATTCGGAAGTTTACTGCACTTTTTGAGACTAAAGAAGAAGCGACCTAATTTCCCAAAAACATACTGACCCCACTTATTTAATGCTTCTGCAATTGTGTTGACCGTATATGGAAAAACAATCGCAAACTAAAAGCTTGTCGGTAAAAGGTTTTTGTCGGTTTATAACTTTCTGCTAAGCTCAGAAAAAAATATCTTACTTGTTTACGATGGAAATTCCTTCGAATTACGCGCTGTCCTATTTCGAGAATTTTTTTTAATAAACTTTATGATGTAGAAGTTATTTAAGTATATTAGGACAGTCAATTTATATATTTTATTTTTTTTGTGATAATGTCTTATTAAGTAAGCTTTCATTTATCATTTAGTATGTTGATAAACTCAAAGAGATTTACAACTAAGCATATAATCGCTTTATTTAGCTTCTCGACGCTCGTTTCGCTAACTTTGTTAGCATCATCAGGAGATGATTCAATTATCCTTGGCGAAACGCGCCTCGAGATATTAAATAAAGTGATTTGGTTTTTAGTGTTCACCCATTCTCCCGTGCATTCTCGCGCGTTCCCTCAGTCGCCACCATAACGCCGACAAGCATCCTCCCGAAACCGGTTTCTGGCCTTATAACCATCATCAGTCGGACTCAAGCTGGATAGAGACTAGCCACGTAGAGTATAGGTGAAAATTTTTTGCTTTTTGATATTTCATTCCATGGGCCCATATTGAATTTTTTTTCAAAATACTTGGTACTATAAAGATAGAGTTTCCTCCTAGAGAGAGCGGTGGTTATTTATTTAATGACCGTGATAAGTCTTAATGCGGCGGACGTAAGTACGGTGACAAGAGAGAACTTAAAAAAAAAGGTCAACGGATAGTGAGCCTATTGTGACGAAGAATGGACGATCTGGTCATGCAGTAGAGCTCAAAAGTATTTTGACAAAGATAAAAATTGGCTTAATTAAAAATGCAACTGAAATATAAAAACTAATTAATGTACTGATTAACTATCATTTAATAGTAAATATGTTTTATAATAACAAATAACAAATAACAAATAACTGAAAAAAATGATCAATCAAAAGCGTTTTGAAATTATAACAAAAATTTTTCCGTGTCGGTATTGAATTAACTAACTTTTGCATTCGATCTAAAGCAATTCGGTCCCAATTATTTTTAGCTTCGTATAATATCTCCTTATTTGAATAATTTGGGCATCTGACTCTGAGCTCTAATTCCTCCCACAGATGCTCTATAGGGATTAATTCAGGACTTTAACTTAGCCATTCCAAAACCTTGACTCTTTTATGTTTCAGGATATCACTAATGTGTTTGGATTTGTGTTTGGAGCCGTTATCTTGCTTATACATGTTTTGTTTAGAGTATGGTAGTAATACAAGGTCCATTATAAAAGTAATGAGCATTTTCTGGGAAAAATAGATTTATTGATCGGACATGTAAAAATGCTTTAAATTGTTCAAAATACTCTCCCCCTGCATCAATACACTTGCGGAGACGTGTTTGCCACACCTGGAAGGCACCCTGAAAGTCCTCGACGGGAATGTCTCTCAGGAACGTTGTAACATGCTTTTGAATGTTTTTCACGATCTCCCAATGCTTTCCTTTCAACTCTCTCTTCAGTCGGGAAAACAAAAAATAGTCGCACGGAGCCAAGTCGGGACTGTAAGGGGCCTGGGGGACCACCGCGGTGTTGCTCCGGGCCAGGAAGTTGGTAACGATGAAAGACGTGTGGCTGGGGGTATTGTCATAGTGGAGCTTGACCATGTCTTTGATGTCAGTCCTCACGCGCGCGACGCGGCGTTTCAATCTCTTAAGCACCTCCAGGTAAAAGGCTGAGTTGACAGCTTTTGCCTTTCCCTTTTCTTGTCTTTTCGACTCTGTGTCGTACTCGAAAATCCAGGATTCGTCTCCGATTACGTCAGAGTTCAGAAAGTCCAGCTCATTTTGAATCAAATCCAACAGTTCTTGACAGCGCAAAACTCGAAGTTCTTTCTGATCTTCCGCCAAAACTTTCGGCACAAGCTTTGCGCAGATCTTGCGCATTTGCACCACAAATCATTAGACTTGTCTAATCACTCTGAACTTGTCCATGATTTATATCGTTTTGCAAACGCAAGACGAGCCTTCCTAATATCAGTAGCAGGCAACAACTGATGCCTGCTACAATTAAAATCGAACTGATTGTCAAAATATTGTTGAGGATGTGTCATATTTCTGCTGTTGCGCCAAATGTAAACAAAGAAGTTGTAGCCTGATACCTGTAAATAACTAGAGTAATATTGTTCTCGAAAATACTATATATATATATATATATATATATATATATATATATATATATATATATATATATATATATATATATATATGAACACTTTTGTTGGTTGTTTGACCAGGAAGGAGCCCCACCTATCCTTTCAACTGGATGACATATGTTTCGTCTCGCGAGGTTCAGACTCTTCAAGGCCATATACCATACCATCAAGAATAGGAAGACCCTATCCACATCCAACAACCCATGTTTTCGCCGCCCTCCCGTCGGATGGCGTATATATGGTAGTGTTAGATTTTCTTGGACTGCGTCCAATGAGACAGCAGTAGCTGAGTGTCATCAGACACCCAACCGTTGGGTTCCACAATCTCATGTGGAACACACCACAACCTGCGTCTCCGCCTAAATGAACACTTTTGTTGGTTGCTTGACCGGGAAGAAGCCCCACCTATCCCTTCAACTGGATGAAATATGTTTCGTCTCTCGAGGCTCAGACTCTTCAGGTCGCCGACATATACCATACCATATGGTCTCAATAGGGTCTCTCTATTCTTGATGGTATGGTATATGTCGGCGCCCTGAAGAGGTCCCGGTCAAGCAACCAACAAATGTGTTGATTTAGGCGGAGACGCAGGTTGTTGTGTGTTCCACATGAGATTGTGGAACTCAGCTACTGCTGTCTCATTGGACGCAGTCCAAGAAAATCTAACACTACATATATGTAGTGGGGTAGTGGGGACGGGAGATCGGCGAAAACATGGGTTGTTGGCTGTGGATAGGGTCTCCCTATTCTTGATGGGATGGTATATATCAGTGCCCTGAAGAGTCTGAACCTCGAGAGACAAAACATAGACAGACAAAATAGTGTTCATTTAGGCAGAGGCTCAGGTTGTTGTGTATTCCACATGAGATTGTGGAACCCAACCGTTGGGTGCCTGATCACACTGTCTCATTGGACGCAGTCCAAGAAAATCTAACACTACATATATATATATATATATATATATATATATATATATATATATATATATATATATTCTCCAGTCAGACCATTGATTTAATGAAGAAATGGCGAGAAATGAGAAATGCAGGTAGTCCTTTTGGCACGGTCGAGTACAGTGAGCTCTGCAAAACTATAAGAAAACGTATCAGAGAGGACACGCGCCGATTAAATATGCAGCTAGTGCAAAAAACCCTGGAAGAAAACAAAGGAATTAACAAAAGCTAAACGGAAGCTGAGAAACAAAAGAACGCAAATATACGCTTTAAAGCGTGAGGATGACACAGTGTGCAGGGCGCGTACCCAAATGTTAGAGATTGTCAAAAAATTTTATTCCCAGTTATATGAAGATCAGAACCAATCAACGACAACAATACCCACGGAAGAACAAATGACAGATATCCTAGTGGAGGAAGTAACAAATGCTATAGAATCGATGAAAAACGGCAAGGCTCCAGGAAACGACAGTATAACTGTCGAAATGCTAAAAGCTGGCGGTCGGACGTTACATAAAACACTGGCAAAATTATACTCTAAATGCCTCAAGGAACAAAAAGTACCTGACTTATGGAAAAAAGCAGAAGTGATCCTTTTACATAAAAAAGGAGCACAGGAAGATTTAAAGAACTACCATCCAATAAGCCTCCTATTAGTAATGTACAAAGTTTTCACTAAGATAATTTCTAAAAGAATATTAAAAAAACTGAATGACGCACAACCAAGAGAATAAGCAGGATTCAGAAGTGGATTCAGTATAATGGATCACATCCAGGTTGTACAGCAGGTCATAGAAAAGCACAACGAATACACCATGCCACTGTGCTTGGTTTTTATCGACTACGAAAAAGCATTTGATTCCATTTCAAAGCATGCGATAATGGATGCACTGCTTAGCCAAGGTGTAGAGAGAGCCTACGTAAACCTATTAGAATCGATATATGATGGAGCTACAGCCAAAATTCACCTTGATGATCTTGAAGTGGGAATTAATGTAGAACAAGGTGTACAGCAGGGTGACGCAATATCGCCTATTCTTCTCTCGGCTGGCCTTGAAGAAGTATTCCGTAAACTGGATTGGGAACAGGATGGTGTAAAGATCAATGGTGCAAACTTAAATTATCTTAGATTTGCAGATGATATTATTCTCATTTTACAAGACCCAGAGGAGCTGCAAAGACGCATACAAGAACTGCAAAGGGCTGGCGAACCATTTGGCTTAAAAATAAACCTGAAAGAGTCAGGTTCTGTTCAATAACTTCACTCAGGACAGAAGAATTTCAGTTTTAGGAAGGGATTTAGAGATTGTAGACAGCTTTATATATCTCGGGCAGAGGATTTCAATGGAGGGGAATACCGCCCGGGAGGTGGAACGGCGTGTTAAATGTGGGTGGCAGGCTTTTGGCAGGCTCAACATGGTATTTAAGAGCAGACTCCCACTTTGCCTGAAAAGAAAAGTATTCGATCAGTGCGTTCTACCCGTTATGACATACGGAAGTGAAACCTGGACACTCACATCGCCATCAATTCAAAAATTTCGGGTGGCACAGAGGGGAATGGAAAGATGTATGCTTGGCATTACAAGACGAGACAGAAAGTCCTGCGCATGGATCAGGGAACAAACAAAAGTCTGTGACATCATTGGAACAGTAAAGCAATTGAAATGGAGATGGGCAGATCATATAGCGAGGTGATGGGATGAGAGATGGACCAAGGCAATCCTGGAGTGGATACTGCTTGATCGCAAACGTCCGCGAAGAAGACCGAAAGCACGATGGATTGATGACATCGTTAAGTATATTGGACCAGAGTGGCAGAGGAAAGCCTAGGACCGTGAAAGTTGGAAGCATGCTGAAGAGACCTTCATCCTGCAGTGGATCGATACAGGGTGATGATGCTGATGATAATGAAAATACTTTTCAGCGCTACTGTAGCATTATTATTATATTTGGAAGATATTTAGTCATCGGAAGACGATAACTAGCGCTTGCAGGAAAGTGATATATTTAGAAATGGTGCTACCGAAAGTGCATTTTAATTTTTTTTTGTTTTAAATGGACTTATCTATAGTTTGCTCTTCATATTATATCAAGCTTCATGTTTTCTTAGATAGTCGATCAATATTTCGTTCTGTACGCACTCATTTTTTATATTAAAACGGGGTCACCGTTACACGGGAAAAAACTTTCCGCGACTGTTGGTCACCGCTATGACGGTCGTCAATCAAATCACAACCAACGCTCTCATTAAAAACAACTCCATCTGAATTAAATAGTCAACGTTTTAGTGATGCCATCCACCGCTACATTACGGCCTCTAAATAAAGGCACCGCTCTCTTAGGAAACCGTTGCTTATTCCGTATGCTTGTTTTCTGTTCCTCTATTCCATCAGATATTTTTCGGTTTGTTTGTCCGATATAGGTGTTGTTACAGCCTGAGCATGGGATGCGGTTAAACTCATTGATTTTCCAGTCTGACTTTGTCTTTCGAGTTTCTCAAGAACGCGCCTCTTGTTTGGTGAGGTTGGCATGCTGTTCTTAATTTGTGTTTTCTTAAATGTCTTCCGATACGGTCCGTTGTTCCTGTGTTGTGTAACAGTATTACGTTGAACGCAGAATCGGATCTATAAATGTTACCCCCTCCCCCCACGCAAAAAATTCAGCCAGGGCTCACCATACAAAGAAACTAAATTTTTTAAGAGTACTTAATCAAATATTTTGTCAGATCAAATGTATAATACTTTGTCAGATGTGTAATACTATGAGTTTGACAACGCTTGAAGAGAAGTAAATAAAATTTAAATTTACATCAATATAAAAAAAATATTTACAGAAAGAAAATAAGGCACAAACTGGTACAGACAATTTTTTTTCAAAATAAGCTTTGCAATATACTTACTAAAAATAATTTTCCACCTTTGTATATAGGAGATTGAAAGATCATAAACTGAACTTAACTGTGCTATTTCAGATTGTAGGCCCATCCGAAGTGAAAACAGTTCTAAATGTAGAGTGGAACCAATATCAGCTTTATATTTGGTTTGCAGGCTTTAAGTCTTTGGCACAATATCATTTTCTGATAAAGCAATTTTGAACTTATGCTCACCATCAGAAAACCTATAATCTTCTGCTAAATCTCCAAAGTGCCTTCTAATTTTTGACTGTCTACTAACTGGAAACATAGCTTTTATATCCCATTTTGCAGCAATCGCTGCAGCTTCTTCTTTTACTTTGAAGAAGCTATCTCTTAGCATATTCAATTTGGAAACAATGTTATCTATAACTGCTGTTGCTTTTTCAAAATCCATTTATGTCCTTTGAAGACCTTTCGAAGCAACATTTATGTGTGTGAACACTTTAGATAAAAGCACACTTACAAATACAACCTGTTAGCTATTCAGAAGTTTTGTGAGGTGCTTTGCCTTTGATACCTCATCCATTTTTTTGCTCTTTAAAGACATTTCTATCAGGCTGTCTTAACTTGATTGCTAAAATTGAGTCATGATGAGATCCTCACCTTGTGGGATTAAGTTTTTTCAGTGTTACATCAGATTCACCTGTTAAAGATGTCCCATCGGTTAATACTCTGGTCGAAAAATACATATATAAACTGCAATACTATGAAATAGTTCGCAACATCTTTAACGCCTCCAATCGCGTCATTGATTACTAATTAATATTATGAGCAGAACAGTGAACATATGCTCCTTTCATCTCTACAGCTCCGGCAGACCCTTGCCCTCCACACTTTTTCATATCTATATCACAATTTTCTAAACTGGTGATAATATCTGCAGAGAAACCAGCAGAAGTTGACTCTTTCACATTAAAAAATCCAATAAAAGATTCCTTAATTTCTATTTTTTTTCTTTTCCAAAACGTCTTTCCCTTGACTTCTTCGATCATCTAGTACAGCTTGTAGATAAATCGACATATCGTACTACAAAACTCATCTGGTCTTTCTTACACAGATCTGGTGTTGCGTCAATTATGACTGAAAAATACTGGGCTTTATGTATTTTCTGAATTAATTCAGTTTTAATATGAGAAGATATACAGCTGGTAATTTGATTTTGTATGCTATGATTTAAATACTTTGTATGTCCTTTTAGCGCACTTAAAACTTGCGCCATGATAGGATCGTACTTGGCTAATAACTGCAAAGTTGATAAAAAATTCCCATCGTAGTTTCCTCTATGCTCTTTAGTCTCTAAATGCAAGAGCATTTTTTGCGATCATAGTTATGTCAATAAGCCTCTCCAAGACCATATTCCAAGTTTTTTTGGTCATTTTTTTTTTCTGAATCTATAGTATCATCTAATCTTTGTGTCTCTTCCCATTGATGTTAGTTTCCAAGTTATACAGGCCAAAATATATTGTTCAGGTTTGGCTTGTGTTGTTATTTTTTATATAAACTCCGCCAATACTTAATACTAGTGACTCATCCACTTTTTTTAGGTATTTTTTTTAGTAAACAGTATTGTTTAACACAGTTTGTTTTAAAATAAGAACAGTTATTCTAATTATTGATTGATTTGTCCATTACTTTGTGATAGTTCATTTTTAAAAAAGGAATAAAACATTTTTTTACTTTGTTATCTATCACTTTTATTTTTAAATACAATTTGTGTGACTATAATTTCGCAAAACGATTTTACATTCTCAAACACTATTTTAAAACTCCTAACTAAAGTTTAAAATTTAATTTAAGTTATTCTATGTGGAACGTTGCGATGCAACGTTTAAAATTTAATTAGCGCAGATATTTATTAAATATAAAATGTTAGTTATTTTTTCCTTTTTCTTTTTGAGCCCTCCTCGGGCTCCCCGGGGCTGTGGATCCCCCGCGTTGTGGGGTCTGCGGGGGGTCAAATCCGGCCCTGGTCGAGCGTCTCTTCGGCTTGTTCTGTCGTTTTTTGTGTTTGGTATTGTTATATTGCACGGTTGATTGTCCGTTTTGAATAGTCGTTTTGTTTTAGAGTATTTGATATGTTGTTAAGTTCTGCCTGCTGTGCATCGTTGTCCGTAAGGCGGATAGATCTTGAAATTAGGGTGTTTACTGCTTGAATTTGAGTGGGGTGGTGGTGTGACTGTGCGTTGATATATCTGTTTGTGTGTGTTGGTTTTTGTGACTATAACGTCTAAGAACGGAAGTTTGTTTTCTTCTTCATTTTCTAGTGTGAACTGTATTTTTGGATGTTGGGTGTTCAGATGTATTAGGAAGTTGAACAGTTCCGTTTTTCCGAATGACCATATGACTAATATATCATTGACGTATCTTATTCAGAGTTTTGGTTTGAGACGGGCCTCCTTAAGTTTAAGACACAGTTCGTCTACTCGTACTACCTGTATTTAAACAAACAGTTAATTATTATATAGTGATAATATGTACGATCAAGTAGACAGAACGTGGTTTCTATTTTATTCTAACATAATATATGCCAATGGCATTACACTTCTTGCGTGATCGGCCGAGGAATTAACGTTAATGACAAAAAAAACAGGAAAGCCGTCTTTGTGAACTAGAAATAAACGAGGAGAATATAAAAATAATGATTATTAATCGTCAAAACAACAACATGCCTAACATCAGTCAAATAGGGCAATTTAAGGTTAGTTAATTCGTCTATCTTGGGGCTATAATATCGAACGAGGGCGTTAACACCCAGGATATTAGAATAAGATACGAAATAGTTTGAAATACAATACAAAATTTGCAGATCTTGATGGATAAGCTCATAACACAGAACACCAGCATTGCTATATCCCGCTAAAACATGGACCATTAAAAAACAAAACCGTAAGCGCGTTGATTCTTATAAACTTTGGTGCTAGAGACGGATTCTTCTCATTCCGTAGACTGCCTGACGAATAGTCGCATCCGTTATTCAAGAAATTAACGAATCTACAAGGCTATCCTAAATTATTCATGAACGAATATTAAGATCCTTCGGCCATATGGAACGCAGGGATTGTAATATCATATCATATAGTTCATTCAGGGAAATAATCGTTGTACGTCATCAAAATCTATGACACACTCACGTTACAATGATGTCATCAACACCAAAACACCCAGACTTTGAGTTTTGCATGATCGATAAAACTGTAAATGAAAAAGAAATACGAAATGTTTTCTTTTTAAAAGTTTCAATCAAAAATCTGTTTCGAAACTTCTGATTGTGAACATAACGGCTTTTCATTTAGTTCACACAAAGTTTTATTATCCAATATCACTAAAACAACTTTTAGCATCTGAATCGCTGTTCAAGTAAATTATTAGGGGATTAACTTCTAGTCTATCAAATACTCTTTTGCGACTCGACCATCTTTCAATCTCTTCATCTCTATGTCTGATACTGTTCATCCAGATCTGTGGTGTAACTATTGATAAGGCTTTTTTCTACATATTTAAACAGTTATGAATCGTTCTTCCATCTCGACCTATATTAAGATTGTAATAATTTTTGGTCGTCCCCCATATCAATTCTATAGGATTGAATATGCAATGATAAGGCTGAAGACGTAACACTTTGGGGTCATACTCTTTAGCCATATGATCTGCTACATAATCTTTTTTAGGTTCGTTCCTAAAAAGAACATTATGAAACACAAACCAGCCCCTTTAATTACTGCTTACCAAATAACGATTTAGAGCAGTTTCAACATAGTGTTTTCAAAAGATTCTGCTTCATCAGCCATTCTGCATTTTTTGGTTTTGTCCATGCACTAGTTAGAGATATATCCATCACTGTACTGTGATATGGTGCATTATCCATGACTATAACTGATGACTCCTCCAAGATTTTCAACAGCTGGTTTTCAAACCAAAATAGAAAATTATCTTGATTAATTTTTTCGTGATAGTCGCCTTTAGAATCGCTTTTAGAAGAGAAGACTGATTCGGGCTCTGGAATGAAACCATTCTTGTTCCCAGCATGAAGAACAATATATCTGTAATCACATATTATTATTAACACGTCTTAAAACAACTATTCATAACAACATGACTTTAATAGCTCCTAAGTATTAGGTATATTATTCACCTTTTTCTATCAACTTTTGTAATCTTTGCACTCCTCTTGTTATCATCTTGCCATGGCTCAAGGCCCATTTTGAAATACCATGTAAAGGGTAAGGCATGTAAGGACAAGTAAAGGCCATGTTTCATCCAAATAAACAAAATCAAACAGAAATTTGTCTTTAATATTTTGATACATTTTCAAAAATTGGATTTGTTTAAAGGCGATATCTGGAAGTTCCATCAGACCCCTTCTTGGATTATCTTTACTCCATTTGAAACCAATTTCTTTTAGAAGTGTATGAAGCGAAGTTTTCCATCCATCGGAGAGCTGCATGTTCTTTAGTTTTTTATAAATACTTTCAAGATTAATCGTTTGTTCTGAAATATGTCAATAAAATTTCAAAAAAATGCAATATTACTATATAAATCTACTCACTTTTTTCATAGTTTTCATAGATTTAATTGCAAATTGAGGCCACATCAAGATGATCTAGATCAGTTACCCGTTTTGGATGTTGACGCTTTTTCTTCGTTGTTTTTAAGAATTCTTTATTCTTCAACTTTTTCGAAATTGCACTAACTAAAGCTCGTTAAAAAAAACTCAACAATTAACAATGGCAAAAGAGGAGCCTCATTTCTTGTTCCTGTTTAAAATAACTGTTAAGTGACGAGACAAGTTACTTACACCGACTACTTAACGGTTTTGGCATTTTGTGCAATTATAACCACATTTTTTTGTACTACAGAACTCACAAAAACAGAAACCACACCAGAAAATAGTTAAAACGGCAAAGAATATAGTAAAAATAATTCAAACTGTTTGAAGGCACAACTCGAAAACATTCAGAACATGAAAATGACAGATTCGACGAAGAAAGTTGTGTTAGGCCGGTAACACTGTTCTGAACCACAAACCTAAATGTTATCTTGAGAGCGAATTCACAGAACGTGATCCACCAGCTTACCGTACTTTTATCCTAATCTAATAGGATTAGAGGAAGAAGGAAAGAAACTGCTTCGAACTTTAAATAATGTTTTCTTTCTTATAGATTTAAATTGACAATGCATGTCTTTAGATTCATGATGTGCAACTATTATTTTCCTGAAGGCTGGTGCTAGAGGGTTCTAGATCACGTGACAGACCTTCAAAAAGATGGACAAAGAAAATTGGTTCATCGACCTAATGAGTTGGTTCATAGACCTAATTGGTTCATCTGGCGAGAAGGAGCGGAAGCGGAATGAGTTTCTATAGGTCACCATTATTTTCTAATGAAAAATACGAATAAGAATGGTTGGTAAAAAAATCAAATTGCCGTTTCTTTGTACTAATCCCTTAATATATTTTTTTGTCAAGTTTAAATGTTAATTTCGTTTCAATAATATTATTAAACGATAATAAATATTTATTAAAGTTCAAATCAAACTACACTTCGAAACTTTCGATGCATTTTATTTTGAAACAAAAACAATAACATGCCGATCTGAAACGTGCATATGATTTTGTATTAGTGATTATTCCTTTTAATGCTAGTTTGAAATATATTTTCTATATTATAGAGTGTGCTGTTTGAACATTTATAAATATTTTAATAATTTCAATAATTATTTTGTTTCATGAAGGTTTTCGTGTACATAAATTTACATAAAAAATATAATTCTATATTTTCGATATTCCAAAATATTCATCCAGCCGAGAGCACTTTGTAAACAAAATCTGTTTTATAAAATATATAAAATAAATATTATTTTGTATTGCTATAAAATATTTTTTTCTAGCACAAAAACAGTTATTATAAAAAGTTTTCTAGTGATAGTGTCAGAACTTAACAATGTTACGTGGGTTGCTATTTATATATCCGGAATTGAAAGCAATAGTGTTGCTGTTGTCATGTTGTCATATATATCGTAAAGTTGGACATTGTTGACTCTATAAGTACTAAGAAAGTTTTGTTATACCGATGCTATTTGTGTTGTTTAATGACTTGAAAATTTCATCTTAGTCAAAAAAAAATTAACTCGTAAGAATTTTCGTGCGATGATTTACTACGACTTTCGAGATGGATTATCTCAACAACAGTGTATCGTTCAACTCACTTTGACATTTGACGACGAAGCACCATCTAAAACCACTATATATCACTGGTTTAGTGAATTCAATGGTGGACGTCGTTTGCCCACGGACGAATTTATCCAAAATTGGTTGTTGTGCCAGAAAACATGGTTACTGTGTGCGAACTGATAAAGCAAGATCGTCATGTGACATACCGTGAGATTGAGGCATCCCTGGGCGTTAGTATGACAAGCATACCCAATATTTTACATGAACATATAGCTGTAAAAAATATTTGTATCCGTTGGATTTCGCACAATTTGGCAATCGCTCAAAAAAGGCTCATGTCGATTGGTGCAAAGAAATGCTCAAAAAATACAATTGTGGTGCACCAAAAGCCGTGTATATCTACTTAGGGTATCTACACAGGTGACGAATTCTGGATATATGCGTATGAACCCAAAAGTAAACAGCAGTCGACTGTATGGGGTCTTTCAAAATTAGCCAAATCCAAGAAAAGTTGTTCGCGCAAGAAGCACTTTGTAGCAAATGATCACCAGTTTTTTGGGATAAATGGTCATGTGGCTACAGTGCCATCAGATAATCGTAGAACGGTCAATTTTGAATAGTACACAACCATTTATTTGTCAAAAGTTTTTGAGGAAATAAGAAAAAACAACCAGCGATGCAGAATCATTCTGCACCATGACAACGCGAGCTCTCAGGCATCGAACTGAACAACTCAATATTTGACCGGTCAAAACATCGAATTGATGGGTCGTTCGCCGTACAGTCCTGATTTAGCCCACAGTAATTTATATTTGTTCCCGTCCATAAGAATAAACTATATGGTCAATGATTTTCGACACCAGAAGAAGAGGTTGATGCGTTTTAAATGTATGTTTTGGAGATACCTCAATGGAAATTGAAAAAGTGCTATGAAAATTAGTTCAAATGTATGCAAAAGTGTACTGAAGTGATCATCGAGGAGAATATTTTGAAAAACAACAAAGCCATTTTGAATAATAAATATTTGTTTCTATTTATTATTCCGCATTCATAAATAGCAACCTGGTATAGTGGTAATATTGTTTGAAATAAAAATGTTACTCATGTCAATAAAAATGTCAGATTCGTGTTTTAAGTACATTGTGTCAATTCACCATGAAAAGATATACGATTCAACAGCTTGTAGAAATTAGAAGTTAGAACGTGACTCCCACTTTGAGGAATATAGGAAGCTGAATCAAATATAAACTGAAATTTTACATTGACTTTCCGCAGCCAACGGGATCTACGAGCGGGATGTCAGGGTAGGTCGTTGCAGTGCAATGTATTAGGAGTAGACCTTTTCATAACTAGTTGCTCGCAAGCGCGTCCGCCATGTTAACGAGACGTTGATATGAAAGTTTCCTGCACTTTATATATATGGTTGGATAACAACGATTTACCCTTTATTAGCAGTGCAACTAAATGAAAAATTAATTGATGGTGCTTTATTAGTGCATCCCACAATAGAAGCACATAATTGTAATCGATTACAATGATGGTTAAAATGCCATGACCGCACGGGCGTAGCCAGGATTTAGTTTGGTGGCCGAGGGGGGCGGGAGGGGGGGGCTTTAGTTTGAAGTAAATAAAACAACAAAAATATACTTACATGAAATTTAATATCTATATATTCATCGGAACAATTACGACATATTTATAAAGTTCTTAACTTTAAATGAAATGGTTAAATTAATTTCGTTCCTCTGCGCTAAATCTAAAACCATTAAAGAAGAAATCTTCGGCTTTTTCTTTTAAATATATGCACTACTTCATCTGCATGACTTTCTGTTCCATAGTGAATGTTCATGAGAGTCAAACCATTAAGTCTGTTTTCACTTGTAGTGTTTCGTAAATTGTTTTTCAGTCTCCTTAGGCTCGAGAAAGACCTTTCTGGGGTAGTAGCGGATACAGGAATGGTAGCCAAGATTTGTAGTAATGTGTAAATATTAGGATAAAGGTTTTTATCGCACATATCTAGGCATTCCAAACTAGATTTCGGGGTAGGCGAGATACTTGTCATCACTGTTTTCCATACTTCAAGTTCTGCTTTAACCACTGATATGTTGCTTTCGGGAAGCAGTGACGAGTACATGGAAATTACATCTTCAATTTCAGAACTGGCAGTAAAATTTGAAGGTAACACACCAGATAATGCTGATACTACTTTACGATGTTTGGTAAACCTTTCAACCAACGGTTGAATTGTATGATCAAGAAATGTAATGAACAAATTAATTTTGTAATACGTGCATACATCCAATGCAGGAATGTTCGGTCTATTTAATTGTCTTCCGACGACGCGTGGCATTCGCAGTATACCACCATTTTCGACCAAATCCGAAGATCGAAGCGTACTTAGCAATTGGGCGGCTTGTTGCGATGTTTCCTTATTGTGATTAAATTGGAGTTCTTCGAGAGCATTCACAATCGCTGAATAAATTTCCCTGAATCTTATAATAGCTTCATGTTTGTGGACCCACCGTATTTCACACATTGAGAGCAAGTTTTTTTGGTTACCGACGGGTAGTAGCTCTTGAATTTTTTTCTTTCAACAAAGCAGTGCATTGAGCAGAATGTCGAAAGTAGGAACCAACAGACTGCACAATCCCAATGCAATTTCAGACATTTGCTAATGAACATGAATCAGCAATAGCAAGGTTGAGAGAGTGTGCACTACAGTGTACATAAAGAGCAAGAGGACATTCTCGGCGAACATAAGCTTGGGCACCGTGCAAATACCCACTCATAGCTGCAGGCCCATCGTAACCTTGACCAACCACATGAGAACATTCAAGTCCATGCTTTTTCAGAGCTGTAATAATAAGATTTGCGAGACCGGATCCTGAAACATCGACCGTTTGAATGTACTCAAGGAACATCTCTTTAAGTATATGGTGTTTATTATCTGTAAAATCAACATATCGAAGACATAACGAGACTTGTTCTACACGTCCGATGTCGGTGGTTTCGTCAGCCAGAGTCCCAAATAGTTTGGCTTTCTTTACTTCTTCAATTTTTTTATGTTTAATTAATTCACCACAAATGTCAATTATTTCGTTTTGAATCTGAGGGCTTGTGTACAGGGCATTCTTCTGTGAAGTATTCAAATGCTCAGTCAGATCTTTATCTCCAGACTCAGCCGCAAACCGCAACAGGGCTCTAAAATTACCATCATTCTGTAGTGGTTGTTCAGGTTCTGGTGATTCTGGTGTAATTTGTATGCGCCCCGAATCGATTTTACCTATCAAGGAGATGCCTTGTTTGGGGCAAAAAATTATTACTTTTACGATAGGGATTAGTTTCTTTTGATTCTCCTCTTGTCTCTTTCTTTCAGAAGTCAGCTGTTAAGTGGCCGAAAAAGCCTGCGAAGACATTACTTTTAGAACGTTATCTGCCAGTTCTGAATTTCGCTTGTGGTATCCCGATTTCGCATGAGCTTCAAATATTTCTAGTGCATTTTTCCACTTACAAAAACGTTCGGTTACCAACTGGCCGATCCTTTAATGACCGCCTTTACCTTCATCAAGCGAACGTCCCATTACCACGCAAACTCTGCAGTATGCTCCACTTTTATATTCCGAATATCACAACCAGGGGAATCTTTCCAACCATTTCAATTAAAAGTGCAAGTTTCGTTTTGTGGAAATAGGAAACTTATAATCTCTGGGTGGGTTCCATGGTGTTTTTAAAATTTGGACTTTAAAATATTCATCCAAGATTTTTTCTTGATTCGCGTAAAAACCAACATCCAACTTAGCTACAGTTGTAAAAGATGAGGTAACAGGCAAGCTGGCCTGTTGCAGACTAGATGTAGATTCGGCCGTTGGAGGTATCGAACATGGCACCAGCGACATGGTATCGATTTCGACATTCGGTAATGTGATTGATGTCGAGGTCGAGGGCCCGCTTGTCATCAGCATGCAAGGTAGCTGAAGCTTTGATAGCTAAATCCAAATTTGTTTCTTTATTAGAAACCTCTTAACTACACCACTTTTTCCAGTAGTCCATACCTTTAAGTTTATCACCCTTCCTTTTTTCCCCTCCATTTTTCGACAGTAATAATGATTCACATATCTATCCTTAACAAGGTCACCGAATAACACTGCACTAACGTTACTCACTTACACGGTACACTTAATTCTCTTCACTATTCGTTCACCACTTTTCACTTATATTCGCTTCGAGTTCGCATGGAACAATACTGCCGTAAGCGCGGTCACGCGCCGCTTATATAGCAGCCCAGTAGTAGCCGTCCAGAAACTACCACAAACTTCCACAAAGCTCCGCTCATTCCGACCGAAGGGCGTGGCGAATAATCGAGAAACAACGCAAAGTTTCCATACGATACAAAATAGTTCGACTACTCGACAAGAGATGGCGTTACTGTGCGCAACGTCCACTAGTTCGGATAATGAAATGTAATAATTTAACTCTCTTCACTCCTCGTATTTTTCGGTATAATATTAGGTAATATTTGGCTTATTTCGGGGGGGGGGGGGTTAAACTCCAAAACCGCCCCTTGGCTACGCTCGTGTATGACCGTCTCCAACATGGAAATAAAACAGAACTTGTAAGGTTAGGATGACAATTATATTCCCATTAATTTTATATTTATTATATTTACAACAGTTTTAAGTTTGGAGCAAATTTTAATTTTCTTTTACTACTTGTATACAGGAGGAATTTTTTAAAATCATTAGCTTGCGCCATGAGTTTATTTATATTTTTCAGCCAAAGAGGCACTTGCTACTTTTACCTACAAAAACATTCATCATTTGAGGTTATAACATGAGCTGTTAGATTAACAATTAAATTGATTAAAATTACCTTATTACATGATTCTTTTTACCCAACTGATGAGATCAGGATGTTTTATTGTTAGATCACTTTCTTTTTTGAAATGAAGTGAAAAACAAAACATACAAATATACGTATCTTTGTTAATATGATCAATGAGTTGGAATCGACCATCACCTCGTCCACATTTTTTAACCACCATTACATTTATTCGTCCACATCCCATTTATTTTTATATTAAGTTTGGAGGATTTTCAAACGCTGTTTCACTCAGTTCTTTTATCCAGCCATTAGTGAGCAACAGGTTCCAACGTCCGTTGTGTAACGGGATTTAATAAAGTTTTTAACCAAGGAAGGCGTTAAACCATCCGATATATTAACTCGGTTGAAGGTTCAGTATGGCGACGATACCCTGTCTAAGTATTTGGTGGGGCCAAAAAGTTTAAGAGTGGACGAGAAAGTGTGGCAAATGTAAGTCATAATCGACGTCCCAGGTCAACATTGGTGCAGTTCGCGACCTTATCAAAGGTGACAGGCGGCTTACTATTCATGAAATCGCTTTAAAAGCTTTGGAAGTGCTCAAACAATTATCAAAAATTATCTTGGCAACAAAACATATGTCTGATGGTTTCGGTTTTGACGAAGAAAAACTGGACAATATGCATTGGAAAACCCTTGAAGTTAGAGGGTGTTCAAGGGTTTTCCAGGCCAGATTTGTCACTCTGTAATTATTTTTTGGATTGGATTTTCACTGCAAATGTTGTCAACTTATTACCATGCGAGTGATTTTGGCATGCTTGCCAAATGGCATTTTTCCGCAACTGCTCGTGAAAAACGTCCGTGCGACGGCGTTACTGGCAAGCGACAAACAGCAAGAGCAAGTCTTCAACTTGCGGTTGATAAACAAATAACCACACCTTAGGAACTGTATGCTTGGGTTTCTGCACCGAATATCCTTCCTAATACAACTGTTCAGTTCTCACTAAAAGAATATTACAATAAAGCTGTGAATGATTTGAATGACCGATTTTCAAAAACGAAACCAATTACGGGAACTCAGCAGTTACACAGTATAATTCCAAATACAGATGGTTGTCTTTATGTCCGAAATTTTTCTAATTCAGGTGAATATAGAATATGTAAAATATTTAAACGTCAAAGAAAAACAAAATAAATTATTTGTTGAATTAGTATCAAGAAAATTAATAGTTAATTGTATAAACCGTAAAACCCTAATTATTAAATACATTTAGACTAGACTAAACGTTTACGACGTTACGTTTAGACTAGACTTTATTAGATACGTTTAGAATAAAATACCGCAGAATCATTGACTGAAATTAATTTTACTGTATAAACATAGTTTTTAAAATAGAGAAAGTGAAAAAAATTGGAAAATTAAAAAAAAACAATTAAATAAAAAAATAGAAAGAAAAGTCGGCCCACTCCCCTTTGCACGGGAATATTTACAGAAAAAATCAAATTTTTTTTGAGAGAAAAAAAAAGTCGGAATTCGAAAAATGACCGTTTTTTTTTCTTGATTTCTGATTTTTTTTCGTGTTTTTTTCAGTGCATTTAAAAACAAACATTAAAAAAAGAAAACTTCTTAATAGGTCAATTTTTTAAAAAGTTATGGTTATTTGAAAGAAAAGAGTTATTTTTTCCAAAAACCCGTAACTTCTTTTGTGTTGGGTAAAAAAAAAAGAAAAATTCTGAGAAAGATCTTAGGGGGGGGGGGGTTAGAAAAGGCCATTAAAAGTTTCAGCGAAATAGAAAGGAAGTTTTAATCATTTCTAAATTTGATACATAAAAAATGATAAAAAGAACCATCTAAAATTATTATATACGTCTGATATATGGTATAAAAAGAATCTAACATTCAAGTTTACATTTAATAAAATCGAAATTAAAAATTGAAAGTCATATTTCTATTAGCCAAAAACTTTCTGGCGAATAGAATCAAAAGCTTTCCGGAGATTTACTGCAGTTTATGAGAGCAAAAATGCCGCGCGACCTAATTTTCCAAAAGCAGACTGACCCAACTTGTTCACGGTTCCACAATTGCGCCAAAAGTATATTGAAAAACAATTTCCGAACTAAAAATTTTGTTGTAAAAGTTTTCCAACGTACGAATTTGATACTATATTTTGTTTTATTTTTTTTTACATTCTAATATGCAAAGTATTTGAAGACATGTATACATATATATATATATATATATATATATATATATATATATATATATATATATATATATATATATATATATATATATACATATATATGTATACATATATACATATATATATATATATATATATATATATATATATATATATATATATATATATATATATATATATATATATATATAGGTAATGTTTACTGTGTGATTGTTTATTGTTTTCTTGTTGTTTGTTTATTGTTTTGTGTTTTCAAATATCTAAATGTGTTTAATTGTATTCTTAAGAATCGGGAATCATATTGAATTTAAATCTACCGAAGGCATAGCAATACAACTATTTTTATTTAAATTAATTATAGCAGTTTCTTTTAATTTTCTGATTCGATTTTCTTAATACCGATTCTTTTAATACCGTTTTAGAATTATTCCAATTGATTTTATGACCCGATTCCCATGCGTGTTGGGATCTGGAGTGGATACCGCTTGTGTTGGAATCTTGGAGTGGATACCGCTTGATCGCAAACGTCCGCGAAGAAGACCGAAAGCACGATGGATTGATGACATCGTTAAGTATATTGGACCCGAGTGGCAGAGGAAAGCCCAGGACCGTGAAGGTTGGAAGCATGCTGAAGAGGCCTTCATCCTGCAGTGGATCGATACGGGCTGATGATGATGATGATGATATATATATATATATATATATATATATATATATATATATATATATATATATATATATATATGTATATATATTTATATATATATATATATATATATATATATATATATATATATATATATATATATATATATATATATATATATATATATATATATATATATATATATATATATATATATATATATATATATATATATATATATATATATAATGTTAGATTTCTTTGGACAACGTCCAATGAGACAACAGAAGTTGAGTGTCAAGTACACTCAACCGCTGGGTTCCACAATCTCATGTGGAACACAGAGACAACCTGCGTTTCCACCCAAATGAACATTTTTGTTAGGTGCTTGACCAGTAATGAGCCCCACCCATCCCTGCAATTGCAGGGCACATGTTTCGCCTCTCGATGTTTAGGCTCGTCAGGGTACCGACACATGCATGCAAAAAATGTTTAATTGGGCGGACACGCAGGTTGCTGTGTGTTCCACATGAGATTGTGGAACCCAGCGGTTGGGTGTTCTTGACACTCAACTACTGTTGTCTCATTGGACGTTGTCCAAAGAAATCTAACATTACATATATACGCCATCCAACGGGAAGTCGACGAGAGTATAGGTTGCTGACTGTGGATGAGATCTTCCTATTCTTGACGGGAGAGTATGTGTCGGTACCCTGACGAGCCTAAACATCGACAGGCGAAACATGTGCCCTCCAATTGCAGGGATGGGTGGGGCTCATTACTGGTCAAGCACCTAACAAAAATGTTCATATATATATATATATATATATATATATATATATATATATATATATATATATATATATATATATATATATATATATATATATATATATATATATATATAAAATATATATATATATATATATATATATATATATATATATATATATATATATATATAAAATATATATATATATATATATATATATATATATATATATATATATATATATATATATATATATATATATATATATCATCATCATCAACCCGTATCGATCCACTGCAGGATGAAGGCCTCTTCAGCATGCTTCCAACCTTCACGGTCCTGGGCTTTCCTCTGCCACTCGGGTCCAATATACTTAACGATGTCATCAGTCCATCGTGCTTTCGGTCTTCTTCGCGGACGTTTGCGATCAAGCGGTATCCACTCCAGGATTGCCTTGGTCCATCTGTCGTCCCATCGCCTCGCTATATGGCCTGCCCATCTCCATTTCAACTGTTTTACTCTTCCAATGATGTCACAGACTTTTGTTTGTTCCCTGATCCATGCGCAGGACTTTCTGTCTCGTCTTGTAATGCCAAGCATACATCTTTCCATTCCCCTCTGTGCCACCCGAAGTTTTTCAATCGATTGCGATGTGAGTGTCCAGGTTTCACTTCCGTATGTCATAACGGGTAGAACGCACTGATCGAATACTTTTCTTTTCAGGCAAAGTGGGAGTCTGATCTTAAACACTATGTTGAGCCTACCAAATGCCTGCCAGCCACATTTAACACGCCGTTCCACCTCCCGGGCGGTATTCCCCTCCATGGAAATCCTCTGCCCAAGATATACAAAGCTGTCCACAATCTCTAAATCCCTTCCTAAAACTGAAATTCTTCTGTCCTGAGCGAAGTTATTAAACATAACCTGACTCTTTTTCAGGTTTATTTTCAAGCCAAATGGTTCGCCAGCCCTTTGCAGTTCTTGTATGCGTCTTTGCAGCTCCTCTGGGTCTTGTGAAATGAGAATAATATCATCTGCAAATCTAAGATGGTTTAAGTTTGCACCATTGATCTTTACCCCATCCTGTTCCCAATCCAGTTTACGGAATACTTCTTCAAGGCCAGCCGAGAAAAGAATAGGCGATATTGCGTCACCCTGCCGTACACCTCGTTCTATATTAATTCCCACTTCAAGATCATCAAGGTGAATTGTGGCTGTAGCTCCATCATATATCGATTCTAATAGGTTTACGTAGGCTCTCTCTACACCTTGGCTAAGCAGTGCATCCATTATCGCATGCTTTGAGATGGAATCAAATGCTTTTTCGTAGTCGATAAAAGCCAAGCACAGTGGCATGGTGTATTCGTTGTGCCTTTCTATGACCTGCTGTACAACCTGGATGTGATCCATTGTACTGAATCCACTTCTGAATCCTGCTTGTTCTCTTGGTTGTGCGTCATTCAGTTTTTTTAATATTCTTTTAGAAATTATCTTAGTGAAAACTTTGTACATCACTGATAGGAGGCTTATTGGACGGTAGTTCTTTAAATCTTCCTGTGCTCCTTTTTTATGTAAAAGGATCACTTCTGCATTTTTCCATAAGTCAGGTACTTTTTGTTCTTTGAGGCATTTTGAGTATAATTTTGCCAGTTTTTTATGTAACGTCCGACCACCAGCTTTTAGCATTTCGACAGTTACACTATTCTTTCCTGGAGCCTTGCCATTCTTCATCAATTCTATAGCATTTGTTACTTCCTCCACTAGGATATCTGGTATTATATATTGTTCTTCCGTGGGTATTGCTGTCCCTGACTGGCTCTGAGCTTCATATAACTGGGAATAAAACCTTCTGACAATCTCTAACATTTGGGTACGCGTCCTGCACACTGTGCCATCCTCACGCTTTAAAGCATATATTTGCGTTCTTTTGTTTCTCAGCTTCTGTTTAGCTTTGTTAATTCCTTTGTTTTCTTCCAGGGTTTTTTGCACTAGCTGCATATTGAATCGGCGCGTGTCCTCTCTGATACGTTTTCTTATAGTTTTGCAGAGCTCAGTGTACTCGACCCTGCCAAAAGGACTACCTGCATTTCTCATTGCTCGCCGTTTCTTTATTAAATCAATGGTCTCACTGGAGATTTTTGTTTGTTTGAGACATTTTTCCTCTGGTGCTATTGAAGCAGCCGTTTGAAGTACATTGTTGGCGATTTCTTCATATTGAACTGATATTTCCACCTCCTCTGGATCTTGTAACGTAGCAAACCGGTTTGACAAAGCAATCTCAAAATCGCTTCCTCTCTCCAGCAGTTTTCCAGAATCCACCTTGCCCTTCTTTGATCTTGCCATTTTTTCGCGCTCTTTTCGACAGTCAATCCGAACCCTTGCTCGTACAATTCGGTGGTCACTTCCAACATTAAAATTGTTAAGGACAGTACAATTGGTAAATATTGTTTTATCGTTGGTCATAATGTAGTCAATTTCGCTTGTGAGCCCAGATGGACTTTCCCATGTCCATTTTCTGCTGATATTTTTCTTATAGAATTAATTCATTATATATAGTTCTTGTCCTTCAGCAAAATCAACTAATCTGTCACCTCTATTGTCTCGCTCACCAGTTCCGTATGGGCCAGTTGCATTTTCGTCTGTTCTTGTTGTTCCAATTCTGGCATTAAAATCACCCATCAGGATTTTGTACCTACATTTCTCCTTGTATAAAAGCTGGGCCACATCATCATAAAATTCCTCAATTTCCTCATCTTTATGGCTTATAGTTGGTGTATAAGCTTGGACGATTTGAAGCCTAAACTTTTTATTCAGCTGAATGACGCATTGGGCTAATCGGTCGGATGTACTTTCAAATTTTACCACACTGTCCTTCAGCTTTCGATTGATGAGGAATCCTATATATATAGAGAATCCTATATATATGAGGAATATATATATATATATATATATATATATATATATATATATATATATATATATATATATATATATATATACACTGGGTCGCTATTATGTATGCAAACGGTTAAATATCTCGAGAACGCTTTGAGATTTTATAATGAAATTTCCCGTTCACTGTTGTCAACATTTGGCAGTGTTGAAAAGAGCTTATTTTTTCTGAATTTTCTGGTTCTTCTTTTCAAAATAGATTTAAAAAAATAGCTAAAAGGTGTTTCGGTCTGTTTTAGGGTAAATATATTTTTCATTTAATAGGCTATGAAACTATGCATGACATATGAAGTAATTGATTACACTTGAAATCAATTTGTGAATTTCAAATTTCTTTCAATTTTTATATGGAATTAATATGTATTTAACTGAAGTAGTTGTCGTTTCCCAGTCTGAATCATCTTTTTTGGCAGAGTTAGGCTTTAAAGAGTGTTGGGTGAGGTCTTGATCTGATTCTTGATGTTGAGGTATGTTCTCTTCAATATTTTTCAAATTGTCTTTTTGAATAATTCCTGTATCTTGGGCCAAAGTTTCCTGCTGCACAATTTCGATCTTTTGCCTTTTGATGGTCTTAAGACGGGTTGAAATAGGTGCAGATGTTCGTTCTTCTATGCTCCCCACAAAAATCACAATAAGAATCATCGTCGCCTTCTTCTGACGATAAATTTTCACATAATTTTCGCAATCGCTTCTGCTTTCTTCATCCATTTATAACCTAACTTTAATAATAAAAGTTTATTGAAAAATTATATTTAGTCATTATTTACTTACGATTTGGACAAAAAAACTCATTTTTGTACGTTTTGGACAAAAAAGTAATCAGAGATTACTCAGTACAATATTCTTGATTTTGGTAATGGTTGGCGTGAAATGTCTTTCCAAACGATGTTCATCTTCAACTGCTTCTCTACCATCACTATAGTCCTTGTTCCCCTTCTTTCTACATTTTTTAACACAGCGTCATCGTCATGATATTTTGTTAACATTTTTATTACATCAGCACAAGATATTTCGTTTTTTTTCGATAAAATTTTATGTAAATCCATTTTATAAAATCGCCAATAATTTTTTTAGCAAGTTTTAGCAAACAAAAGACCCCAATAATTTCTAACTTAACAAGCAAAATTGTATTATTATAATTATAAGTTGTAACTACTTCTTTGTTTGGATATTGAAATAACTGTATATTTTATTTGTACCTTAGATCATCGCTTTATTATTGGGCCCATTACGACTTCTTCAACAACACGAAGTTAGGAGAACCAGTTCCAGGTAAACAATGCGATGAAGTGTTCGCATCCTGGAAACAGAAGAAAGGAACTTTGCGGTCTCCGCTCAATACATTAGTATACAAGCAAAATCAACCCAGCGAAGACATTACTTGTTTGTATCGATTTGTCACTGACAAGAGACTCTTCGCCAGGATCATCTTGACTATTACTTGTGTCAATTTTAAGGTATGTAATGAACATCTATTTCTTTTTAAAGTCGTATTTGTACCTACAATCTGCCTAAGATCTATTGGCTGATGTATTTTATTACCACTAACAATTGGCCCAACATGGTAAATTGGCCCAACATGGTAGACAGGGGTCGCCAACCTGTCGATCGTGAGCTATCGGTAGCTTGCGTGGACAATTTCGGTAGCTCACAGCTATAAGCAATCCTCAGACGTCGAACTCATAATGTTTATAAACGGAAACATCGAAATTATAATATTGTTACGGATTACGACCTGATCAGCGCATCGTTGGAACCGAAGATCAGCCGCTGACGTCACCACGCTAGAATCCGCAAAACCACCGAGAAAACTGTAGCGGGTAACAACCGATCGATCATTCAGGAAGGATACTGAAGGTTTTAACGGGATATATAGATGTGTGTAGTGCGATGACGACGCGTTCAGTTTTGGTGCTAGTGGGTGCAGTTCTTCGCCGCCCTGAAGGTTCATCGTCAATCAAGCTGGTACGACCACGTTTATATTCAGTTGCCCAAAATTGTACGGTTGAAATCGATGGTGCAGAGTCCGCGTAAACTGCATTATATTACCAGAATGTTTACAAAATATTACTACTAATATTAGATTTTCTCGTATAGTATTGGTAATATTAGATTTTTTAAAAGGGTTTCATTTTTCGAAATCTTCCTCTTACATTGGCTATCAAAATCTGTAGATCTTTTCGGAAAGGTTTCCGCGGTCGGTAAAGTTAAAATTAATAGGTTCTTGGGTAGAACCGTTTTTTAGATTTGAAAAATCTCGACGTTTCGGCTTCCACTTTGAAGCCATTATCAAGAGAATCGAGTTGATTTGCTCCGAGGCCTCAATCTGCCTGCTGGGGAGTAGGTAGGTAGGTCGCTTCGAGTGAAGAGTTCAACTGGCAAGCACGGGTTGTTGCGGTGGCTTTTATACATGGCCGGCGACTGCGCAGACTGCACCGTAGTCGTTCGGAGCTGCTCGCGGAGCTCAGCTCCGCTGCTGGGCATCCGTTCACTGATTTTAACGCGTCACCACAATGCCCGCTCCCCCCTCAGCAGCGATTTCCATATTTCCTCTTTGGAATGCTGCGAATGTCGCCTTGAGCATTCAGCTCACCCCCCTCTTCCACCTCAAGGGCCTCTCTGATTGCTCGGATCTTGCAGTCTTCAACATTCGCTATTTCCTTCGCTCCTTCAAAATTGATTCCATTTCCTGCTTGTAGATGGTACTGGAACAGCGGAATTGGTCTGTCTGTTCCTCAAGTTGTTTTGACGGTCCTGCATCCTGGCCGAGATGCGTCCTCTTGTTCGTCTTAGGTATGGTCTGCAACAGTCGGAATAAGATATACCATATATCTTATGATCCAGTCTGACCTTCTGCTTGGGGTCTCTTAGGATGTTTGGGACAGTCTTGCCCGGTTCGTAAACCATTCAAATCTCACGCCTTCCTAGCAGTCTGCCCATCCCATCAGTGATTCCCTTTACGCACGGCATTTGGAGGACCCTTGATGCATTTGGTTCTTGACCTTCCATTGCTCCTCGTGTTTTGGTCTCCGGACGGTGAATGGCCTCTTCGACGTAATCCTCCGAACATCCATCCCATCCAAAGGCCGCGGAAAGTTCCCCGGTCTTTTTTGGTTGTGAACTTTGGGGAGTAAGCAGATTGAGGCTTCGGAGTAAATCAACTAGATATTCTTGAAAATGGCTTCAAAGTGGAGACCGAAATGTCGAGATTTTACAAAACGCGGTTCTACCCAAGAACATAGTAATTCTAATATTACCGACCACCGCGGAAGCCTATCCGAACATATATATTCTATATTCCCAACTGGTTAACACAATATATCCATAATCACTTATATTACTCTTTCAAGGATGTTCAGCAATTTAAAATATATATATATATATATATATATATATATATATATATATATATATATATATATATATATATATATATATATATATATGTATATATATATATATATATATATATATATATATATATATATATATATATATATATATATATATATATGTATATATCATCATCATCATCATCATCATCATCAACCCGTATCAATCCACTGCAGGATAAAGGCCTCTTCAGCATGCTTCCAACTCTCGCGGTCCTGAGCTCTCCTCTGCCATTCGGGTCCAATATACTTAATAATGTCATCAGTACATCGAGTTTTCGGTCTTCTCCATGGACGTTTGCGATCAAGCGGTATCCAGTCCAGGACTGCCCTGGTCCATCTTTCGTCCCATCGCCTCGCTACATGGCCTGCCCACTTTCATTTTAATTGCTTTATTCTTCCAACGATGTCACTCACTTTCGTTTGTTCTCTGATCCATGTGCAGGTCTTTCTATCCCGTCTAGTAATGCCAAGTATACATCTTTCCATTCCCCTCTGTGCTACTCGAAGTTTTTGAACTGACTGTGATATGAGTGTCCAGATCTCACTTCCGTATGTCATAGCGGGCAGGACACACTGATCAAAGACTTTTCTTTTCAGACAAAGTGGTAGTGTGCTTTTAAACAAGTTGAGCCTGCCAGCCACATTTAACGCGTCGCTGCACCTCCCGGACCGTATCCCCTTCTATTGAAACCCTCTGCCCAAGATATATATATATATATATATATATATATATATATATATATATATATATATATATATATATATATATATATATATATATATATATATATATATATATATATAGTGATCCGCGACTTCCCAGTCCGTTCCTAAAAGAGAAATCCTTTTGTCCTCAGCAAATTTATTGAACATGACCTGACTCTTCTTCTGGTTTATCTTTAAGCCAAATGGTTCCTTAGCGCTTTGCAGCTCTTGTACGTGTCTTTGCAGCTCCTCTGGGTCTTGTGAAAGAAGAACGATATCATCTGCGAATCTAAGATGATTTAAGTATGCACCATTAACCCTTATTCCATCCTGTTCCCAATCCAGATTACGGAACACTTGTTCCAGGCAAGCTGAGAAAAGAAGAGGCGATATTGCGTCACCCTGCCGTACGCCCCGCTCTACATTTATTCCAACCTCATGTTCGCCAAGATGGACTGTCGCTGTAGTTTCATGATACATCGATCCTAGTAGATTTACATTGGCTTTCTCTACACCTTGATTAAGCAGTGCATCCATTATGGCCCGCTTTGAGATTGAATCAAATGCCTTGTCATAATCGACAAAAGCCAAGCACAGTGGCATAGTGGATTCGTTGTATCTTTTTATGACCTGCTGTAGAACCTGACTGTGATCCGTTGTACTGAATCCACTTCTGAATCCTGCTTGCTCCCTTGGTTGTTATCCCTTTTGGATATTATCTTGGTGAAAGCTTTGTACATCACTGATAGGAGGCTTATTGGATGGTGGTTCTTTAAATCTTTCCGTGTTCCTTTCTTATGTAAAAGAATCACTTCTTATGTAAAAGAATCACGCATTTTTCCATAAGCTGGGTACTTCTTGTTGTTTGAGACATTTTGAGTATAGTTTTGCTAGTGTTTTAAGTAAAGTCCGACCACCAGCTTTTAACATTTCCACAGTGATACTATCATTTTCTACAGCCTTGCCATTTTTCATCGAGTCTATAGCCTTTGTCACTTCATCTACCAGGATATCCGGTACTTGTTCTTCAGTGGACATTCTGGTCCTCATACAACCCTGAATAACATTTCCGTCCGTTCCCTGCATATTGTACCATCCTCACGCATCAAGGAAAATATTCATGTCCTTTTCTTTCTTAGCCTCTGCTTAGCCTTGTTAATTCCCCTGTTTTCTTCCAAAGTCTTTTGCACAAGCTGCATGTTGAATCGGCGCATTTCCTCCTGAATTATATATATATATATATATATATATATATATATATATATATATATATATATATATATATATACAGGGTGTTAGGTAAACATGCGGCACAAATGCAAGGGGTTATTCCTTGTCGTATCCTAAGAATATTTTGTCCTATGATGATTTTTGAAAAACCCCTTTGTTTCGAAGATACAGGGCGAACAAAATTTGCGACAACCATATTCGATATTTGTTGAAATCATTAATGTAAATAAAAGTAGGGTGTACGTCAATGATTTTATCAAGTACAAAAAATTTTTTTTTCGATCTCGATCACTTGGAACGGCTGTTTATCTAGTAAGTGGATTTTATTAGTCGCATTTGTTTACATAGATTGAGTGACGTTTGGCTGTTTCACCCTGTATTTTCGAAACAAAGGGGCTTTTCAAAAATCATCATACAACAAAATATTCTTAGAATAAGTCAAGGAATAACCCCTTTAATTTTTCCCCCATGTTTACCTAACACCCTTTATATATATATATATATATATATATATATATATATATATATATATATATATATATATATATATATATATATATATATATATACTGTATATACACGCTATATATACGCACTATATATACACGGCACTTGTTCTTCAGTGGACATTCTGGTCCTCATACAACCCTGAATAACATTTCCGTCCGTTCCCTGCATATTGTACCATCCTCACGCATCAAGGAAAATATTCATGTCCTTTTCTTTCTTAGCCTCTGCTTAGCCTTGTTAATTCCCCTGTTTTCCTCCAGAGTCTTTTGCACAAGCTGCATGTTGAATCGGCGCATTTCCTCCTGAATATATATATATATATATATATATATATATATATATATATATATATATATATATATATATATATATATATATATATATATATATATATATATATAAGAAAAAAGAAGAATGAATAAAATGTAACATATTCATGGTGAATATTTCAAATGTTTGGCAGTATATTTTTATATTCATTAAAAATTAGTATTTCTATGTAGTGTAAAAAAAAGACAAATAGCTCATATTATATTAAGGGTTAAAAATATCACTTGCCAAACCAAGCAAGATATCTTATTATCCAAATTTATAGGAACACTATATATAAATGAGGCTTTTAGGCAACTTATTTATTCGAGGATAAATGTCCACGCTATTAGCTTCAAATATAAAATAGAGCTTCTAAAAATAATTTTTCACGTGAGCTTTTACTACAACTCATTAGTCCACATTCGCTGGGAAATAGTTGGAAATAAATGTATTACTATTTTTATACGAGGGAATATTGAGAAGTATTATTATCATTTATTATTCATGTATGGGCCCTGGTGGACCACGTGAAGTTCATTTAGAGGCGTTTGTTGTTGTTAGCCTTCCATTGCACCCATACTGATTTCATTCTTTCGCTATGAGCTTTTTTCCTTTCGTCAGACCAAATTGTTCTCCTAGTCTTCCTAAATTTTTCTCTCTGGCCAACCTCCCAAACGTTAACCTTGTGTCTGAAACAGCCTCTATCCTGAATTTCATTTTGTGTAATATTTGCTGATCTTAGGTATTTGCTGAACTTTAATTGCAGTAATACATTTAATTATTTCTACTTTAGCTCTACTCCCATTTTCATAAAATTCTAATCTTTCTAGTTAGCCTACCCGGATTCATCCGTTTTATGTGTCTCATATCGCTATATATATATATATATATATATATATATATATATATATCTATATATATATATATATATATATATATATATATATATATATATATATATATATATATATATATATATATATATATATATCTCTGTATATTCTTTGATTTCTTGGTTTTCTGAAAGTCAGTATGTTTTGCTATTTATTTGTTTGGGGCCTTTTTTCAGATTTTTCTTACGATTTTTCTTTCCCTCTTTTCAATCTCCTTGATATCTCTCTTTCTATTCAAAATGAACGTTTCTGTCCCACGTAGACATTTTGGCTTAATTACTATGTTGTAATGTCTCAGTTTTGTGTTTTTAGATAGGCATTTTTTGTTGTAAATATTTTGTGTAAGTCTCAATGCAGATTCCATTTTTTGACATACCTTTATTGACCGCTTTTTCCAACCCGTTTTCCATGATTCTTTCACCCAAATATTTGAATTGAGAGACTCGTCTGATGTTACCATATTTTGTTTTTAGAAATGGTGTTCTTAGTCTGTTGCAAGTCATGTATTGTGTCTTTTCAAAGAAAATTTGGATTACTGATAAGTGTTATATATAAAAACTTTATAATACATTTTTCACACACACCAAAATGCACTGAAATGACACGACGAGCATTTCGCTAACCAAGTTAATATCATCAGGAAATAATTTTAAATGTTAAGCATAAAGGTAAGTTTGTACAAAGGTTGTATATCTAAATTTCAACCATACTACGTTATCAATTCTTCTATTGAAACCTTCGATGTGAAACACTAAACTTGAAGAGATTTACTCTCGATGCACGTTTCTCTAACCATGTTAGCATCATCAGGAGATAATTTAATTTGAGATAATGAGATTAAATCATCTCCTGATGATGCTAACATGGTTGGAGAAACGTGCGTCGAGAAGTTTAAACAAGACATTTGGTGTTTAGCGGTAAATCTCTTCGAGTTTAATACTACATTTACTCTAAATATATTTGATTTCAGATCTGATATTCTTGTTTTACAGAGTTTGATACTTTTTCCGTGACACAAGAGAGTTTTAGTAAATTAACTTGAATACAATTTGGCAAGATCTTGTTTTTTGCATGACTTTAAAAACCAAATATTTACTTTTATTAATTAATAATGCTTTAGTTGCCTGGCAGGTGAAACGTGCGAGGAATAACACCGGGGAACAGCAATTTTGTTGACTTGGATCTGTGACTTGTTTTTGACTAATTTTTCATCTCTGTCAGCCATCTAGTCAGCCATCATACTGACATCCCATCTACCTGGATACCGCGCTTCCATAACCTTTAGATCTTGGTGGAATCGCTCGCCCTGTTCATCACTAACAGCACCAAGATTTTCTGGGAAGTTAGTAAGATGACTATGTAAGAAATGCAGTTTGATGCTCATATTGCAACCAAGCTTTTTAAAGCTCTCCAAGAGTTGTTGAACAATTTCGATGTAATTCGGGGCTCGTGTATTTCCAAGAAAGTCTTTAACAATATTTTTAAAAGCCAACCAAGCATTCCTTTCAAAATCGATCATTGTTTCAGTGAAATTTTCATCTTTAACGAGTTGCCTGTTGAATCTGTGGACTATCAAACACACCAGCCTTTATCTTTTCATATGACAGGCTACGGAATGCCGATATGATATACTTAAAGCAGTCTCCTTCAATTGACAAAGCCTTAACAAATTGCTTCATGAGACCTAGTTTTATATGCAAAGGCGGAAATACAATGTTTATTCTGTCAACAAGTGGCTGATTTAAAATGTTTGGATCACCAGGTCTTAGGTCAGATCTTGGCGGCCAATTCGATTGCACCCAATGCTTCTCACGAGCTCTGTCCCACATGCACAATAAACAGGGATACTTGGTAAACCCGCGTTGCTGGCCAAGAAGGAAACAAACCATTTTAAGGTCAACCCATATGATCCATTGGAGCATGTTATATTGCAATAAGTCAATGACTTTCTTTATGTCGCCATATTCTTCACGCAAAGAAACTGAATGACCTATTGGGACTGAACCGTATAAATTTCCATTATGTAGGAGAACACACTTCAAGCTACGCTTTGAGCTATCTATAAACAATCGCCATTCAGTTGCGTTATAGTTAGAAATGGCCAATTCTTTCATTAAACCTTCTACGTTCTGGCAATATACAAATCCGTCATTATTTCTGAAGTACTGCCTAAATTCACTTTCTCTGGATCGATAATAAGTGACTTTAGTTCCTTTGTCAAGCAAATTTTTTTCGTGCAGTCTTGATGCTATTAATTCCGATGCTTTTTTGGATAGTCCCAAATCTTGTGCTAAATCGTTTAATTCATGTTGATTGAATCTTTTACGAACAGAATCATTGGAAACTTTGAATTCTTCGTCGGTGGAGTTACTTCGATCTTCACTTGAATCACATTCTTGTATTTCTAAAGAAGGTAATTCTTGAAAAACTGGCACTGGAATTTCAGCTGAATGAGGCACAGGGCGTATAGCTGACGGTAAACTAGGGTACTCAATTTTATGTTGTTTTTCTTTTTGAATCCTGATGTTTTCACTATGCAAAAGTAGCAATCACTTAAGTGAACGAACGAAAGTTTATTACGTGTTCTCTTCGTACACATTCGTAAACTCTCTACACACTGCTTGCACACTTTATGAGGGGCCCATGATTTATCTTGGTCATCTATTTTCACTTTAAAATAAGCAAAATAGGCTTGCCTGACAAATGTACTAATATTAGACCGTTGAATGGGGATGGTAAAACTGCCACATATATAACAAAATGGATCAGGGCTGTTTAAGTACTTACGTCGAGAACTATCAGAGGCAGACAACGAAAATCTGTAGTTGTGTATGTATACTTTGACTTCACTATATCGGAGCGACACAGACCCGCGTACTTTAGCATCTCATGCGTAACTGATCGAACTAGTTTTGGATGACGCAACGTCACTCACGCCTCCACTCCTAGGTCGAAGAAGGTTCGCCGGTAGGAGAGCAGTAGTGACTTTTGTGATTCACCAAGCTTAGTCGGATGCGCAATAACTGTAGAGAAAAAACTTGATGTGATAGAAAAAAACTAAATAAAGGAATTAGCATGTCAATTTACGTTTAAAACAGCTTAAATATCAAACTCAACAGAAATTATTTTTCAAATTGTTCCCCAGTGTAATTTTAATGTGATTTGGTGTGAGTAGAAAACTCATTATAAAGTTTAAATTTAACATCAAAGGTTCAAAAATTGATAAGCATGCCTAAGTTAGAAAAGCTACATGCTTTCGAAATAATGCTATTTTCTTATTATCAACTCATATCAAAATTCTTCTTTTACAAATATTTAATGATCAGATGGGGCTAAACTAGGAAAATATGACGGATGTTCGACAATTTAAAAATGATTTTATTTTATATATAAATAAAATGCGTTTGAATTGCGTGAGCATTTTTACCCGTTTTTTTTTTATATACAGAGTATGTCGGAAAAATAACGAAACTTATACTTATATAAATATATTAGTTATTTTGCCAAAATTATTTATTTTTATTCAATTGACATCCGTTCTGCATCAATACACCAATGGGCACGTTCTACCAATGCTAGCGGAGATTTTTTTGTCATTTTTCGGAATCGCCTCAACGAGCCTTGTCATTACTTTTTAGACTTGTGTAACACTGTCATTAAACGTTCCTTTCATGGCTAAGTTAAGTTTTGAGAACAGGAAATAGTCACACGGGGATAAATCAGGGGAATACGGAGGATATTGAAGCACACATACTTGTTTTATCTCTAAAAATTCACGCACAGAGACGGTTCTGTGAGATGGTGAACCCCCGGCGCTCGATATCGGTTCTCACTCGAATAATACTCTTCCACAAACGCTCCATAACACCGAGATAATATTACAGTCAAATTTGCAACGTAGATGATCATTTCACGTACTTTTTCCACCAATAGCGATTTTTGTTTTTTGGCCGGCTTGGCTTTGTTTCGTTTTCTAAAGCATCCTGGGATAGTTTATACCACTTGAATAAACAATATGTGTTTTGTGACGAGGTGTCAAAAGTTACTGTCACTTTAAGCGTTGTAACTTAACAGTCCGTTAATCGATTCCAATGATGGCGGTCTCGTTTTATAGAGAGAGATTTTTCTTTCAATTTAAAAAGTTCCGTTAGTTTTTTAACACACTGTGTGTGTCCGTACAATTGGCTGACACCTCTGATAAAACAGGATTGAAAATCAATCTCCAAAAGACCAAAATAGAAGGGTTGTTATTTATGTGTCCGGAATTGGCAAAAATGGTGTTGTTAGGCGCCATCTGACATATACCTCATAAAGCTTGATATTGTTGACTGTCAAAGTACTCAGAAGCACCATATAAAACCATTGTATATCACTGGTTTAATGAATTCAGTCGTGGCCCTCATTCGCTCACGGACGAATTTAAAGAAGGTCGTCCTAAATCCGTTGTTGTGGCAGAAAACATCGATACTATGCACGAACTGATAATGCAAGATCGTCATGTGACACACCATAAGATTGGAGCATTCCTAGGCATTAGTATGACAAGCATACATAAGATTTTACATGACCATTTAGCTGCGAAAAAGATTTGTGCGCGTTGAATTGCGCATAATTTGGCAATTGTCCAAAAAAAAAGGCTCGTGTCGATTGGTGCAAAGATATGCTCAAAACATACAATCGTGGTTTGTCAAAAGTCAAGTATAATATCTATAAGGTGACGAATTTTGAATCTATGCGTATGAGCCCGAAAGTAAACAGCAGTCAACTGTATGGGTTTTTAGAGGTCAATATAAGCCAAACCCAACAAAAGTTGTTCGCGCAAGAAGCACTTCGAAATAAATGGTCGCCTGTTTTTTTGGGATAAATGGGCATGTGGCTATAGTGCCACTAGATAATCATAGAATAGTCAATTCTGAATGTTCTGTTTACCAGAAGTCTTTGAAGAAATAAGAAAAAATAACCAGCGACGCACAATCATTTTTCACAATGGCAACACTGCAAATCGAAGTGTGTTAAATTTACACACTTACACGTCTTTTTGTAGTCGTTTTATACACACAAAAAGGCCTGTTAAATTCGTAAGAAGTGTTACAATGTTTCTCGTAATGCACTATACGTGTAGCTTGTAGAAATAAATATTCCTAAAAATTTAAAATAAGAATAAATCTTTATCTATATTCTTCAATATTTTTATTTATCAAACATTTTTACCTGTATTTGAATATATATATATATATATATATATATATATATATATATATATATATATATATATATATATATATATATATATATATAGATATTTTTTTTTCCTTTATTTGTGTTTTTCGCCACTATCTAAAACTCAAAAAATATCAAAAATACCTGTTCTTATTTAAAGAAAGAATCAATGGGTAAAAACAAAAAACCAAACGGAGACAAATTTCTCAGTGATTCTTTTTTTGTAATAAATTTGCCTAACGAACAAAATTTTAAAGATATAAAAATGTTATAAAAAATTTTACAAACTTTTAACGTTAACGTTTCGTAGGGTACTCTCCCCCCGTTTTCAAAACTAAAAAAAAAAAAATTATATTAATTGGTAATATATAAAGTAACGAGTGAAAGTATATATATATATTTTTTGTATATGTCAACGATACTTACATTGACAACAATAGATTTTCATGACAGTAACATACTACCAAAAAAAAAAAAAAAAAAAATATATATATATATATATATATATATATATATATATATATATATATATATATATATATATATATATATATATATATATATATATATATATATAGGTTTACTGTGTGATTGTTTATTGTACTGATTGTGTATTCAAATATTTAAATGTGTTTAATTGTATTCTTTAAAATCGGGAACCATATTGAATTTAAATCTACCGAAGGCATAACAATACAGTTATTTTTATTTAAATTAATTATAACGGTTTCTTTTAATCTTCTGTATTTTGTTACCGATTCTTTTAATACCGTTTTGGAATTATTCCAATTGATTTTATGACCCGATTCCCATGCGTGTTGACAAATTCTAGATTTATTAAAATCGCCCTTTCTAAGAACGTTTTTATGCTCTTTTACTCTAACATCTAACGATCTAGATGTCTCCCCTATATAGAATTTGCCACATTCGCAGGGAATTTTATAAACCACATTTTTGGTATTTTGTTGTATATTGTTTGGTTTAGTCTTTGTTAATAGAGATCTAAGAGTATTTTTTGTTTTAAATGTCGTTCTTATGTTGTATTTATTTCCTACTCTTTTTAATTGTGTCAGAAATACCGCGGATATAAGGAATTGTGAGGTTAATTGCTTGAGAGTTATTATTATTGTTATTAATAACTTGTCTGTTTTGTCTAGTATCAAAATTTTTAAGCGATTTATCTATAAATTTTTTTGGATAATTGTTTTTTATTAAAATGTCTTTTATGTGATTTGTTTCTTTTTATAGTGTATCACTGTCGGTATACAAAAAAAAATATATATTTACTTTCACTCGTTACTTTATATATTACCAATTAATATAATTTATTTTTTAGTTTAGTTTTGAAAACGGGGGGACAGTACCCTCCGAAACGTTAACGTTAAAAGTTTGTAAATTTTTTTATAACATTTTTATATCTTTAAAATTTTGTTCGTTAGGCAAATTTATTACAAAAAAAGAATCACTGAGAAATTTGTCTCCGTTTGGTTTTTTGTTTTTACCCAGTGATTCTTTCTTTAAATAAGAACAGGTATTTTTGATATTTTTTGAGTTTTAGATAGTGGCGAAAAACCCAAATAAAAGAAAAAAAAAAAAAAAAATATATATATATATATATATATATATATATATATATATATATATATATATATATATATATATATATATATATATATATATATATATATATGAACACGCCACAATCAGTCAGGCATTACTGTATTTGAAAGAAAACATTTTAAAAAAAATTTAAAATATACAAATATTATAAAATATATATAAACTGTTTTTCCATAGATATGTGAATTGTAATTTTATAGAAGTATATCTTTTTTATTTTGATCAATTTCCAACAACCCTAATTAATTTAATAACTGGTATAACTTTGTTACTGACAGCAGTTTGAAATGCCTCATACTCAATATACCGCAGTGTATTAGAATAATTAGCTGAATATTCAGGGTGTCAAACGAAAAATTAAATGGTTATCGTATTTCGCAACATTTCAATATTAGAAGAATTGTGGTTAATTAAAAAAATATAATTTTCCCACATAATTTATCTTCATTTAATGTGATGAGTAGAGTAAAGTATGTTCCATTAACTAACCACCAGCGTACATAATTTTTTGGTAATATTAGTTATTTAATAAATTTCTTATTTTTATCTTTGGAACAGAAAAGTAGTATTTATACTGATTTAAACACGTGTTATTTTAAATTTCTCAGTTCTGAGGACGCACTTAAAAAAGTATAATACTGTTACATGCGTTATTTCAACACACCTATCTATGTATTTGTGATAACACACAATCTGTGTCAATATTGCACATTAGACGTGTCGATATGACATGTTATGTACTAAATTTTTTTTTAACACGATAAAAAGAATAAACACTCTTACAGGCATCAAAATTACACGGCTTGTAACACGCTTTGATTTGCAGTGAACGCGAGCTCCTACACATCGGTTCGAACAATTTATTATTTGACCGATCAAAACCTCGAATTGATGAGTCATCCGCCGTACAGTCCTGGTTTAACACCCAATGGTCTCTTTTTGTTTCCGTCCGTGAAGAATAAACTTGGTCAACGATTTTCGACGCAAGAAGAAGCGGTTGATGTGTTCAAAGTGCATGTTTTGGAGATACTTCAATTGAATTGAAAAAAGTGCTATGAAAATTGTTTCAAACGTATGCAAGAGTGTATCGATTATCGCGGAGAATATTTTGAAAAATAATAAAACCATATTTAATGGTAAATATTTGTTTTTATTTATTATTCCGGGTACTTAAATGGCAATCCTCGTATATCAAACTATAGGGTATCAAGCTGTATATAGAGAACGTATGTTTCTGTTAACTGAAGAGTCTACTGCATTGTGGCTTTATCAGTTTTAACATTTTATGTGTATTCTGGAAGTCTTTTAAAGCCTTAATAAAAGCTGTCTGCCTGATGGTTATTAAATGCAGAATATAAATTTTAATGTCTTGATTAAAGTTTTTATTTCCGTTAAATTTACATTAATGGAATATTCTTTTCGTCAATTTTAATAGCATGTTTTAAGTTATAAAACGAAGAAGTTCTTTGTCCTTGAAAAAATCCTTTTTTTGTTATTAATGGGTATTTTATGCTTAACAAAAATTACAGTACATTAACCAGAATCAGCAAGAAATATGGGAAACACGATGATCAATCTAAAGTGGGAGTCTTTACCATGACATAAATATATATATATATATATATATATATATATATATATATATATATATATATATATATATATATATATATATATATATATATATATATATATATATATATATATATATGATGTGGTCAAAAGGAAATATCACTATTTATATTAATTATTACGGTGTTAAACAAGTATTAGGTTTTTTCAAGTACTTCACCTGAGAAAACTACCTCAGATCACCCGCCTTTGATCATCCTAGTACAGTCAAAGCTCCTTATTCACGGTTCCGGTATTCGCGTTTTCAGTTTTCGCGTAATCAATAATTGTAACCACTTCCTGTATGCGCGGCTGAAAATTTATTTAGTCACAGATCCAAAACTAATGATTCTTATTGCATTTTTGGAATAATATGCATTTATTTACCAGTTATCTTTCAAAACACAAAAGTATATAAGTATTTATAACTAAATACGTTTTATTGACGTTTGGCCGACAGTTCTTTGACAAATAAGTCGCCGCCGTCGTACGCAGCGCCGGGTTTTGCGTGATGCTATGACTTTTAATAAAAACTGCCTTCGCACGATTGGTGTCGAATATCTTGCTCTATCTCAGAACGTGTCTCTGCTGCTTTGTTCGTGATTTAAAATGCCGAGTAAAAGCAAAGAAAAATTAGTTCCTATACGGAAAAAAGTCGTGTTGCCGCTTAGGGTACTAATCGAAATGCTTGACCTTTGGCGCATCGCCTAGTCGTTTGCATTAATATCACGTGTTTTAAATGTCAATGAATCAACTGTACGATTCATCAAAACATCAAAATACAAGATAAGGAATTCTATAGCTTCAACCTCACTATCAGCAAACATTGTTTGTGATCCAGCAATTGAAAAAATGGAAGTTGCATTAACATTATGGATTGAATATTGTAACCAGAAGGGAGGGTCTCTAAGTGGTCCTATAATCTGTGAAAAAGCTAAGCTCTTTACGCACATTACGCACAAGGAACCTTGCGATGAACATACGGATGGAGGATTTCAAGCATCGGAAGGTTGGTTCAATAAGCTCAAGATATGGCAGTCACTGCATAACATTAAAATTGTTGGAGAGGCTGCATACACTTCAGCAGTAGCAACATGTCCAGAAAAAATTTCAAAGTTAATTGCTGTTGCTGGATACAAACCTGAACAAGTGTTAAATGCAGTCGAACTATCCTGTTTTAGAAAAGGATAATAAAAGTTCTGGAAAATATGTTAAAAAGGGCACAAAGTTACATTGCTCACAATTGTTTAACATAATTTTCAAAAATTCATTAACACAAAATTTAAAGATGCCTTATTGTTTCTGTTAAAAGTTATATATAATTAAAATGGTAGCCTGATACTTGCCCCACCCGTTACATCAAAAAGCTTAAGTGAAACTATGCAAGACACAATGCGACACAAATAAACTAAGAAAGACTAAGATTGCAAACCATCTAGGGGGCACACAATACGACAGGACTGCCTTAAAGGATATAGAGGATAATCTTAAGAGAACAAACGCACTAAACTGGACACAAACAACACAGAACAGAGAATACTTGCAAAAATTCGAAGGGGCCTAAAGATCACAAATAGCTAGAGAAGCAGACTAAAAAGTAAACATTTTAAAACAAAAAAAAATGTGCAGTAAAAACTGCCTAAAACAATTACTTTGAATTGGGTAATCCTAACACGATTTTCAAATGGAAGCTTCATTAACATTATCGATTGAAGATTGTGGTCTTATTATCCGTTAAAATGTTATGCTATTTACGCACATGTTAAAGAACCTGGAACCTCGAAAAATTTTCATGACTGTTAATTGCTGATACAAACTTGAACAGGTGTTTAATGCAGGCGAAACTGCGCTATTTTAGAAAAGGATGCCAAATAAAAGTTTTATAGCCAAAAGAGGAAAGCCCGCCTCTGGTTTTAAAGCAGCAAAATATAGAGTTACACTGCTACTCTGTTCTAATGCATCACGAGATTGTTTAATTAAGCCAGTTATGCTTTACAGATCGGAAATCCTCATGCTTTGAAAACTCAAAACAAGGACAGCCTCTCGGTTTTTTTTGCGCTAAACAGGGGGCTAAACAAGTGTCATTTGCTGTGACTGGTTCCGGGATTGTTTTGTTCCTGAAGTTGAAACTGATTTAAAGAAAAACAATTTAGATTTCAAGGCAGTTCCAGTTTTGGACAATGCTCCAGGTTACCCTCGTAAGCTCGAAGCTATGCATCTAAATATAAAAGTGATATTTTTATCTCCTAACACGGCGGCCTTACTCCAACCTATGGACCAAAGTATAATCCGGGCCTTTAAGCTTTATTACATTAGACAAACCTTTAAAATCATACTGGACACCATCGAATGTGAGCCTGATATGAATGTTTTGCAATGCTGGGATAAAATGATCATTGCAAGAGCTGAAGCCATACACATTGCAATCATGTTGGAAAAAAAACTATGGCCTGGTCGCTAATAATGAGGAATCAGTGTACATTCAAACATTAACTGAAAACATTACTCATGTTGCGAATGGCATAGAACGAAGTGTTTTCGAACAGATAGAATCAAGTAATATTCAAGAATTACTTGAATATCAAGATGAATATTTGACTGAAACCGACTTGGAGGAAATGCTGAATCCCCATTCTATAGAAGCCAAAGCCTTAACGAGCACTGAAAAGGAGACATTAACCTTAAAAAAACCTGAGTGAAGGTTTACTAATGGCAAATGAGAATCTTCATCAAAATTGATCCGTATATGGAAAGAAGTCTTCTTTTTAAAAGGCAAATTGCTAACAGCCAAATTGAAAGACCTTTTAAAAGTGGTAAAACTAATTAATCTAATTAATCTAATAATCTTAATATTGTTAAAAGTTGCTTTTATTACAATTTTTTTCTTTGCATGTTGTAATCTTGGAACATATACTATATATACAGTAGGTATATTATTAGTTTAATTGAAATATTTATACTGGGTTTTGCACTATTCATTGTTTGATTGCTAAACATTTGTCAGTTTCTTTATAATAAATATCAGACATTAATTCGATTAACTCTTCTCATTTCATTTGTTTGCTAAACTGAACAGATCAACCCCTGTTACAATTAAGGTAAGCCCACGACAATCTTGGGGTCCGGATTATCTAGGTGACGCAACATATATGGACATATATAAGTTTTAACTCACACCCTAGCCCTAAGCTCCTAGGTTATTGAGTTACTTGGCACTAGTGTTAGCTGTGAGAATTGTAGTAACATAAATATATATTCGTTTATGTGACCATCGCAAAATCTAAAATTTTTTTAATGGTAAATAATAGCAATTTTATGGTAAATGATAAGAAATAGTTTGATAGATCGAAAATAACGAATAATAGTTTTTATTTACGTAAGGCTTATTAGATGAATATTATTTTCTCATGTTTTTTATGGAATGTGGTTCAACTCAAAAATAATTAATCGCCTTCATTCATCATTGTGTGATGATTTTTCATTATATGTATATATATATATATATATATATATATATATATATATATATATATATATATATATATATATATAAACATATTCGAGAGGACACGCGCCGGTTCAGCATGCAGCTAGTACAAAAAACTCTAAAAGAAAACAAGGGAATTAACAAAGCTAAACAGAAGCTGACAAAGAAAAGGACGCAAATTTTTACCTTACTGCGTGAGGGTGGTACAGTTTGCAGGGAGAGGACGGAAATGTTAGTGGTTGTCCGAAGATTTTATTCTAAGTAATATGATGATCAGAACCAGTCAAGAACATCAATGCCCACTGACAAAGGCTATAGACTTGATGATAAATGGCAACACCCCATGAAAGGATAGTATAACTGTTGAGATGTTAAAAGCTGATGCTTGGACCTTACATAAAACACTAGCAACATTATCCTCAAAATGCCTCAAAGATAAAAAAAATACCTGACTTACGGAAAAATGCAGAAATAATTCTTATATGTAAAAAAAAAGCACAAGAAGATTTAAAGAACTACCATCCAATGAGCTCCCTATTAGTTTTCACCAAGATAATATCCAAAAGAATATTAAGAAAACTTAATGACGCACAACCAAGAGAGCAAGCATGATTCAGAAGTGGATTCAGTACAATGGATTATATCCAAGTTCAACAGCAAGTCATAGAAAGACGCAACGAATATACTATGCTACTGTGCTTGGCTTTTATCGATTATGAAAAAGTATTTGATTCAATCTCAAAGCAAACCATAATAATTAATCAAGATGTAGAGAAAGCCTATGTATACTTACTAGGATCGATATGTGATGAAGCTACAGCCACAGTCCACACTGATGATTTTGAGATTGGAATAAATGTAGAGTACGGCAGGGTGACGCAATATCGCCTATTCTTTTTTCGGCTGGCCTTGAAGAAGTATTCCGTAAACTAGATTGGGAACAGGATTGGTAAAGATCAATGGTGCAAACTTGAACGATCTTAGATTTGCCGATTATATCGTTCTCCTTTCACAAAACCCAGACGAGCTGCAAAGACGTATAGGAAAGCTACAAAGGGCTGACGAACCATTTGGCTTAAGAAGCTCAACCTGAAAAAGAGTCAGGTTATGTTATTTAATAAATTCGCCGAAGACAGAAGAATTTCAGTTTTAAGAAGAGATTTGGAGATCGTGGATTACTTTATATATCTTGGGCAGAGGATTTCAATACAAGGGGATACCACCCGGGAGGTCGAACGGCGTGTTAAATGTGGGTGGCAGATATTTAATAGGCTCAACATAGTGTTTAAGGGCAGACTCCCATTTTGTCTGAAAAGAAAAGTCTTCAATCAGTGCGTCCTACCTGTTATGACATACGGAAGTGAAACCTGGACACTCGCATCGCAATCAATTCAAAAACTTCGGGTAACACAGAATGGAAGTATGTATGCTTAGCATTGCAAAATGGGACGAATGGCCCTGCGCATGGATCAGGGAACAAACGAGAGTATATGACATCGTGGGAAGAGTAAAGCAATTGAAATGGAGATGGGCAGGCCATATAGCGAGGCGATGGGACGACAGATAGACCAAGGCAATCCTGGAGTGGATGCGGCTTGATCGTAAACGTCCACGATGAGGACCGATGGACTGATGACACCGTTAGGTATATAGGACCCGAGTGGTAGAGGAAAGCCCATGACCGTGAAAGTTGGAGGCATGCTGAAGACGCCTTCATCCTGAAGTGTATCGAAACGGGCTGATGATGATATATATATATATATATATATATATATATATATATATATATATATATATATATATATATATATATATATATATATCATCATCATCATCATCATCAGCCCGTATCGATCCACTGCAGGATGAAGGCCTCTTCAGCATGCTTCCAACCTTCACGGTCCTGGGCTTTCCTCTGCCACTCGGGTCCAATATACTTAACGATGTCATCAGTCCATCGTGCTTTCGGTCTTCTTCGCGGACGTCTGCGATCAAGCGGTATCCACTCCAGGATTGCCCTGGTCCATCTGTCGTCCCATCGCCTCGCTATATGGCCTGCCCATCTCCATTTCAACTGTTTTACTCTTCCAATGATGTCACAGACTTTTGTTTGTTCCCTGATCCATGCGCAGGACTTTCTGTCTCGTCTTGTAATGCCAAGCATACATCTTTCCATTCCCCTCTGTGCCACCCGAAGTTTTTGAATTGATTGCGATGTGAGTGTCCAGGTTTCACTTCCGTATGTCATAACGGGTAGAACGCACTGATCGAATACTTTTCTTTTCAGGCAAAGTGGGAGTCTGCTCTTAAACACTATGTTGAGCCTACCAAATGCCTGCCAGCCACATTTAACACGCCGTTCCACCTCCCGGGCGGTATTCCCCTCCATGGAAATCCTCTGCCCAAGATATACAAAGCTGTCCACAATCTCCAAATCCCTTCCTAAAACTGAAATTTTTCTGTCCTGAGCAAAGTTATTGAACATAACCTGACTCTTTTTCAGGTTTATTTTCAAGCCAAATGGTTCGCCAGCCCTTTGCAGTTCTTGTATGCGTCTTTGCAGCTCCTCTGGGTCTTGTGAAATGAGAATAATATCATCTGCAAATATAAGATGGTTTAAGTTTGCACCATTGATCCTTACCCCATTCTGTTCCCAATTCAGTTTACGGAACACTTCTTCAAGGCCAGCCGAGAAAAGAATAGGCGATATTGCGTCACCCTGCCGTACACCCCGTTCTACATTAATTCCCACTTCAAGATCATCAAGGTGAATTGTGGCTGTAGCTCCATCATATATCGATTCTAATAGGTTTATATAGGCTCTCTCTACACCTTGGCTAAGCAGTGCATCCATTATCGCATGCTTTGAGATGGAATCAAATGCTTTTTCGTAGTCGATAAAAGCCAAGCACAGTGGCATGGTGTATTCGTTGTGCCTTTCTATGACCTGCTGTACAACCTGGATGTGATCCATTGTACTGAATCCACTTCTGAATCCTGCTTGTTCTCTTGGTTGTGCGTCATTCAGTTTTTTTAATATTCTTTTAGAAATTATCTTAGTGAAAACTTTGTACATCACTGATAGGAGGCTTATTGGACGGTAGTTCTTTAAATCTTCCTGTGCTCCTTTTTTATGTAAAAGGATCACTTCTGCATTTTTCCATAAGTCAGGTACTTTTTGTTCTTTGAGGCATTTTGAGTATAATTTTGCCAGTGTTTTATGTAACGTCCGACCACCAGCTTTTAGCATTTCGACAGTTACACTATCCTTTCCTGGAGCCTTGCCGTTCTTCATCAATTCTATAGCATTTGTTACTTCCTCCACTAGGATATCTGGTATTATATATTGTTCTTCCGTGGGTATTGCTGTCCCTGACTGACTCTGATCTTCATATAACTGGGAATAAAACCTTCTAACAATCTCTAACATTTCGGTACGCGCCCTGCACACTGTGCCATCCTCACGCTTTAAAGCATATATTTGCGTTCTTTTGTTTCTCAGCTTCTGTTTAGCTTTGTTAATTCCTTTGTTTTCTTCCAGGGTTTTTTGCACTAGCTGCATATTGAATCGGCGCGTGTCCTCTCTGATACGTTTTCTTATAGTTTTGCAGAGCTCAGTGTACTCGACCCTGCCAAAAGGACTACCTGCATTTCTCATTGCTCGCCGTTTCTTCATTAAATCAATGGTCTCACTGGAGATTTTTGTTTGTTTGAGACATTTTTCCTCTGGTGCTATTGAAGCAGCCGTTTGAAGTACATTGTTGGCGATTTCTTCATATTGAACTGATATTTCCACCTCCTCTGGATCTTGTAACGCAGCAAACCGGTTTGACAAAGCAATCTCAAAATCGCTTCCTCTCTCCAGCAGTTTTCCAGAATCCACCTTGCCCTTCTTTGATCTTACCATTTTTTCGCGCTCTTTTCGACAGTCAATCCGAACCCTTGCTCGTACAATTCGGTGGTCACTTCCAACATTAAAATTGTTAAGGACAGTACAATTGGTAAATATTATTTTATCGTTGGTCATGATGTAGTCAATTTCGCTTGTGAGCCCAGATGGACTTTTCCATGTCCATTTTCTGCTGATATTTTTCTTATAGAATGAATTCATAATATATAGTTCTTGTCCTTCAGCAAAATCAACTAATCTGTCACCTCTATTGTCTCGCTCACCAGTTCCATATGGGCCAGTTGCATTTTCGTCTGTTCTTGTTGTTCCAATTCTGGCATTAAAATCACCCATCAGGATTTTGTACCTACATTTCTCCTTGTATAAAAGCTGGGCCACATCATCATAAAATTCCTCAATTTCCTCATCTTTATGGCTTATAGTTGGTGCATAAGCTTGGACGATTTGAAGCCTAAACTTTTTATTCAGCTGAATGACGCATTGGGCTAATCGGTCGGATGTACTTTCAAATTTTACCACACTGTCCTTCAGCTTTCGATTGATGAGGAATCCTATTCCGCCACATCGGCCATTTTCCGTACCTCGAGTGTAGAGTACGTGTCCAGTTGGTTCCAGTTTGATTAACTCTTCACCCTTCCTTCGTGTTTCACAGAGCCCAATAATATCCCAATGTATGTTGTCAAGTTCGATTAACAGTTCTTGCTATCGGGCCTCTGTTTTCATAGTCCGTATATTTAACGTTGCAATGTCAAAAGTCCAATGGCAGCCTGATCTAACCCGGTGATTCTTAGCATATATATATATATATATATATATATATATATATATATATATATATATATATATATATATATATATATATATATAAATATATATATATATATATATATATATATATATATATATATATATATATATATATATATATATATATATATATATATATATAAATATATATAAATATATATATATATATATATATATATATATATATATATATATATATATATATATATATATATATATATATATATAAATATATATAAATATATATATATATATATATATATATATATATATATATATATATATATATATACCCGTGTGGGGGTTAATGACGTTTAATTTTGGCGGAATGTAAAAAATGGTTTATTGATAGTATGCGCCATCACTATCTGTATATTTTTCCCATCTCTCTGCCAATTTGTGATCAAGCTCGTGAGATATGGATAAAAACAAGTGGTAGTTGGAAAGGGCCAAGTCGGATACGGCAAGGGTTCCTAGCCAAGTGCAGAAATAGTGTCTCTGACACAAAGCGATTCGGTTTTGCGGCCGGTGTTGACGGTTGTCCTGGGTCAACTCATAATTTTCTGCGTTTTGGACTCTCGAAATATCTTCTCTCCAGTTATGATCTCCATCTTCAGTTATGATCTGAAGTAAAAAAAAACCGAGAAAGCAAAACGTCGAACTCGGTTTTTCGCTTTTCCATCTGTCTGTCCTTTAGCTGGTGCGGACCCATTTCCCTGCCTTCTGGATCTTTTCCATGGACTACAAATGATCACAAATTGTTTGGCGATCAACATTTAACCTCTCTGTCATTTATTGTTGAGTTTGCATGTCGCATTCTTTCATCAATTCTTGTAATTCGGCAATTCTTCAAATTTTTTCCGTTGACTTGAGCGTTTTTTGTCTTTCAAGTCGAAAGCTCATTTTGAATCGTCTCTATCAACGCCTACAAGCGTCTTGCGTTAGGACGTTGCCATCGTAAGTTTCCACAAGTATACTACCGCTTTCACTCGTTTTTTTTCTTTTTGATTGATTAAGAAAAGCAGTACGTGCCTCAAATGCTCTTTATTTTTCATCAGCAGTCACGAATCGCCACATGTCTAAACACCGAAGTGATCGCTCGGGTTCATTTTTGGTCCGCAATGAACAAACATGGCACATTCGTCCGAGATGTTTATCATGTCAACAATCTTGCTGACATTCACTATGCGATCGGCCAGCACATCATCATGTATGTAGTTTCCACCTTTTCCTCAACAAGGCGTCTTAAGCAGGGAGCATCATAGATTTGATCTTATCGAAACAAAAAAAATATATTTTTAAGAACAATTGAAAATTTTTAACTCCAATTTTTTAAACTCTGCTTATCATATCTGTTAATTCATATATCTCAATAATGACCATTTACTATTTCGTTTCAGGATCATCCATATAATTCTGGACCGTGTACGAACTGCCTCGAAGATAGAGTGGACAAATTAGTGGTATGGGAACCAGTTGCTCCGGGATCAAATTCTTCATATCCCATAACATTGAGTAAAGCAGCACAAACGGGGGATGTCACCTGTATCTGCAATAGACAGTCATATTCAACACAGGTATAACATAACCTTAATTATTTTATTATTATAGAATATAATTTTATTGCTATAGAATATAATTTTATTATTATAGAATATATTTATTATTAGGTTCAAGAATGATCTTGCGGTAGTTACATTTAAAAATTGTTTCATGTAAGGTGTGTCAGTTCTTTCACCAATGGTGATATCAACGAAAACCATTACATTCCCACTATGCTGTCTGTGAACTTTAATATCGTCTCCACACTTTTATTCTACGTGTATCTCAAACCAAATCGGGAGTCATCCGGGAATAAAATAGACGCCCAGTGCCTACGCCAGTATAGTGTGCTCGTCAGTCCATTGAAGTCTATTAGTCTCTCATAGGCCTTCGACTATGAAGTGTGGCCTCATGGAGTCTATTCTTGATGGTTTGATTACTAACTATCACTTGATTTATGGTACAGAGCAGATTTACTGATTGCTATGCTATAATATTGCGGTGGCATCGTGGCATAACTACTTTAAAAATACCTACTGATTTTATAAATAAATATTTTATCTAGCTATCTAAAAGTTTTGTCTTATATTTAAATTTGGAAAATTATTTTTTGGAATATGGTCCGGTTCAAGATGTTTCATTCCCTTTCGGTAAAATGTTAATTGCCCCAATAAATTTCAATAAAAATATTCCTAATTTCTTCAAAGGCGCCAGGGTCGGAGTAGTTAATTCTGAATACTTTTGGAAAAGAAAATATTGTTAAATTATTATTATTATGTTCCTTTCTATATTTTTCAAAACACTTCATTCCTCCAAAAATTTTCGGGCGATGCGACTGGTATTAAAGATTAATGCCCTCTGCATTATTTTAAACAGATTTTCTTCCAGTCCCAGAAATTTGATGTTATTTTTCAAGTTCTTTGGTATAATGCTAGTTGTTGATATTATCAATGGCACAATATGGATTTGGTTCAACTTCCATATCCGTTTTATTTCTAACTTGAAGTTTGTATATTTTTGTACTTTTTCTTCAGCCGTCTTTTGAATGTTGCGTGTGTTTGAAACAGCTATATCGATTAGGAATGCTGTTTTCTTCTTTTTGTCCAGCAATAAAATATCTGGCCTATTACAGTACACGGTTTTGTCGGTTATTATTGTTCAGTCATAATATAACCTGAAATCGGCTGAATCTATTACCGCCTCCGGGGTGTATTTAAAATAAGAAACTCGCTCTTTTATAAGGTTATTACGACTTGCAAGCTCCTGGTGGACTATACTGACCACCTGTTTATGACGGTAAAGATAGTCCGTCTGGGAGAGTCTGCCACATGCTCCTACAATATGTTGGATAGTCTCAGACTTTTCGTGGTGTTTCCTACATGTGTGTCATTTGGTACACCTGCATCCTTAATGATATATTTTTGGTAGTTCTTAGTGTGCACGACTTGATCCTGAACTACACACATAAAGCTTTCAGTCTCCGGAAAAAGACCTCCCCATGTCAACCAGGCGTTCGACGCACTCTTGTCGACTTCATGACGGTCAAGATCATGGGGATGTCTACCGTATAGAGACATATTTTTCCACTCTTATTATTATTATTATTATCACAAACATGATTCATCGATCATCTCAGCCTAGGCTGGTTGGGTTTACAATGCCAAGATGAGAAAGCATTCAGCATAGTACCTTACGAACAATGTGGCAAGTTTGTAAGAGAACTGCTCGTTGTCCTACTGTGGTAATCGATTTTGAAATACTAAGAATATCTAGGTTTTTAGAAAAGGTTTTGCTTACTAAACCTTCGGCGGATATAAAAAAAGGTAACACCTCCACATTCTAGAGTGTCCATTGATTTTTCAGATCAAATGTAAGATTATCATACTTCGTGACCTTTTCTATTTCAGTTTTTCTGATGTTGTGATGGAGAGTGGTATCGCAATGTCAATTATAAAAGCTCTCCTCTGCTTTTTGTTAATTAGAACTATATTTGGCCTACTATAGTCAACTGTTCGATCTGTCGTAATTGGTCTATCCCAGTAAAGAATGGTATCAGCCACGGGCGTAGCCAGGATTTAGTTTTGGGGGGGGGGGGGGGGGGGGGGCTTATGGAAAAATACAGAACTGATTCTTTTAAATAAAAAAGTCGCACATGAAGATTTAAAGAACTACCGTCCAATAAGCCTCCTATCAGTGGTGTACAAAGTATTCACCAAGATAATATCCAAGAGAATACTAAGAAAACTTAATAACACATAACCACAAGAGCAAGTAGGATCCAGAAGTGGATTCAATACAATGGATCAGATGCATTACAATCCATCAGATTTTATCGATTATGAAAAAGCATTTGATTCAATCTCAAATCTCAATGACTGATTTTCTTTTTGTTTTGTTTTGTTTCTTATTTGATTGTAAATAAACAATAATATATTTTTAAATTTTCACTTATTGCCTATAAGATTATTATATGTAATCAGTACTTCTGCCACCTCGGTCCTTTTGCAGTGATTTTTATGAGCTTTCAATTATATTGTAATATATTGCTATTTTCTGTATTGACCATTGTTAAATGTACTGCAATAAAAGTATTATTATATATATATATATATATATATATATATATATATATATATATATATATATATATATATATATATATATATATATATATATATATATATATATATATATTATACAAGGAGGTCCAGGGAGTACGGACATTTTTTAAATGGGTAGTATTCCCTCAAAAAGAGGGAGAGGCCACATGCGGCAGGTGTTTATTAGCTCTCTCTACAATGCTGTTTAGTATCCATCATGCCGCAGTGAACTTGAGAGCCTGAAGCATACGAAGATTTTACCATCATTATAAACGATGAAACTCATGTTCATTTATATGGGGTAGTCAATTAATAAACCAGTGAATTTTAGGCCTCAGGAAACCCCGTGAATTGCAGTAAATACAGCTACATATATAGAGGACTATACCGGGTTTCTCACGGTAGACGTTCGTTAGAAGTTTTCCTGGTTAGAAGAAACTTATAATTCTGAATTTTTGGACTTCGGCATTATTTAAGATTCTCTTTCATTTTAAAATATTTTCAAAGTCATAGCACTTCGGGTTACCCCAGAAGTCGCTAGTAACTTCTTTATTACAAATAAAATACCCGGTATATTATTTCATTTTTGGATTTCTGAAAAAATTTAAGGATAAGTTCCACCGGGTTTCCCTATATCTATTTTAAACTGTGTTAATGTGTGTGTTAAATGCGAAAAAATCCCGTTTTTTAAATATAAGTCCTACAGACTTGAAACTGGACAGGGATGTTCCTTATAATACATCTACTACAACATGCAGTAGATGTATTACATGTACATGTAGAGGAATGTTCGAAAATCCATTCATAAAGAAGTAAATTGGGCGAAGGTATGGGAATGTGATGGATTGAAACACTAATTTTTTGACTGTATGTCCTATTGGCTGGAACTTAGCAGACATATTCCTTATTCTTAATATATTATTCCTTATTCTTAAAATAAACCCGCCTTCTAACTGTAAGTTCTAGAGACTTGAAACTTGGCAGGAATTCTCCTTATACTTTATGAAAATTGATCAAAAACTGTTAATGCCAAAATTAATTGACATAAATATAACATTCGCGTTGAATATAACATCGAAACCCGCGTAGACTTATACCGTCGCTTCTTACTTAGTACAAAGGAAAGGTACTGATTATTATATGTTGTTTTAGCGGTAGCTATAGCGGTTATTATATGTAGGTTTTAGCAGCTAATGTTAATTATTAAATTTATATAATTAATTTTTAATGATTTCTTTAGCTTTTAATGAAGTTATTTTTGCAGATTATTATAATAAAAATGAAAATGTAATAAAAATTGATGATCGACGTATGTGACAATTAGTTTAAATTCAGCTGTCAAAATATTTTTTTCAATGTCATATGATCTTTAATAATACGATTATAAAATTATATTTGTTCATTATTTCTATATTTAATTAAGGCATTATTTATAGATATAATTAGCGGGGGGGGGGGGGGGGGGGTAGTTTGAAGTAAATAAAACAACAAAAATATACTTACATGAAATTTAATATCTATATATTCATCGGAAAAATTACGACATATTTATAAAGTTCTTAACTTTAAATTAAATGGTTAAATTAATTTCGTTCCTCTGTGCTACAACTAAAACTACTTCATCTGCATGAATTTCTGTTCCATAGTGAATGTCCATGAGAGCCAAACTATTAAGTCTGTTTTCACTTGTAATGTTTCGTAACTAGTTTTTCAGTCTCCTTAGGCTCGAGAAAGACCTTTCTGGGGTAGCAGTGGATACAGGAATGGTAGCCAAGATTTGTAGTAATGTGTAAATATTAGGATAAAGGTTTTTATCGCACATATCTAGGCATTCCAAACTAGATTTCGGGGTAGGCGAGATACTTGTCATCACTGTTTTCCATACTTCAAGTTCTGCTTTAACCACTGATATGTTGCTTTCGGGAAGCAGTGACGAGTACATGGAAATTGCTTCTTCAATTTCGGAAATAATGCTGATACTACTTTACGATGTTTGGTAAACCTTTCAACCAATTGTTGAATTGTATGATCAAGAAACAAATTAATTTTGTAATACGTGCATACATCCAATGCAGGAATGTTCGGTCTATTTAATTGTCTTCCGACGACGCGTGGCATTGTATACGCAGACGCAGACGCAGTATACCACCATTTTCTTCCAGTAAAACCTTTGCGTCTTCATAGAGATGAAGATATTCGACGTCAGTTTTGTTTCTCGGGAGTTGTAAGACATTAATAACATCATCTACATGTTTGAATGCCGATGAAGATCGATGTCAATTGTATGTAATTGTTTTGATAGCGACAATGTATAGCTCATAACTTTTTGAAGAATCACTAAACACATCACAAAATCCGAAGATCGAAGCGTACTTAGCAATTGGGCCGCTTGTTGCGATGTTTCCTTATTGTGATTAAATTGGAGTTCTTCGAGAGCATTCACAATCGCTGAATAAATTTCCCTGAACCTTATAATAGCTTCATGTTTGTGGACCCACCGTATTTCACACATTGAGAGCAAGCTTTTTTGGTTACCGACGGGTAGTAGCTCTTGAATTGTTTCTTTCAACAAAGCAGTGCGTTGAGCAGAATGTCGAAAGTAGGAACCAACTGACTGCACAATCCCAATGCAATTTCGGACATTTGCTAATGAACATGAATCAGCAATAGCAAGGTTGAGAGAGTGTGCACTACAGTGTACATAAAGAGCAAGAGGACATTCTTGGCGAACATAAGCTGCAGCCCCATCGTAACCTTGACCAACCACATGAGAAAGTCCATGCTTTTTCAGAGCTGTAATAATAAAATTTGCGAGATCGGATCCTGAAACATCGACCGTTGGAATCTACTCAAGGAACATCTCTTTAAGTATATGGTGTTTATTATCTGTAAAATCAACAAATCGAAGACATAACGAGACTTGTTCTACACGTCCGATGTCGGTGGTTTCGTCAGCCAGAATCGCAAATAGTTTGACTTTGTGCAGTGCCAGGAGTCTCGGAATGGACATAGACGCTGACTTAAAATTTAACAATTTGATAACATCTAAACTCAAAATAGCTTATGCTTATTATTTAAGAAACTATTCCCCCACAGACATATCCTTACTACCAGTTTGAAACTGAGACTCTCGGAAGTATTTAAGTCATATCAATTACTGAGATGTGCTTTATGGGCCATTTTTAAGCACAGTTGATGCTAAGAGGATTGAGTGATTGCAGAAATCTTGTTTGAGGTATTCATATGGAATACGGAAGTTTCAACCTGTATCCCATAAGCTGGTATCATTGAAATGTGTATCTAGATTATATAGAAGGCAACTCCAAACGCGCTTTTTATTTCATTCGATATTGTGGTACAAAAGTCCTCCATATCTCTATAATAAGATTAGATTTCGATCGGATGTACACAGTTTGAATACTGGATTTAGGGGTCGATTATCGCCACTTTTGTTTTACTCTGCGGAATTTACGAAGTCGTTTTCATATAATATATATATATATATATATATATATATATATATATATATATATATATATATATATATATATATATATATATATATATATATATTTTATTTATTTCAACTTTATGGTCTGCATAGGACCACTCTAGTCAAGTTATGGTTCAGGTCCTTTTTTCTCTTCTCAGCCCAATACTTCTTCATCCACTCTGATCGTAATTTCCTTTCCTCCTCCGGAATCACTCTTCCTGTCCTCTGTCTGTTGATCCTTGCCTGTAGTGCTGTGTGTTTGTCCTGCAATATCTTAAGTGCATCTGACTTGCACTTTAAATCTTCCATTGTGATGTGCAACTCTCTCATGTCTTCCTTAAGTTCTGTGATCCATCTAATATTGCTCTTACTATTCCAAAATTTCTCTATTATTCTCCTACTGATTCTACTTTCCGGTGTCCTTACTAGATGCCCCAAGAAAGATATTCGCTTCTTTCTCATAGTGCTCGTCACTGGTTCTATTTCCTTATAGACGGTTTCATTGGAAGCCAGTCTCCAGACTCCATTTACTTGATAATTTTTATTCAAACAAGTTCTCACTATTCTCCTCTCTGTCTTTAGTATTCCATCTATTGCAACGGTGTTTGTTGTTTTGAATATTGTTTCACATGCATATGTAATTTGAGGTTGAGTGACCGTTTTGTAGTGTTTTAATTTAGTTGCTATTGAGAGACATCTTTTGTTGTATGTGTTCTTGGTCACATGCTGTGCTCTAACCAGTCTATTTATTCTACTTTGCCATGCTGGTTTTTCATTCAAATTGTATGTGATTATTTCACCTTAATATTTAAATCTTTCCACAATTTTTATCTCTTGGCTACCCAGTTCAATTTTGTTTACTAATGGAAGTTGAGTTGACATGATTTCTGTTTTTTCAAATGAAATTTTCAAACCAATATTCTGAGCTATTTCCTGTAAAGATTTTATTTGTTGTTTTGTTTCCTGAATGTTATTGGCCAGAAGAGCTAGGTCATCAGCAAACCCTAGACAATTCAAATGTATGTTGTCCTTTTTGGTTCCAATTTTTATATTTTTTGGGTTGTTCTTGTACCATTCTCTCATTATATACTCCAGTGCACAGTTAAAAAGAAGAGGTGATAATCCGTCACCCTGTCTCAAACCAGTTTTTACCAAGAATGGTTCAGAAAGTTCTCCCCTGAACTTAATTTTAGAAATTGTATTAGTTAGAGTAAGTTCTATCAATTTGATCAGTTTTGGGTGAAGTCCAAAATGTCTTAAAATTTTTAATAATGATGGTCTGTGGATGGAGTCGTATGCTTTCCTGAAATCTATAAACGTTATCCAAAGGGGGTTGTTTCGTTTTCTATAATATGCCATGACTAGCTTCAAAGTAATTATTTGTTCTGTGCAGCTTCTCCAGGGTCTGAAGCCTCCTTGGTATTCACCTAGCTCTTGATCTAGTTGTTGTTTAATCCGATTATATAGTATCTTAGAGAAAATCTTATATGTGCCGTCTAGTAAGGAAATACCTCTGTAGTTGTCTGGATTACTTCTATCACCTTTCTTATGAAGTGGGTTGATTATAGCTGTTGTCCATTGTTCCGGGAACTTTTCTGATATCCAAACCTTATTTAATATCATATGGAGGGAGGTCTGGGTTGTACTTCCGGCGTATTTCCACATCTCTGCAAAAACCTGGTCTTCACCACATGCTTTGTAGTTTTTCATTTCCTTAAGTGCTGTTTCAACTTCTTTTGCTGTAGGTGGGTTTATATTTTCCGGTTTAGTTTTTATAGGGGTCTGTGTATCAATAGATAAAAGTTCCTCAGGTTTATCACAGTTCAAGAGCTTGTTAACTGCTTCTGCCATGATCTCTGCATTTTCCTTATTATTATGTGCTGTTTTTCCATCCATATTTTTCAACAATAATGTAGGGGGGTTGTATTTTTGCAATTGTTTATCAAAGGCCTTGTAATAATCTCTCGAATTTGTTTTATAATAATTTTCCTCTATTGAGTTTATTAAATCTTTTTGATACTGTCGCTTAATTTTTTTAATGATTTTGGTGAATTCTTTTCTGACATTCTTGAGGTTAGTGGCGTTTTCTTCTGTTTTGTGAGTTTGAAATTTCAACCAAGCCTGATGTCTCTCCTCATGCATTTTGTCACAATCAGAGTTCCACCAGGCATGTCTCTTCCGCGGATTTAATGGGGCTAGATCTTTTGCATTTTGTTTAAGAACTGGTATTAGTTCTTCTAAATTGTCTGTTAGTCTTGTGGCTCCTGTTCTTTTCTGGTATTGGTCATTCTGGATTAACTGATGAGGGTCGTATGTCCTTTTCTCTCCCTCTGTGTTTTGTCTCTTCCTTCTTAAAGGGGTAAATTTAATCTTGATTTTTATTAAGTAATGATCTGAGCCGGTGTCCGTTCCTCTTAGAACTTTGACATTGTGGATTTCCTTGTGAAAGAACTTGTCCATGCATACGTGGTCCAGCTGCCATTCCCCTTTTGTCCAGTTCTTTTAAAATATGTAGACTTGGAGATGAGTCCATGCGTTCTACAAATTTCGATGATTCTTTGGCCATTTCTATTAGTATATCTATGAGGAGCCAACTTTCCAACTACATCTCGATACTTCCTTTCTTTTCCCAATTGAGCGTTAAAGTCCCCTATAAGGATCTTGACATGATTCATATTTACTTTATTCATTGTCTGATCAAGGAGATCCCAGAAATTATCTACTTCTTGCATAGTTTTTGTTAGGAAGTTTTTTTCATTAGTGGGGGCATGGGCATTTATGATGGTGTAAAATTTGTTTGTGGTTTGTAAAGTTATAGTTGCAATTCTCGGTGAAATGGCTTTAAACTCAATTATGGAATCTATGATTTTCAAATTTACTATAAATCCTGTACCAAATTGGGGGCATTGCTTCATGACTCTTTGTCCTGGCCTCCCATTGTAAATTCTATATCCTTGTGATTCAAACGGATCTTCTGTTGAATTTCTCATTTCTTGGAGCCCTGCTAGTAAAATGTTTTGCCTGTCTAATTCATCTGTGAAGTTCTTGAGTTTTCCGGTTTTCAGTAGAGAATTTATGTTATGTGTTGCGATGTAGTTAATATGTTTATGTTTGATTCTGAATACATGTGACTTCGAATGCTCCGATTCATTCTTGCCTTCTAGGTGACTACCCACCGAATCCGATGTAGTCTTCTCCTTCCTCGAGGGGTTGGACGGTGGAAATTTTTTCCTAAAAGACCTTTCCATATCTGACTGTCGAAGGTTATCAACCTTAAGTGGAGGAAGCTCCAAGTTACAACTACGGTTGTTAACCATAGAGGATATTTATTCAGCCGCCACTAACATGTGAAACAGACGCTGTTGGGTACCGCCACTAACATGTGGAACCGTCGTACCCTTTGGTGCTATATATATATATATATATATATATATATATATATATATATATATATATATATATATATATATATATATATATATTACTACTTATATTGCCTATAAGATTATTATATGTAATATAGCTTAGTCTATGTGTACTATGGGTTAAATAGGAATTAGGGCTGAGGTTTCGAAATCAGTACTTCTACCACCTCGGTCCATTTGCAGTGATTTTATATGAGCTTTCAATTATATTGTAATATATTGCTATTTTCTGTGTTGATCATTGTTAAATGTACTGCAATAAAAGAATTATTATTATTATTATTATTTACTTACTACCAACATTTGGACGTTCTTCATTTAATAATCCTTTACTACATTTGATGGAATTTTTAATTAATTTGTACTTTGTGGTTTTTAATAGATAGATAGACAAATAAAATAGGTATAGATAATGTGCAACATTATTTTAATAATTAACTATTATGGAAAAGAGACTAAACTTGAAGTTTAAACACCAAATCACTTTTTTTAACTGCTCGATGCACGTTTTGCTAATCATGTTAGCATCATCAGGAGATGATTTAATCGAAGATGATTTAACGTGCGTCGAGCAGCTAAAAAAAATGATTTGGTGCTTAGTGGTAAATCTCTTCAGGTTTAGTGTCTCACACCAAACGTTCCAATAGAAGAATTGATGGAAAAGGAAGTGGGATTTTTTTTCTTGTGAAGGGGGTGGTTGTCCAGAAAAGGTTGGGAACCTCTGATCTAAGTAATGTCTCTCCATTATTAACAAATGCAAAACTAAACAAAAATCTACGCACAAACCGAAAATAAACAAAATAAACCACCCATGCTATTCTCAAACTGACATTTCTTTATTTTTACGGGTATTGTTTGTCAACAAATGATTAAATTATTCCATAAACAACTGCTAAGCTGCCAAATACATACACAACAATTCATTTACTCTAAAATATTTTACTAACATTCTTTTAAACATCTTTATATAGTTGTCCCTCGAATTATTTGGATGTGTATATCATAAATTAGCCTTTATTTATTTACTTTTTTATTAAAATAGTATTTATTATTTCTTAAACAGACAATGTCCATACAGTATGACAGTAAATAAAATGTATTGTTGCTCAAAGTGTGACCAAATGCATCCAGTTTTATTATTAATCGCTAGACCCTTTATAGCAAGTGCTATATTCTAGCGCCACCAGTAGTTATTACACATAAATTATGTCGTTATTGTGTACCATGAAAAAGAAACATAATAGCTTTTTTGTGTATGATAAATTTACTACCTCCGGTAAAATACGATCGTTTGGAAAATTACTTTGAAAAAGTCTGGCACGCAAAAACTACATTTATTTAAACATTTTATTTTCTTTATAACTCTATTTAAATGATTGATCTCGTTCTCTCATCCATTAGTGATTTATAATGATAACTATTTTCGATTATTATAAACATATATTTTAGTTTTCAGATTTAAATTTTTCTGCTTGATATTCGTCATATTTCATTTCTGTATATTTGTAAAAAAGGCAAAATTTGTGACAAATTACGTGCGTACAAAAAAAGGAGAGTATAGAAAAAAAACGAGAAACAATTTAAGAGAGATTTGACACAATTTGAACAATTTTCCCTGAATATTCTTTGTTCCAAGGCTTTTATTTTGGATTTGTAAATCCACAATTGACGAAGAAATGTATCTCAACTCCATCACACTGGAACCCGCATTAAAGAATACTCGATTTTTTTTTGCTTATTTTTGCCTACAAACGATGCTAATAAATATAGTATAGTTAATTTTTTTGTAGTGTCAGTAATTATGCAGGAAAAACAGAAGATATTGTTCAAGGCTAAATGTTCCGAAAACATTAGTATTGATACGGATTAAAAAGATGTTATAAAAGACTTTATAAAATCGTTTGTAGACCGTCCAAGATTCTTGGACAACAATTTTCTGAAACTTTATTAATTTCAGTGCTTTCCAGACATAATCAGTAGCATAGTATGTAGGTTAATTTCTTCTGTAACTGCATAAAACTACATACAATTTCCATTAAGAAACGATAGACTCGACACCTTACCCATCATAAACTCGCCGATACAAGTATAATCGTTTCAGTAGCACATGTTCTATGACATTTGAAGATTATTAGAAGAATCTACGCTGGATATAATCGTTTATAGTTTATATATCGTCTGTAGTGCGCTTCTGAAACTTCAGTGCTTCCCAGACATAATCAGTACCATGGTTTGTAGGATTATTTTTTTCTGTAACTACATAAAACTACAGACAATTTCCATTAAGAAATGATTGAGTCGAAACGTCACCTATAATAAACTCGGTGATACAAGTACTATCGTTTCAGTAGCACATGTTTACAAATTTGAAAATGGAGAGAAGCATCTATATTCGATATAATCGTTTTGTAGTTTATAAATTGTTAATAATCATTCAATCGAACTCTTGTTGAAAAGGGTGTTGTTACAATTTTATGTTATGTTACTTCCCTAAAGAATAAACTGAATTTCGCGGTTTTTTTCTCCGCTATCCACGATTTTGGATTGAAATAGTTGCCCCATACAAAATGCTTTAGGAAGCCTCACAAGCTCTACAAACATACATACATATGTACATGTATGTATGTATGTTTGTATGTATGTATATATAGCCTAAATGGTGATTTTGTTGATTGTTTGACTGAGGGCGGGCCCCACCCATTCCTTCCATTGGAGGGCACATGTTTTGTCTCTTGATGTTTAGACTCTTCAGGGCACCGACATGTGCTCTCTCGTCAAGAATAGGAAGAGCCCATCCACAGTCAACAACCTATACTTTTCGCCGACTTCCCGTCGGATGGCGTATATATACTGTGTTAGAATTCTTTGGACTGCGTCCAATGAGACAACAGTGCTGATTGTCATCAGACACCCAACCTTTGGGTTCCACAATCTCATGTAGAACACACAACAACCTGCAACCTCCGCCTAAATGATGATTCTGTTGATTGTTTGATTCGAGATGTATATGATGTATTGACTATATATATATATATATATATATATATATATATATATATATATATATATATATATATATATATATATATATATATATATATATATACTAGTTTAAGAAGCTTCAAACGGTTTAATTTCGTAGGTTTTAACCTTTTTAATCATAATCATTTTTTGATAAGTTGATTCTTTTGTTTGCAGTTATAACAAGAGTTTAACAGTCACTACAGACACTACAGTCACTACAGACAGTCACTACAGTACTAGTACCTAACAGTCACTAGTGCCTAACAGTCACTAGTGACTAACAGTCACTAGTGACTAACAGTCACTACAGACACTACAGATTTATATCATTTGTAGTTTCTGGGTTAGGGTCGTTTTTCCGACAACTTCGTTATTTTCGATTTTATCCGATATTTATTTACATGAATATAGTTAAAAAAAATCTTATAACTGCAACAAACAAACTACAAACAATTTAGCACAAATTTAATTCGTATTTTTCGTATTATTATCAATATTTACTGCCTTGAACAATATCTATTGTTTTTCCTGCATAATTATTGACACAAGAAAAAATGAACTATACTACATTTATTACCATCGTTTGTAGGCAAAAATAAGCAAAAGAATTGAGCTATCTTTAATGCGAATTCCAGCGTGATGGAGCTAGCACTATCTCTTCGTCTGAAACCATGATTCACTCCTATATAAAAGAGTAGGAACAAAAACTGTCTTGTAGATTTTAATTTTGGTCGTCTAGATACTTCCGTCTTGTTCAGGAAAATTGATTTCAAAGCATAGCAGAGTCTTGTTGTTAATTGTATTTTATTGTTGACGTCTACCATAATTGCTCCTATATACTTTAGGAGCCATACTTTCATATACATATAGAAAAAAATATATATACATATGCATATACATGTACATATGCATATACATATACATATACATATACATACATCTCTAAAGGTGCGTAGTGATAAAATCTTCTTTAATAAGTCCTCCAAGGTTGGTTTCAAGGTGTCGCTTAAGCTTTGAGGGTGCCCGCGTACTATTGAACAGAATTTCGTTGCAAATAACACATTGTCCATTCAGATTTTCAGCAATACCTACAAGAATAAATTCGAACGACAGGTAGGATTCGTCATTTTTCCCCGTTTTCGAAGAAGCTCGCTCTTGAAGTTTGGCCCCTTTATTAGTTGGTATCACTGTGTTTTGCCGCTCTTGCCCAGCACAAGAGTCGTCCGTTTTTAAGCTCTGGAATAAACAAGTAAACATTGATAAAATAATCCAACAATAAAGAAAATAGTGCGCGTAAGTATAGGCAGGTATGTAATTTATTATTGAATTTTTGTTTAAAAAACATACAAGGTGTATGAACATAAACATAGAGCAACTTTGTTCCACGAATAAACTTCTTCAGTAAAAGCAAGTACAGCTACTTCATAGGGAAAATCAGTACATAATTATATATTAACTAAATGTTCCTACGTAAGTATAATTTTCGTACAGAACAACCAACCACAGCATGTTTTGAAATATTTTCATTAGACTCTCCTCCTGATGAAGGTGTTACAATGTCAACAGCTTGATTACAACAGGTCGAACTACTTTTGCTAATTGCAAGCCGCCCAGTTCTTAACCAATTAACCATTATCAACTGAAATAAACAAAGCATAAACGTTTATAAATTTGATTTCGATGTGTACAAAAAGGGAAAAACATACCTGCGGATAATCTCAATACTTGATCAAAATAATAGGAATAACTGTAAAAAGGTATATCACTGCAATCTCTATCTACAAAACTATTTATACCAAATACGTGAGCTCGTGCGGTCTAGTCTCTGTAATTGACTCAACTGGACAGGCACGAAACGCGAACCGCGAACCACGATATGTATGTACGTGGGCGTGTCGGTACCGATAAAAGCGCCGGCGGTTCCCCTGAACACATTTTAGGAACCTTTGCTTTACAATATCACCATCAGATTTTCATCACAAATAAAACACTGTTCGCCTCCAACCATCGACAACAAAATGTGTCCCACTGAATTTCAGAACAGCTGCTGATTAGGACCCTACATAACCGTCCCCCTCTTAACGATGGTCGCAGCTTTAGTACCGTCAAAGCCAGTCCTTTGTACGTAGTCAGTCGTCAAGAAATTTGTATGCTTTAGCTATGCTTTATATATTTCACAATATATATATATATATATATATATATATATATATATATATATATATATATATATATATATATATATACAGGGTGTTAGGTAAAGGTGTTAGGGTTATTCCTTGACTTATTCTAAGAATATTTTGTTGTATGATGATTTTTGAAAAGCCCCTTTGTTTCGAAAATACAGGGTGAAACAGCCAAACGTCACTCAATCTATGTAAACAAATGCGACTAATGAAATCCACTTACTAGATAAACAGCCGTTCCAAGTGATCGAGATCGAAAAAAAAATTTTTTGTACTTGATAAACTCATTGACGTACACCCTACTTTTATTTACATTAATGATTTCAACAAATATCGAATATGGTTGTCGCAAATTTTGTTCGCCCTGTATCTTCGAAACAAAGGGGTTTTTCAAAAATCATCATAGGACAAAATATTCTTAGGATACGACAAGGAATAACCCCTTGCATTTTTGCCGCATGTTTACCTAACACCCATATATATATATATATATATATATATATATATATATATATATATATATATATATATATATATATATATATATATATATATATATATATAAATATATATATATATATATATATATACATATATATATATATATATATATATATATATATATATATATATATATATATATATATATATATATATATTTATATATATTTTATTACATATATTCTCTTGACCGTTTATTATTATTATTTTTTTTTTTTTATTTATTGGGTTTTTCGGTCAGTAATTAATTTTTAATTTTTAATTTTTTATTAACGTCAAAATATAAAAATCAAAAGCACTTTCTTGTCTTAAACTTAATACTTGTTTTAAAGTATGATATTCTTTACAGATCATATCAAAGTCGGAACAACTTAATCTACAATTAATCGTGGATGGTGCTCACAGTGCTCTTAGTTATTTCAAACATTCCACTCCTCTATTTGAAGCCACTTACGAATTTGTACATGGACCTCTTTGTGGACCAGCAATCATGTACCCATCAACGGATGGAGAAATACATTATCCATATTATGAAGCTATAGGCTTTGTTGAACCACCAAAGTCTATAAGGTAAGTTCATAGTTTTAAATATTTCTCTTCTCGTCGAAAACTGAACCTCTTATTTTTTAGGTGTATATGGGAGATCAAGATAAACAAAGACCGAGATCTGTATCTTCATTTCGATCGAATCAAATTCAGCTCGAATTCATGCGATGACGGTATCGTTGATATATTTTTGAAAGGAAATATAGGTCCATATTTATCACTATGTGGTGAAAACGTATCTCTAGTTAAAGACTTGCCTGTTCTCACTGCCCCACTTCTTAGCTCAGATGGCAATGATCCATCGGTCACCATTCAGTTTATAGGTAATTTTTTTACGTATTTTTTTCCATAATACCATGGAGTAGTCCAAAAAGTTGTTAATGTTTGGTTGCGCTGTAGAAAATTTGGTAGGAGATGCAGAAAGGTTGGGGGGGGGGGGGGGGATATTATTACGCCCCGTGGATTTCGACAACATTTCACTTTGCATGATGATCAGCAATGTCCAAGCATTCCGTTGATTAAGCAATGGGATAGTAGGTTTGAGGAAACTGGTTTACGTTTATAAAAGCGCGTCCCCGGCTGTCAAAGGTCAGCTCGAACTGATGAAAACATTAAGAGAGCGTGAGCGTCCGTGCGCCAACAACCAAACTAATCGACTCGAAAGCGCGCAGCTGCTTTAAATGTGACGAAATCGTCGATGCTTCTTACCCTTTACAAAAATGTACGCATACACCCGTACCAGATTCAGTTAGTGTAAGAATTGAAGCCGATGGACCCGGCTGATAGACTTTTATTCGCCAACGAAACGATGAAACGATTTCCAGCAGTCTACAACATATTATACTCCGATGGTGCCATCACCTCCTTAATGGCCATGTCAATAATCGATATTATCACTACTGGTGTGAAGAAAACCCTAAAGAGAAACATGAAAGACCTCTGCATAGCCCGAAGGTCACAGTTTAGACTACAATGTCGTATTTTTCGAACACCACCAAGGCTGCGCAGTAACGACATATTCTCAGCCTTATGTCGACATGCTTCAAATTATTTTCCAAGATCAAGAATCAAGATTAATCTTCAAGACTTTGAAGGATTCACTCAGAACATTTAGTTCCAACAGGACGGGCCCACCAATATATATATATATATATATATATATATATATATATATATATATATATATATATATATATATATATATATATATATATGGGGGTGAAACGGGAGGTGGACGTTTGACTGGCATGATTTCGGATGGGCTATTTGGAAATAAGCGGTCTCCATGTATTTGAAACTCTAAGACCGTCGTCCCTCTTGTTTCAGCAGTCTGGACGTTTTTCGATCTTAATTGCTTCACGAATTATACGAGAGAATCCTAGCGTATTCGAGCATTCTCTCGCCGTCCGAAAATCGGATCTCTCCTCGACTTTAGCAGAACATCATATCCAAACGGGTCACAAAACAGATTTCGACAAGGTCAAAGTAATAGCACCTATATATTCCCACAAAACCACCCCTCAACCGAGCACCCCTCCCACAACCTCACCTATTAATACAGAGGTCGCGCCGTCCACGTTCTTTTCTAGTTGTGAACTCTGGGGAGTAGGCAGATTGAGGCCTCGGAGTAAATCAACTAGATTCTCTTGAAAATGGCTTCAAAGTGGAAGCCTAAACGTCGAGATTTTACAAATCTAAAACGCGGTTCTACCCTAAATTCTAATATATAACTGCATCATTTATTTGTAACGGAAAGAAAATAAAATATGACAAATTTAGAAATATATGTGGGATAGAGGAGCGTACAAAGCGTTACAAAGTTACAAAAGTAAGATAAAGACAAAGGGACCGTTACAAAAGTAAGATATACTTATTATTTATATTATAGATATACTTATATTTTATAAATACAAAAATTTATATATTTATATATTGTTATAAAGATCTTGAACCAGTATATTTTTCAAACTAATTTGAATCAAAATATAAAATTTTATACAGTTTGCCGACACTATGTGAACCATTCCAACGTTGCCATGTTTTAAACCTCTGATTTGATTGCTCTGGAATCAGTTGCTCTTTCATAAATAAATTTAACCTTTGTTGTGTCTTGTGAAAAAGTTATATATGACCATTTTATAAGAACATTATTTTGCAAAAGGTGTGAATATTTAATAAAAATAAAAAAATCGACGAAACCGTCCACCAGAAGTTACATTTCACACCCGTGAAAACATTCGTCAAAACATCCATAGGTTGGGACAGTACTATTTCTCAAATTTTTTCCACTATCGACACCAATGTTTTTACTGTCAAGTTGTTTATTCATTACGAGCAAACTTGTCATATGAGTGCGCTTTGATAGCTCGTATTCATTGTATATGAGAAAAATTATTTTGTCGAAAATTTCCCGAAGTGAAAAAAGTGCATCTTTTAATCAATAGAAAAAGATGGATATAATAATTGCATCATAGTTTTTTTGCCTCTTATAGTCCTGAATGAATTCCGAACATAATGTATGTAAGTTGGGACAGTTGAGGCACGTAGGTTGGTTGGGACTATACGTGTTCTCATATTTGCTCGAATATTCCATCGAATTATATCGAATTTTCTAGAATTATTCCGAATGGTCTAAAATATTCCTTCGAATTATATCGAATTTTGTAGAATTTTCTATAAAATTCTATTAAAAGAATTACATGGAACATTCTAGAATATTCAATGATCAATGCCATTCGAAATCTTTCGAAATCATTCCAAAATTGTAAACAAATCTAAGTTTTGGAAAGTTCTATCCCTACAACTGGACACTTCTTCACGGCTGGCTGGGGGTATACAAGGAGCCTCACTTCCGCTCTGACGCCAGTTCAATTTTTGTCAGTGAAGAAGTGAAACAAAAAACAATAATCAAATAAAAGAAAAGAATAAAACAAAAAGGTGTAAGAAAAAGTAGAAAAGTGGTAAAACAAAAATAAAAGTGAAAGTTTTTCAATAAACAGAGCATAAAAATGACAAAGCAACTGATCATGGTGTTTCTGATTTTGACTCATTGCTTCGAACGCGCAAAGATATCAAAATCAGACTCGCTGCTCGTACCTACAAAGTGAGCAAATCTAGTTTGTCGCGCTATATCGCAAAATCGGATAAAGAAGTTGGTCTAATATGTTATAAAAAGTTGATGCCTATCGTTCGCCGTATTGTATCGTATTCGACGCCAAAGATGGTACGACATTTTTTTATTCATTATAATCAGAAATTTTTATTATTTTTGTTTTTTGATTCCATGGTGTTCAATACCGAACAAGAAGAAGCTTTGGTCGAATATCTTGTGCGTTGCTGTCATATCTATTACGGCTTAAGCATAACCGAATTGAAACAATTAGCCTAGTAATTTGCGCGCAAACTGAATGTCGAATATCCAGCATCATGGGATACTGATGAAATGGCTAGAAAATCTTTGTACTAGGGCTGCATGTCACGGCACAAAAAATATCTTTGCACACGCCCGAACAAACAAGTCTAAATCGAATCAAGGCTTTCTGCAAGGAAAATGTCGATGTCCCATTTTTTGATCATTTAAGGGTGCTTTTCGATTTGTACCATTTTGATGCAGAATTCATATGGAATATAGACGAGTGTGGTTTTCGACGGTTGCAACAAAAATCGGTAAACTTATCTCGTTAAAAGGCACGAAAAAAGTCGGTCAAACTGCTGCACAAGACTGTGGCACTATGGTAATTATGGCGCTTACCGTAAATGCCGCTAGAAATTCTATGCCGCCTTATTTTCCGAAGAAAGAATATGCAAAGCTGTTTCATGGACAATATTTCATCAGGAAGTGATGCAGCCTGCAATGAATCTGGTTGGATGTAGCAGAAATAATTTATCAAATATATGAAGCATTTTATCAAACACAACCATTCATTGAAAGACAAACCGACAGTGCTTCTTCTTAATAATTATACGTCTCACTTATCTATTGAAGAAGTTGACTTGGCATTGGAAAACCACCTCATTGTTCTCACAACATGCAACCATTGGATCTTTCAGTTTATGCTCCAGCCAAGGCATCCTCTATGACCGAATGTAGAGGTTGGCAAAAATCTAATGTTGGAAAGGCATTAGATATTCGACACATCCCTGTATTCGTTTGCGAAAACTCTAGATTTAGCCTTGACTCCAAAGAACTTCGAGTCTAGCTTTTTAAAAACAACTATCTTTTTGTTCAATTAAAACGTTTCCTCTAAATCGGATTTAGTTCCAGCCAAAATAACTAATCAAAGTGCAAATGCTACTACGATTCCGAACAACTTGAACGATAAAGAGCAACCGCGCATTATTTTAATGGACGTTGTTGTACATGAAAGTGAAGAAACAACAACATCAAGTGCAATATAACAATCATTGTTACGTTGGTCGAGTCTTTCTTCAATTTTTTTCTAGAGTTGTACCAGTTAGATAAGCAATACCTTTGAAAAAGTCCGACGGCGGACGTAAGCCAATGAAAAGAAGCACCATTCTCAATTCACCAGAAAATGTTACCGTGCTCAAAGAAAAGCGAAAGAAGAAGAAAGACAGTGCAAAGAAGCAAGAAGCAGAAGTATCGTCAGATGTTGATTTTTGTATGATTTGCATGAGAAATTTGCCTGCCAAATTAACTCGCCACAATTCCGTTAAATACAACCAGCCAGTGCCAGCGACCATTTCATATGAAGTGTATAAATATGACTCACAGCTTGCCAAAATTGCGACCCTAACTCTGGCTAGCATATATTTGATTTTCTTTATTCTGTTTTTCATGGCATTTTAAATAAACAAATCGACTATAAACCCTTTTTGAACCCTTCTGTGCATGTTTGTAAACAGTCCCAATCTACGGACCAAACATTTTTTTGGCTAAAATTCATGTGTTCAAACAATTGACAATAACTTTTGTATTTTTGAAGCTATGATATAATTTTCTTCATCAAAAGTGTATCCAAGAATATTATCTTTCAAAAGGTAGAACCCCGAGAAAAAATGATGTAGCCGAATGCTATCGCCAAAAAACAAAACCTGTCCCAACATATAGAAACATATATATATATATATATATATATATATATATATATATATATATATATATATATATATATATATATATATATATATATAATATATATATATATATAGAGAGAGAGAGAGAGAGAGAGAGAGAGACATACATACAGACATACATACAATTCTTAGTTCAGATGGATTTTCTTTGTGACGTAATCGTCATGTTTCGAGAATTGGACAGAATATATATATATATATATATATATATATATATATATATATATATATATATATATATATATATATACATATATATATATATATATATATATATATATATATATATATATATATATATATATATATATATATACTTCTATAATTATAGATGATAATAAAGGATATGCCAATGATATGTTTAATTTATTATTTTTATACTTATTTTTTACCCTTAATTTATATTTCAGGACGGACTTCTCCTACCAGGGCTGCTTTTAAGATAACTTGGAACGAATTGTTTCATCTTCCCAGAAACGTAGATGGTACTCTAATGACATCTCGCTTAACAGAAGGTGGAATTCGGGACGTTGAAGGCTGTGAATTTACCTGTCCGGGTGATCAAGGGCTGTGCATACCGAGTAGATTGGTATGCAACGGTGTGGTGAACTGCCCAAATACGTCAGAACATAGAGGTTTGTTAATATTTACCAACAAAGATATTTATGAATCTTAACAATAATTACATTAAATTAATATTTTTATGTCAAGATCTGAAAATTATTGGCCTAATTATAACACGACAATGGTTTTTTTAATAATAGTTTTTAACATTTAACCATTCAAACTCTATTAACAATTTATTTGGTATATTTGTAAAAAAATGTCATCGAATTGAATGCCTTTTTTTGTTAATCTTAGTTTATGGCTTGAACGAACAATACCTAGAGAAGATCCCCTAATAGAAATCACTAGTAAATAAAATAAAACGTTAAAGAGTGCCGAAATTGCAACTAATATCTACAAAATTCATAAAAAACCCTATTCGTGCGGCTATAAAAAATGAAATATTTCTAAGGATCAGTAGTAATGGTTATCGCAAAGCCTTTTTTATGCGTTGGAAATAAGAAAAAGAAGTAATTTTCTTGACTGAGATATCGGGATGACTCTGATATTTTTTTACAGAACGAACTTGAAATAATATGTGTCCAAATTAACTCAGTTCTTTTTTTTAATAAAATTATTACCTTATCTGGTGAGGAGTTATTCGATTTTGTTAAAACCTTTAGCAGTCAAATGATCCCGAATATTTGAAATGGGAAGTAATCGAATGGAATAAGATCTGGGAAAGAAGTGGTGTGCAGGAAAACTTTTCAAAGTTATATATATATGATCAATTTAGGCCCTTTTGTGTAATATTTTACCATATTAATTTCCTTGCCCTGTGCCTTCCTGCCCTGTGCCTTCCTGCCCTGTGCCTTCCTGCCCTGCGCCTTATACTTAAAGAAAAAGTTCAAAGTGGTCGCCGATCTCTTCCACGCCAAGTTGGCGCGCGCAAAGAGTCCGTCCATGCGCATAATAGTGATAAAAGTCTTCCCCTAATAGTCTCATCAGCCTGTTCTATGCGATCAATAAGTTCTTCCTTTGTATTAACTGGCATTTCAAAAACTATGCTTTTCATATAACCCTATAGAAGAAACCACAAGGGTTAAGATCTGGTGACTTAGGCAGCCATGCAACTGGTCCTCCACGATCTACCCCCTTATTAAAAAAAGTTATATGTAAGAACTCTAGTACTTCATCCCTCAAATGGGTTGGAGATCCATCGAATAAGATACACATGTTCTGCCTGATATTCAATGGCAAATTTTCTAGAAGATAGGGAAGATGATTTGGTAAAAATTTGAGATCATTTTAGATGCGTAAGATAAAAGGCCCAACTGGAATACCGGTAACAATTGCCGCCCCCACATTGACCGAAAATCTATGTTGAATGTTTACCCAGAATCATGAGGATTATAAACTGACCTAAAATGAGTATTGTGGGAATTGTGAATTCCATTTCAGGTAAATAAATCATCATCCAAAATGTTTCTGGTAAAGTTTTGATTCATTTCATATCGCAGAACTGAACTCTGTTAGGCTGGTCTTGTGGCTTTAAGGCTTGAACTCGTTGCACATGAAATAAATGCAATTGATTTTTTCGTAATGTTGTAAAAATTGTTTTGGTTCAGTTCAACTTGACGTGCTATTTTTTCGAAGACTTGGTTTGTTCCACTTGTTCCACTCGTTCCACTCGTTCCACGTTTTCAGGTACTCTCGGTCTTCCCGCGTGCCTCCACGATATTCCCTCAAATTACCGGTGTCTCTTTTGCACAACCCTTTTTCTCTTTGCAAAACCCGAATAAATTATTTCGGCACTGGATGAACTCGAAAAGGAAAACGTTCAGTCTATTAATAGCTGCGATGCAGCATTGGCATTTTGAAGGCACTCTCCATAAATTAAAGCTTGTCAACTAATTCACTATTCTGATACACGTGATCAATTTTATTTTTCGAAAAATCATGGTAGATATCCACTCTTCGTAGATCTCACCAAAACCTACAATAAAATATAAGATAAGAAAATAAAAGGTATGCATAATTCGCAAAAAAACGATAAACATTAGTTATATTCGTTTTGAATATTGGGCCATCGATTTGTTTAAATTATTTTAAGGGTCGGGCTTGAATTTTTTAAAATCGTTTAAAGACTCTAGCCCCCTAATTTCAGAGATATTTCAAAAATTAGGAAAAAAAATGTTATACAGTATTAAATAAAAAATCTCAATCTCATGCTATATATATTTATTATCCTTTATATATATATATATATATATATATATATATATTATTTATATTATATAGCTTATATTTTATATAGCTTCATAGCTATAGCGTCTGACTTGTATCAGGCTGTTGAGTGGTCAGCGTCTGTTCACCAGAGATGCGGCTGATATTTAAATTCTGGAACTAACCCCTCCAGTCTTAACCTCTGAACCGTAATGGTTCAAACCTATAATTCAAAGTACAAGATGTACAAGTACAAGCGTTCTAGTAATTACAAAATTACCCCAGGAGGTAGTCAATCCTCTGCCAGCTTTGCTGGTATAACGGGACTTTCGGATTCTGGGGCGTCCGGGCTTAAACGCAAAATCTTTCAGAGGGAGTCGAAGACCTCTGTCCAACGTCTGAAACCGAAAACAAAAACTTTGTTTGGAACAGTAAATATCAATTCTCTTCTGCGCCCAGGAAAACTACACGAATTGGGGCGAACATTGAATCAGCAAAAAATCCAAATTTTAGCTTTGCAAGAAACCAGATTGACAGATGATAACACCTTGGAATTCGTCAACTACAGACTTTTTAAAAGTAAAACGGGCAAAAGAATATTCATAAATACTTCACAGCTCGGTGTTGCTTTCGCTATCTGACGAAACATTCTTGGTTCTATAACTAATGTCCAGCCAGTAAATAATCGACTTATGACACTATCCCTCAAGTGTGCTAATAAAAACTATACATTAATCAATGCACACCTGCCAGTTAATGAAGAAAATAAATCTAATCCTGAAAAAGTAAATAAATCCTGGGAAATTCTGGAAAAACTATCTCAAAATTCCGTCTAATTCCGTCTAATCATGTAAAAATCCTATTGGGTAATTTCAACGCCCAACTAAGGAAAGAAAGAAATTACAGGAAAACAGTGGACTAACCATAATGGTAGAAGAATTGTTAAATTATGTTCGTAGTTTAATCTAAAAATAATGTCAACCCATTTTAAGAAGAAAATAACAAAACAAAAGAACTGGAGGAGCCCAAACACGTACATGGATGAATTTCAAATTGACCATGTTTCCATTTCGTACCCCAATTATAAAGAGATTTTGAATGTTCAAGTCAGGAAAGGAGCTAACATAAACATGGATCACTACTTGACTAGAATCAAACTTAGCTTAAAACGTCGAAATCTTATTCAAAAGAGACTGCTAATACCAAAGTTCGACCCTACGAAAATAAAACCAACCCTAACAGAAGACCTAAGACCTCGACAAACAACCAGCACGGAACCGGCAAGAATTGAAACAAAAAATTATTAAAACAGCCTTAAAGTTGGTCCCTTTACAAAAACGTAGAAAACAACCGTTGTGGGATGAAATTTGTGAGCAAGCAGTATTAAGCCGAAGTAAAGTATTCAAAGATTGGAACAGTTAAAAAACAGCAATAAATTATAACATCTTTTTGGAAGTAAGAAAAGAAACATTAAAGCTAATTAGACAAACTAAAAGAAAATATGAAAACAATCAACTTAGTGAAATACAAAAAGATTTCCAAAAAAATAACACCCGAAACTTTTACAAAACATTTAAAACTAAATTAACAGGCTATCAATCCCACAGTCTTTGCTTCCAACAGGAAAACGACAATTAGCTCTAAATAACCAAGACAACTGCATAGAACTTCCGAAATATTTTGAAAAACTATTAAACTGTCCTGAGCCCTTAAACAAATTACCAACACTAAACGCTAAACAAACAAACTCAGATTCATTACCACCGAATGAAGATGAAATAATTTGGTAAATCAAGCGACTTAAAAATAACAAAGCTTCTGGTGTAGATGGAATCACTGCTGAACTTTTGAAATCCGTTGGTCAAGGTACATCAAGGAAAATTAAAAAAAAAACAAAATTGTACAAGAAGTTTGGCGAACCGAACGGATTCCGGAAGATTGGAAAGATGCTCTAATCCATCCACTACACAAAAAAGTGGATAGAACGGATGTAAACAACTACAGAGGGATATCTCTTCTCCCAGTTTGTTACAAGATTCTATCTCAATGTCTACTAAACAGAGCACAGGGACAGTTAGAACCAAAAATTGGTGAATATCAAGCAGGTTTTCAAGCGGACAGTTCCTGCCCTGAACAGATTCTGAATCTAAACTTGATCCTAAGACATCAAAATCTGTACAATATAAATCTCGTCTGTACATTTGTGGATATCAAAAAAGCATATGATTCTATTGAACGTGAATCTTTATTCCAAATCTTGAAAGAACAAGGACTAGATCTGAAAACGCTGGCAATTATTAAAGCAACATTAACTAACACAAGGTCAAAACTTAAATTCATGAGTGACATCTCAGAGCTCTTCGAAATTAAAACTGAAGTGAGACAAGAGGATGGACTCACTTCACTCTTATTTAACTGTGTTCTAGAAAAACTAATACAGGAGTGGCGTGAAAAAAAGTCTCGACCCTGAATATTGACCAGCCTATTAAACTGGGGAGAACCAGCATCAAAATTGATTGTCTGGCGTTTGCTGATAATCTAGCAATTTTGGCTCAATATATATTAACGGCACAAAAACAGATTGAAATCCTAAAAGTAACAGCAGAAAAGGTACGACTCCAAATTTTCTTTGAAAAGACACAGGACATGACCTGCAATAGACTAAGAACACCATTTCTAAAAACAAAATATGGTAACATCAGACGAGTCTCGCAATTCAAATATTTGTGTGAAATAATCATGGATAGTGGGTTGGAAAAAGCGGCCAATGAGGGTAGATGTTAAAAACTGGAAACGGCATTGAGGCTTACACAAAATATTTACAGCAAAAAATGCATATCTAAAAACACAAAACTGAGACATTACAACACAGTCATTAAGCAAGAATGTCTATTTGGGGCAGAAACGCTCATTTTGAATAGAATGAGAGACATCAAGGAAAAGAAGGAAAGAAAATTCATGAGAAAAATCTCAGGCCCGAACAAATAAATAACACAATATACCGACTTCGAGAAAACCAAGAAATCAAACAATATACAGATATACATAGCGATATGAGAAAAAGAAGACTTAAGTTTTACGTACATACAAAACAGATGAATCCGAGTAGGCTAACTAGACAAATAGTCGAATTTTATGAAAATACGAGTAAAGCTAAAGTAGAAATAATTAAATGAATTGCTGCAATTAAAGAGGACCAAAGATCAGGAAATATTACACAAAGTGAAATTCAGGATAGAGGCTGTTTCAGACACAAGGTTAACGTATAGAATAGGTATTCTGTAACTTGGATTGGGAATAGAATGCAAAATAAATGGAGCATACTTAAATCTTCTTAGCTCCTTTCTCAAGATCCAGATGAGCTACAAAAATGCATACAAGTGCTGTAAAGGGTGGGACAACAATTTGGCTTGTGAATGAACCTTGAAAAGAGTCAGGTCAGATTCAATAAATTTGCCGAGGATAGAATAATTTTTGTTTTAGGAAAGGATTTGGATATTGTGGATCATTACATATATCTTGGGCAGAGAATGATGTCAATGGTGTATGATGCCACCAGGGAGGTGGAACGGTGTGTTAAATGTGGCTAGCAGGCATTTGGTGAGCTCAATATAATGTTTAAGAACAATATTCCACTTTGTCTATAGAGAAAATTCTTTGATTATTGTGTCCTGCCCGTTATGACACATGGAAGGGAAACATAACTACTTACATCACGGTCCGTGAGATAGCTGCTAAGTTGCTGCTGCTTTGTGAAGCGGATGATAACGAATAATAAAATGTGAATTGTGTACAACAATATGCAACGAAAATCTTTATGGGGATTGTCCGGGCCAGAGGGTTTAAGCAGCGTTTTTTGCATCTGCAATTATGACGAAAGACGTCCTTGATCCGAAGAAAACCATGCTTTGTATTTGGTGGGATTTAAAGGAACCCATACACTTTGAGCTTATTTTGCGAAGTTATACCATCACACTTAGCTACACACAATTAGATCGGTTACCACAAATACTACTACGGCTACTTCAATCTGTTGACATTTTTTAGCATTAAAAATACTAATTTTTGCAGTAACGGCAACAAGTGATAAATAATAATAGTAAATAAGTTAAATAAAAGAGGCTAAATTAATATTTACATTTAAAAAAAATCCCGAGGAACTTTCTAGACAATTCGACGCATTAATTTTAGTAATAGCGTCATTATGAGAAATGAACCACTCAAGTAAAATGGTCTAATTTACAAGACTATCTAGGTTCGATCTAAGTCGATGTTAAGAAACTTTTAGGTCATACTTTTAATCGCCAATTGACTGTCTGTTCTATTTATACAGGAAATGATCTTCATGACGAAGCACCTGAACTGTGCGTTCAAGAGATAGACCCCAAGATCAACTGGTTCTACGTAGGAGCGGCCACTGTTTCCGTGGTGTTGTTCATGTGTGGGTGCTGTATATTCCTCTGTAGACGGTGCTGCAAATATTGTTGCGCGAATGACTAAAATATCAACACTGTTCAATTTCAGAAGCCTTATCACGACACGTAACAAATGGGTAGGAAAAATAAATGCTATGTGACACCCTAGACCTATTCATTTTTTTTTAAGTATATATTGTGATGTTGTATAAAGATGTAGAAGATAAGTTTAAAATCACACGATATTTTTAGACAATCCTTGCACTATGAGAATGTTTAGCAAAATAAATTTAGTTTTGCGAGCACGGGCAGATTGTTTAGGTGCGTCGTCAAGTTCTTATTTCTACTAAAACATTCCGTAATACATATATATTTAAAATATACAGAAACATTAATAGCAGAAACAACCAATTCTTCGTTCATTACCGCAATTATGAATAATTTTCACTCTTTACTTTGAATTACAATTACTTTGTATAACAGTATATTTCTGTATTTCATATGTTGAGTTGGATAAACATCGTTGGTGTTTATACAAAAAAAAGTTTTAGGGTTACAGGCGCATCAGCAACTGAGAAGGCTATTTAGCGACTGGATCTATGCCTTAACGTGGGTTTCCAAGCACGGTCATCGACTACCGAAAACCCTGGTCAGCCCAGCTAGCTATCGGGCTATCAACACTTGATTTTGTGTTTAACCATAAGTATCTCGAGAAGCCTATCGACTGGCCAGTGACCAACGTAGAAAACCTGTCAGAAGACATCTGGCTATATATATATATATATATATATATATATATATATATATATATATATATATATATATATATATATATATATATTATAACAGAATCTTCCCTGGATTCTCATGGGTGATCTGTCCATTTATGTCAGCCACCACCACGATAGCATCAGCAGGTGTCTCTCAGAATCGGTTTTTGGCCTTCTCTTTACTTATTGTTTATTCTAGTATATACCAAATTTAATATAAAGGCTGCATATATATATATATATATATATATATATATATATATATATATATATATATATATATATATATACCCGAGAACTCAAACCCGAGTTTATTTCCTTTAGATATAAAATTAGCGGGCGTATGCTTTTTGTGGTTGAAGAAACCTATTCTAGATGAGATAACGCGACCACACTCAGGACATTCGAACTGATCAGAAGATGGGATGCATCTATTTCTAGGCCTTACTCCCTAATACTCATGAACTAGTTGTCTCCACTGGGTTCTGCTAGATACAATCACATCCCATTGGTAACTGGCATGTTAAAACTGGCTTTTTAGTATATCATGAAGAGCATCCTTGTAACGAAGTTCTTAACCTCCTTGTCTACGTTCAGAAGTCGTTTCACCATATAGCATATACTTTTCTAGACGATGGTCATCCAACCTGATCAAATGTCCCGCCCAAAGCAGACGCCCTCTCCCCATAAGAACCTTCATCAACAAACAATTCGCTTGACTGAGAATTTCCTTATTTGATTTTTTATGGTACTATTTGATTCCCCTATTTTTCTCAGATGACTTTGCTGAGTTCTCTGGAGAACACTCAGGTGTTTCCTGTAGGCCACTCGCGATTGTAAATGTAGAGTTCTTTCAATTGAATTATCAATGTTCTAGCTTGGTGAAGGTAGCATATGTAACATGTACATTTTCTTTTAACTCGAAAAACTTTGAAATTCACGTCCAGAGATGTAGATATTAATGGTGATAAGTTGTGTTGAGAAAAAAAAACCGACCAAATCCTTTGAAATACTGTATTGTGCAATTAGCAAAGTGTAGAGTTGGACAACTATCTATTGTATGTTGAGTTGCATAATATCATTCTATTAATTTAAAATTAATTTATAAAAAAAATCCCGGGAAAAAATAAAATAAATCCAGATAGATCTACGGAGATGTATTTTTGACGCAGTTATATATACTTTGATCAGCATTGATCTTCGTGCATTTTCGTCGATAAAATGATTTTTTTAGATCAAATGAGATGTATGAAGATCAATCTAACAAATCAAACAAAGAAATTAAATTTACCGACTGGAGAAAAAGTAAATCTTCTTTTTCATGTACATGAGAGCGTCAGCAACAACATGATTCATATATCAATAGATATATACAGTTATCAGTAGATTTACGTACATTGCGGAGACGCAATGTACTATTTCAATGTCTACTTCAATCAGCGCCAAAATTTAGATGTATGTGGGTCTACTGAACGTAGATCTAGGTACATCTAATTTATTTTTTCCCGGGTTCCCGGGTATTCATAAAACTGAAATTTGGAAAAAATGACTTATTCAGAAACGTTTTTTGTTATGTTTTTTTGAATGATATTTTCTTGTTTACTTTTTGTATTGTTTTTATTTCTAAAGCAAATAAACCCGAGATATTTGATTATAATGCTGTTATACGATGTTATTATATAAGGACAATTAAATTGAATAAAAGTTCCAGCATCTTAGTCGTAGTATTCTAAGGTCAAAAAACATGAATAGTACTGATATTTTCTAAGACAATATTAATTTTCCAGAATACATTTACCGACTATTTAAAAGTCATATAAGGTATTAGTTTGATTATAAGCAATTACTTTATTCATAATTATACATTGATATTTTAGAAAAAATTACGTGGTCAAAAAAATAAGAGTAATTTTTATTGTAACATGCTCTATTTGTCTCCAAGGCCTCTCTAACACTTTAGTACATTTCCTCTGGAACCACTGCTTCTTCACATGAGCCATATGTTTGGGATCATCTTGTTGGAAAACCCACTGTAAAGGTATATTTTCTTTAGTGAAAAGTAACATAATTGTCTCCAATATTCTTAAGTAAATTTCTTTTACCCAAAAGTCTAAACCTACTCCATTAATTTTACCACCACCATACTTTACTGTACCCAAATGTATTCTTCTTCAATTCTTCATTAATACGTTTTCTCACATACAATTTGCCAATGTTAACCGCTGTTTTATATTCTGCTTACTTAAAAGTGAAACTTTCATAACTATTCTACCGTATAGATTCTTCTGTTGTAAAAATCGCCTTATGGTTCTGAAGAAGTCAAGATTTTTTTTTTGTAATGACGGATATAGCGAAATGATCCTTCAAAACCTGGCGTACAATACCATGCTAATATATATATATATATATATATATATATATATATATATATATATATATATATATATATATATATATATATATATATATATCCTCTGATGTTGTGCATCTGTATATTTTAAATATTTCCTATCTTGTACACTAGTGTAAATTCAAAATCAAGCATAAAAATGCTTGTAAAATGATGCGTAAGGCAATATTACATAATATTAAAATTTTGAAACAATTTGACATAATGACGTCAAGATGAACGTTAAAGAGAAAATGAACAAATACATTTGATTATATATAAACGCACATTTTAATACTACTATCAATTGAGTAAAACAAACAAAAAATAAATTGTTATTTTTATTTAATGTTTTGTTCACTTGGTATGATATCTTTTTTTGTTTGAAATATTAAAATGTGCTTTTCGTTATATTTTTGTTTTAGAATTTCGATTAAACGAAATGAAACGTATTAAAGCTGACGGCTTCATTTTCTCGTTGAAAGTCTTTCTTACCCATTTAATGTCGTAGCCTTATAATGATGTAATCTTTGTTACGATAACCTTTACTGTTGGAGCTGTTTTAGATGTTTTTCTTTTTTTGGAAATATTTTTACTGTGTTATAATGATAGCAATACTATTTATCAATGACATCAACTAATACATGATTTATATAGTGAACAGAAAGTTTATAATAATATTTATTATGAAACATTCTTCAAAATATTATTTTTCTTTTTTTTTTTGTGTGGAGATAAGTATAAATCAACTCAATAGAATTAAATTAAATAGCACGATAGATAATAGATAGAAGAAGCAATAAAAAAAATATGTTAGAAAAGAATATGAATTAGAGATTACTTGGTTAAAATATACATTTATCATTTGCTTTGGTATTGTTCATATTTTGAATATAATTACTATCTAGGTTTTTATATTTTAGCCTATATATAACATAAATAATAAGTTTTTCGGTTAATAATGCCGATTTTTTCGCAAAATTTGAGCGTTTATTTTCATAACAAAATAAATTACCTCACTACATTTTTACGGACGTAATCTATTTTTACTATTTTTTTTTTACTTCTTCCTAGGAATATAAACGTTTTTCTGAAAGTTCGTGAAAGTCCGAATACGGCGGATGGGATAGGATGTCCCATTTAACGTTTTTCATATAGCGTTTTACACATTTTGCAACATGACGCCGAGCATTGTCATGTTAAAAATGATTTTATCGTATCTTTAGGCATATTCTGGTCGTTTGTCCTTCAATGCTCGGTTTAATTTTATCAATTGTACTCGATATCGATCATCAGTAGTGTTTTTTCGCCTTTCAATGCCTCTTTTCTTCAATTTATTTGAAACCCATTTTCCTTTTGGATATTCTCCAATGGGTGTAGTCGTTCGAAAATGGTGGATTGGAGAACATTCTTGTTCTGCCAATTGCTTCAACGTATGAGTGGAGTGTTCATCCAATAATGCTTACAAATCTGCATCTTCATACTTTTTCGGGTGTTCTAGACGCTCCTTGTCTTTTAAATGAAAATCACCACTTTTAAAACGTTTAAACCATCCTTTATATATTTTTTGGGTTAGAGCATGTTTACCATAAGCTTCAAATAAAAAAAGGTTATTAAACTTCTCGGTAAAACGCATTTTCCTGATACATAATTCAACATATTCAAAGATGTGAAAAACTATATTTTTACACAATGGCATTAACAACGAACTGGCTTTTGATGCCGTATGTTTACTCTGCAAAACGCCATAGTACACTAATGTATTAGTAACGCCATCTCTTAGCAAAATCGACTTTACTAACACCTATTAATTAATAGAAACTAGTGAAAAGCATGGGTTAAATCTCGAAGTACTAAAATAGGAAGAAAAATATAGATCAAATCTTTTTGCACAAGCAGTGAACATTGGTTAAATGTTTAGAATGTTTAAGGTCAATTATTGGTTATATAATAATCATATATTAATTTTTTATGACTATTCTGCACTATTAATATCAAATCATCAATGTCATTCTGTTCTGTTTCATTCCATTCTGTTAAAAGTCGCACAAAATGTTGTTCTCACATATTAATCACAATATAAAAAAAAACCGTCTACCTAATTTGTCCGGCAAATGTTCGAGAGAGTTGAGATCTGGGGATTGCGTAGGCCAGGACCAAAGCTCAACTCGATATGCAAATGATATCAGAATGGACTCAAGAATGACATAGTAATAGTTAGTTGCATTTAAAAATTCCTCTAAGTTAACGAGGACAGTTATTCCACTAAGGATGAATCCACCCCAAAGCATTATACTTCCAACATGCTGCCTGTGAACTTTCCGAACTGTTGTCGATCGTGCTGGGTTTTCAAATGACCTCCGTGTTCTTCCCTTGGGTCAATCTAAATCGACAGAGAACATAACAAGGGCCCACTCGTGCCTATGCCAATCCTTCAACCCACTAAAGTCTATTGACGTGATTTCTTCTGGATAACATTGACTAGGGACGTGAAAAATAATCGATTTTTATATTAATCGATTTTTTTTCAAATAATCAATTTTTAATAATCGATTTCTGAAATAAAAAAATCGATTATAAATTAATCGATTATGTAAAATATATATATATATATATATATATATATATATATATATATATATATATATATATATATATATATATATGGATGGAAGAAGTTCAGTGAACGAGAACAAATTGACCGAAAGGTGTAGGTTTCAAACAGTAGCTCTTTCGTACAAGGTTCCGTGACGTAAAGCCATTACAGATCTCATAGACTCTAAATATAAAATATGATAAAAAAAAATACGAGTTAAAATGTCTACCTCACAGTAGATGAATGGAAACATTTGCAGTTGACTGGCGCCAATACTGTTTAAGCTATTGAAATAACTTTTGGCCGCGCAAAACATGTTCGGTGCCTAGCGCATACGTTGAACTTCGTAATCGAAAATTCAGTAGCTATAACTGATATAAAAATTTCCCTGGACAAACTCCGCAAAAACGTTACTTGGTTCCACCAGAGTGGTGTTGGCGCTGAAGAATTGCGACAAGCACAAATGTGTCAAAATGTTTCTGAAGGAAAACTGAAATATTGGATAGGGAGGTGTCCACAAGGTGGAATTTGCAATTATATATGGTTGAACGATTCACGTTAAATAGCAGCACTATGGGATCTATTTTGATAAATCACCCAAATGCACAGCAAATGCTTCTAGGTAACGACATTGTTGTACTGAATGAATGAAATAAGTGCCGAAAAATGTGTTACAGCTAGTAAAGCAATACCCATTATCAAATATTTGAGAACTGTGTTAGACACAATAACGCCAACGGGCGATTTATCAAATCAACTGAAAAATTCTTTGCCAACAGAATTAAGCAAAATATTCTACTACATTCGAATAGTGCGCCTTTTCTCGGTTGCAACATTTTTGGATCCTAGATTCAAAAAGCGCCATTTGGATTAGCGTTAGCCTTGTCGAAAACAATAAATCATATAAACAAATGTTTAACAACCAACATAAATGTTAAACATATGTTCTTAATGGTAACTAAAATACATTTTCTCTAAAATATCGGGCTAACATTAATTTAAAGATCTATATTTTGATGTCTGTATATACAGCATATTTTGATGTGTGTTTATACAGTAAAATGCCGATCAGAGCTAGAAATACCCCAAAATTAATCATACATTTAAGAAATATATATAAAGCAATCAAAGCAAAAAATTCAACAACGTGATTTTATTAAATATACTGATAGAGATAATATTAGACAACACCAGCATTGAATCAAATAAAACACTAATAGTTTGGCAACCTCAAATACACACATGTATCGACTGCCTACTATATGAAGAATATTCTGTCAATTTCCTATTCACAAAATATACTATAAAAACACACCAACATACACTTATACAAAAAAGTACTAATACTAAAATGAGTAGTACAGTAGTATACATCTACTAAAATGGAACAAACTTGTTGGAAATACAGAATTTGACTATATATTTTTTTATTCAATCAACGATTAATTGAAAATAACGGTGTAACTCATATTTTATTACATAAAAAGTATACATATACCTTAACGACGGATTCGGCCTTATAGGCCCGATCCGTATTTAAATAAGAAACACACTTTTTTAGGACAAAAAAAATTCAAAGAATTTAATTTTCTCTATTTATATAAATTAGTAAGCAATTAATTAATTTAGTTAAAAACAATACATTATTAACTATATAGTTACCTACATTTATCACATACTAAATTACTATGCCCTAAACATATGTTTTTGTCACATTTTGAGCACACACTTTTTGATTGTCTGTCTTTTTTGCTTAGATAAATGTGACATCTTCTTCTTTTGGTTCACTTAAGGGGCCACTTCAGATGGCCCCCCCCCAGTTCCTTACCAAGGGCTATCAAAAACTTTCTTCTCCTTCCACTTTTGCTACCAAACTTGTCATTATGACTAAACATGAATACAATAAAAACATTTAGTGCACTTATATCAATCATAATTGAAAATACTACCATTGGCCACCAGCGACTTTTTCTTTTCACACAATAATGTTGTAACATTTGGTCTGTTTGTCCACTCCTGCCTGTTTCATTAGAGGTGGTAATTATATCTGGTTTATTTTTGTTTTCATCAACTCCATCCATGAAGCAATCCTTGTGTCATATTGGAACTCAAAAAGTGAAGAATGAACTGTACGACTTTTTGTCGCAATAAATTCTAGTAGTTTATTTTTTCTGTTAGTTCCAACTAATGTTAGGTTTATTTTGAAAAATTCTTGAGCTAATGAGGAACTCGTGAAAAAATTGTCGCACGTAATATTTCTTCCACTTTTTTACGATTTCTTCCACCTTGTCCTTCACAACTCTCCCTGAGCTACTTATCGTTGTACCGCCGTTTCTTTTCCTTTGTACACTTGTATTTTCCACACATAATCAGTAAATGAGTCACAAATCATCCAAAACTTGATCCCATAATTCCAAGGTTTTGAGGGAATATATTGGTGAAATGGACAATGGACAAAGTCATCAACTGCTCATCCACCGTCATAGACCACCCAGGTACATAAGCTTATCTCAAGCTTATATACGCATAAGCATAACTTATCTGGAGTTTTTTGCTTCCTTCGCTTTTCTGCGTCATCAAATTTTATAACCCGGGAGATCTTAAACCGGCCCCGGCTCATTATCTTAGAATAAATAGGGCGACCATCTTGTCAACTAAACATTGTACTGACATCTTCATTTTTTGATTTGTAGACTTCCATCAAAATATGTAAGCCAATATATTTTTATAGCTCTTCAGTGTTCAGTTTTTTACATTACATTTGATATACCAATTTTACTTCTTTATTACTACAATGGCAATGTTTTATCCTGGAGAGGTTGCCTGAAAAATAATAAAAAGCTGTCTGCCACTGACTGACAGTTTTCGCATTCCAATTTTAAAAACGACACCCGCAAGAACAAGGAAGAAACTTTTCATAGAAATGATCAAGTGGATATAGATCAATAAGTCATTCTTTTGATATTAGTACTTCACCACTTTCTATAATGGGCCAAAAATAAATTTTGGGAAATATTCTGAAAATATTTAATTATTATTATTATTCACGTATGGGCCCTGCTGGACCACGCGAAGTACAGTTAAAGGCGTCTTTTGTCAGCTTCCTTTTACGCCCATGCTGATTTCATTCTTTCACTATGACCTTTTCACTTTCATTAGACCAAGTTGTTCCGGTCGCCCTACATTTTTTTCTCTGGCCAACCTCCCAAAAGTTAACTTTGTGTCTAAAACAGTTTCTATCCTGAATTTCACTTTGTGTAATATTTGCTGATCTTAGGTCCTATTTAATTGTAGCAATCCATTTAATTGTTTCATTCATAAAATTCAACTATTTGTCTAGTTAGCCTACTCAGATTCATCCATTTTATGTGTCCGTAAAACTGGCTTCTTTTTCTCATATCGCTCTGTTTATCTGTGTATTGTTTGATTTCTTGGCTTTTCAATGTCGGTATGTTGTGCTATTTATTTGTATGGGGCCTAAGATTTTTGCTATGATTTTTCTTTCTTTTCAATCTCCTCGATGTCTTTCTTTCTATTCAAAATGAGCGTTTCTGCGCCATATAGACATTCTGGCTTAATAAATGTATTATAATGTCTCAGTTTTGTGTTTTTAAATAAGCATTTTTTGTGTAAGTCTCAATACAGTTTCCATTCTTTGACATCGACCCTTATTGGCCGCTTTTTCCAACCCTTTTTCCATGATTATTTCACCCAAATATTTGAATTGAGACACTCGTCTGATGTTACCATATTTTGTTTTTAGAAATGGTGTTCTTAGTGTGTTGCAGGTCATGTATTGTGTCTTTTCAAAGGGAATTTGGAGTTCTACCTTTTCTGCTGTTCCTTTTAAGATTTCAATCTGTTTCTGTGCCGTTAATACATCTTGAGCTAAAATTGCTAGATCATCAGCAAACGCCAGACAATGAATTTTGATGTTGGTTCTCCCCAGTTTAATGGGCTGGTCAATATTCAGGACCGACTTTTTTTCACGCCACTCCTGTATTACCTTTTCTAGAACACAGTTAAATAAAAGTGGCAAGAGTTCATCCCCTTGTCTCACTCCAGTTTTAATTTCGAAGGGCTCTGAGATGTCACCCATGAATTTAACTTTTGACCTTGTGTTAGTTAATGTTGCTTTAATAATTGCCAGCGTGTTCAGATCTAGTCCTTGTTCTTTCAAGATTCGGAATAAAGATTCGCGGTCAATAGAATCATATACTTTTTTGAAATCCACAAATGTACAGACGAGATTTTTATTGTACAGTTTTTGATGTCTTAGGATCAACTGTAGATTTAGGATCTGTTCAGGGCAGGATCTGCCCGGTCGAAAACCTGCTTGATATTGACCAATTTTAGGTTCTAACTGTCCCTGTGCTCTGTCTAGTAGACATTGAGATAGAATCTTGTAACAAACTGGGAGAAAAGATATCCATCTATAGTTGTTTATATCCATTCTATCTCCTTTCTTGTGTAGTGGATGAATTAGAGCATCTTTTCAATTTCCAATCCAAAATATTGAAGTTATATTATTTTTATATAAACACAATTATTAAAGAAGAACAAGAAAAAGAAGAAGAAGAAGAGGGCTACATGGAGCAACCCACAGGAACATTAATTAGTAAGTACCTCAAAAATACTTAAGGGGTTTTTCAATGAATATGAAAATAATTGTGTCAGCAATAATTATAAAATATATGAAATTTTGTGAATATTGGCTCATTTAATATAAGATTAATGACAATCACTGTAAGTTGTCATATATACACCTGATTTATTAATCTTTTCTGTATTATATATATGTTTTACTATTTACAATAGTGTTGGTTTTAAAAGCAATATAATAAACACGTCTTTTAAGATGTCCTGCAATATCGTTAGTAAGCTCTACTTCTTTAATTTGAAAGTATATAGACAATTTCGTCTCATTTTTCGGCTTTCCCACCAAGAAATAAACAAAGTAAGTGTCAAATATTTTCTTAATTGCCCTTCTTTGCTAGTAACAAAATGATGAATCGTCTTAAACTTGACTTAGTACAGAATAATGTGATCAATGGCTTTAATTTGTATGTTTAGAATATCAAGAAATATAGGACTTATTGGAACGTTATATTTGTGTGTCTATGGGGTCTAAGATTGTAGATAAAATATAATATAATTCATATTTTGAATTTTAATTGAATCTCGATAAATGATTCATATTTGATCATCATCATCAACAAAGTGTGTTCGTCTACTGCAGGATGACGGTCTCTTTTCTATGTTTTCAACTCACGCGGTTTCATCTGTCATTCTGATTCAAAATATTTGATGTTGTCTTCAGTCCATCTTGCTTTCAGTCTTCATTATAGACGTTTCTAATCAAGCGATATGCACTCCAGGATTGCGCAGATCCACCATAGCTATATGGACTTTCTATCTCCATTTCAATTTCTTTACTCTTCCAATGATGTCACACACTTTCGTTTGTTCTCTGATTCATGTGCAGTATTTTTTGTTTCGCTTTATAATGCCTTCTTCCATTCCCTTCTGTGCTACTTGAAGTTTTTGAACTAATTGTGGAGTGACTATCAAAGTTTTCCTTCCGTATGTCTGAGCAGGACGCATTGATTTTCGGGCACTGTCATAACGAGCAGGACGTAAAAGTGGGCATTTGTCCGTAAACACCATACTGATCTTAGCACGTGACTACCAGCCATACTTAACATGCCATTCCACCTCCCTGGTGGTGGGTCTTCTGTTCAAAATACATATATTTTGAATTTTCACTACATATAGTGATCCACAGCCTCCAAATCCCGTCTAAAATAGAAATTCTCCTATTTTTCAGGTTTATTTTCAGTCCAAATGGTTCCTCAGCTTTTTGCAGCTCTTGTATGTGTCTTTGTAGCTGCTCTGGATCTTGTGAAAGGAGAACGATATCAGAGAACTAAGATAACACTTGCATGTACCATTAATCTTTATACCATTCTGTTCCCAATCCAGATTACTAAACACCTCTTCAAGGCAGGCTGAAAAAGAAACAGGTCATATTGCGTCACCTTACCGTACACCCCGTTCTACATTGGTTTTAACTTCAAGATCATCACTGTTGCTGTAGCTTCATCACATATTGATCCCAGTAGGTTTACGTAGGCTTTGACTACGTCTTGATTTAGGAATGCACCAATTATGGCTTGCTTCGAGATGAGATTGAGTCAAATGCCTTTTCATAATCGATAAATGGCCAGCATAGTGGCATGGTGTGTTCAGTCTGCCTTTCTATGGCCTGCTGGACAACCTGGATGTGATCCATTGTAATCCATTGTATTCAATTCTGCTTGATCTTTTGGTTGTGAATATTTCAGTTTTCTTAGCTATTATCGTGATGGAACTTTGTTCATTAAAGATAGAAGGCTTATAGGGCGATAGTTCTTTCAATCTTTCTGGACTCCTTTTTTAAAGTACTGAAGAATAACTTCAGCGTTTTTCCAGTTTTCCGAAGTTGGGTACGTCTTCGAGGCATTTTAAGTATATTAGATGCAAGTCTTTTATGTAAAGTTTGATAACCAGCTTTATATATATATATATATATATATATATATATATATATATATATATATATATATATATATATATATATATATATATATATATATATATTTTAACTGTAATTAACTTGGTTACTATCTGATTGTTCGTAAGTGTTTCGTTATTTAATATTTACAAACCTCAACTTTATGAATAGTTGATTTAATTTATATTCATCTTTCGGTTCAAGTGGGGAGCTTCAAATTTATATTACAGAATTTCGGAATCTTCTTGAATTGCTCTTTGATCAAATTTAATTTAAAATATGATTTATTTCTAAATATGAATTGTAAGTTTAAGTTTAAAGTTCTGTAATTATTAATTTTTAATTGCCCGTTCATTTATTTCCACTGACAATCATTAACAAACCTGTTCACTGCATTTGTGTTGGAAAAAATAATATTTTAATAACAGTACTAACTGAAATTAATGTGATACTAATACGTAACAATGTCTGAAACAGCTCCAGGTTATGGGGTGGGTAGGAGGTCCCACAAATTTATAAGAATCCCCCGTTAATTTTAGGAACTTAGGCTACAGATAATTTTTACCGTTTTACGAATCGTTTTTATCAAAATAAAAAGAACTGCTGATAGTATACAATACAGTTATAAACTCACAACCAAGCTCTTATTATTTTACCAATAAACCATATCTTTTCAGTCATAATCTGACAAAACTTGTCGATATATTGGGTTGCATAATTCAGCGTATATAGTTAAATATTAACTATATTGTATACTTTTGAAAGCAGAATTTAAAGAAACACGAACAAATGGTTCTAGTAAAGAAAAATTTCCAGGCTAGTTACGCTAGGACCATCTTTTAAGAGTAACACTATCCTATATTAATACATATATTCAAAATATTTTTCCAGTAGCTGTTTCAATTTAATTTGAAATGTTTTAACAATCTTATGATTAAGTTAGATAATTAGGAAGATATTAGTAAGCTTCTAATATAGGAGATTATTACTCTAGTAAGTTCAAAGTCCCAAAACCATTTAGGATATTGCACGGGTTTTACAATGTAATACAAAATATTAATACTGACTAAATAATGGCGACATTTACAATTTGTTCTTTGTGTAAAACCTGTGATTTTAATATGTACATAATAAGTTTCACATAATTATGTGATATAAAATAAAAAATGAATTGTTTTAAATATGGATGTTTTATTTCCAATTCTCAAAGCCCCATTGGTAATCGATTTTAGTTGATTTGAAATGCAAATTTTTAATTCCATTTAATTCCAGTTTATTTATTCTTAGAGATATTTTTTTATTTATCTGGCATTATACTGACATGAAAGTACTCGCGTTTTCACCAAAATCATTGATAACAGCCATGCCTGCTTGGAAAACTTTACTCGTTCGGCCTGTAGTCTAATTATTTGCTTGTCGTGGTTAGTAAAGTTATCTTACCGGTTTGTGCCTACAATTCAGCATAGCGCCCTGTATCCAGGATAGTCTCGTCACTATTTAATGTCATCATATCACCGGGTAACTAAACTTTTTCTCTCACTTGACGTGTCCACGGTTCCCCATCGTATCACTCTTTCGTTCTACCTTTTTCTTCTTTCTCTCTATGACTTGATAGCCTATCCAAGGCATTGCCCCCCCCCTTAAAGATGTCTAGGTCTATATTTTTTTTATACATAACGGTGCCGCCTTTTGTATCAGTGCTTTCTTGTGTCTTTTCTTATCCTTAACAACTCCTCTCTATCTCTCGCTCTTCGTTTCCATTCTGTTATTCCCATCTCTTGCAGGTCCTTCTTCACTCTCTCCCCTATCTCTTCTTTGATTTTCCCCTGGGTCTTGATCACCCAACGCTCTTTCAAAATATTTTCTTTAGCGATCTTTCCTTGTCCTTCCTCTCGATGTGACCCCAACAATTCAGTCCTGATTTCTTTCACAAAATCTGGACTATTAAAGATTATTGCTCGTTCTTCATTTGTTCTAATTCTCCAACCTCCTTTCATTTGCATGTGGCCATATACTTTCATCGATATTTTCCTTTCCCAAGCACTTAATGATAGTTTGTCATTTTGTTCGTTTATTTGATTTTTAGTCCAACTTTCACACCCGTGTGTGAGAATACCCGTGCACACAAAACACCGCATACAAAACACCCCTGTTTGAGAATATCTTTATTTTTATATTCCTCGATATTGATTTGGATTTTCTGTAGAGCCAGAAAAAACTTTTGTTTTCAGTCGTTATACTTGCAGCTACGTTCTCTGAAGCTGGGCCCACATAAATAAAAAGTTGCGTTGTGCAATGTATGTGTTGTATGTGGTGTACGGGCTGAATGGGTTGTATGTGGTGTGCGTGAAAGGTAATATAGTCACTCTGACATACAAGGTCACACACAAATATTTTGTTGTTGAATTGAAATTAATGTTAAAAGATTTATTATTTATTGAGTAATTGATTGAGGTCAAAGTATGTCTCAGAATATAATATTATGTTGAAGAAGTGTGCTGTATGCATAATAATGAGTCATTTACTCAAGAAAAAAAATCGCAAGAAGAGGCATTATTGGAACACTGATTTTTACGCTTGTCGAAATAACCTAACACAACATAACCTATCATCTCACTGCACACACACGGGGCGTAATCTACAGAATTCTTAAATTCAACACACGCTAAATATTATTGGTGTCGACCCAGCTTGATACTTCATTGTGGGTCGTAATTTAAGAGCCTAGATATTTAAAACTATTAACTGTCTTTCATTTATTACTAGATCAATAGTCACGTGATTCTTTTTCCACACCTTTCTTTATTTTGTCGACCTCATGTATTTAGTTTTTGTTAACCTTATTCTTAGACCAATTTGTTACGCTGTCTCCTCGAACTGGTTAAATATCTGTTCCAATTCGTCCTTCTCTTTATACATTGTGTTAATACCATCTGGCGTACGCTAATATTTGGAACTATTTAGTAAAAATTAGTTCCTTACTGTTTATTCCTAGTCACTTTATTATTGTTTCTAAATTAAAGATAGTAAGTAAGTCATTAAGTATCAGTAAGGTGATTGCTCAATTCTTCTATTGGAAGCGTCGGTGTGAAATACTAAACTCTAGGAAATTTACCATTAAACACCAAATCACTGTTTTGTTAACATTGTGTTACAGATTATTTACTGATGATGCTAACATGGTTAGCGAAACGTGCATCGCGAAGTTGCGCGAAGTGGAAAATGTCTTCGATTTTAAGGTGATATCTATTAAATCGCATCTCGAAAGCGACTATTAACCATATAGAAAGTATGAAAATCTCTCTAGATAACCTGTTCTAATGTGGTTAATATTTTGGCTACTTGCCTATGGTCTAGATATTGATTTTTCTTGTTAGGATTATCGAAATCAAAATTCAGCAGATAAAACGTTCTTCCTACATTTTTTAAAAGCGGTGAGTATGTGACTACCACTATGCTTGTAATGTTTAAGTCAGCAGATATAGAATACTTTAAATGGCTTCGCATCAACCATTGAACCCTCGTCGGAATTTAATTACTGCTCTGAACAAATGCACCTTTTGTTTCCCATATTTAAATACATTTGAATTGATTGAATATTACAAGAGTCGATAGAAAAATACTCGGCCTGATAAACAAGACACAATATGTTTCAGTTACATTTATTAATGTACTTACTTTACAATTTAATACATATAGAGAATGACGTGCCAACTTTTGAATAGCTTCAATATAATGCAGTGTGTCTAACTTTGCGAAAAAGCGGTCCTTTCATATTTGACTTAATTGTTTGAAATGAGTATTTATCCCAGGAGCCATTTATTTAGATTTGGGAAGGAAAGGACTCAGTGAAAGCTAAAATCAAAAAAATACGGTACACGTGGAAGCACTTCGTGTAGGTTATGGAGCTTTATAGCAACAATACAACAGACCTGTGCAGATTCTTATCGTGATATAGGAGTACTTTCTGTTTGACCAGATGTGCATGTTTAGCCTGAATAATGATGGCTGTCTACTCGATACGGGCATGATCTCATGATGGCTATGCATGTTGCTGAGCCATTGTTGAAGAATTATCTATATATATTATCTATATATATATATATATATATATATATATATATATATATATATATATATATATATATATATATATATATATATATATATATATATATATATATATATATATATATATATATATATATATATATATATATATATATATATATATACACCAGGTGTCCCATTAAGGATGGATCGCGGCCGTATCTTGAAAACTAATTATCCCACAGCTTTGGGGGAAAAAAAATGTACTAAAAATGATCATGAGAAATTCACCAAATTTTTTTAAGCTTCTAAAACGACCGCAAGAGGGCGTGATGTGCTAAACATTTTTAAAAATCTTTTTTTTGTGTATTTTCAAGTGTTAACCGAGTAAGAAAAATTCTCAGTTATAATTAGCAAACTGTCTCCTACAACTTTGTTTTATGACATTTTGTCGTAATTTCACGAATAGAGGGGTGGGAGGGAGATTTACCTATTGAGGTAAAAAGTCGTCTAATGTCCGTGTGCCTTAACCGATTTTCCTCAATTTGGATTCATTTAAAAGGCAACTGCTGGGACAATCAGATAATTTGGGAGATAAATTTAGTTTATAAATGAGGCCGCGAGGTGGCGTTACATCGTCATAAACTCGTCCTACCACACGAGAAACCATGATTGAAAGAATTCAAAATTCAATAACCAGCATTTCAAGAGCGGAAATTGAAGCTGCCGTTTTTAGTACTCGTCGAAAAATAAATCTTTGCTTTTCTAAGGATGGAAGGCATTTTGAACATTTAGAAAGGCGTTAAAGTTCAGATTCTGTTAATTATTAGACTGTTGTGCTGTTAATTTTATTTCACTGTTGTTATTATTATCTCCGTTGTTGGCCCGTTGGCCTTTAAACACGCTCCAAATTAATATGGCACGAAGAATTTGGATCAGTCCTAAGCCTGGTAAAGTGTGAAGGAAGGTAAACATTAGGTTACTATTTTTTTAACTTAATGCAGGTAGTAGTGAAATAATGACAAGGATGATTCCTCTTTAAATTACCTTCCTAGCCACGTAATAAAAGCTGTACCATTCCATTTGAAAAAACTGAACAAAACTTCAAAAAACTATTGTTGAATGTAACGCCACCTCGCGGCCTCATTTATAAACTAAATTTATCTCCCAAATTATCTGATTGTCCCAGCAGTTGCCTTTTAAATGAATCCAAATTGAGGAAAATCGGTTAAGGCACACGGACATTAGACGACTTTTTACCTCAATAGGTAAATCTCCCTCCCACCCCTCTATTCGTGAAATTACGACAAAATGTCATAAAACAAAGTTGTAGGAGACAGTTTGCTAATTATAACTGAGAATTTTTCTTACTCGGTTAACACTTGAAAATACACAAAAAAAAATATTTTTATAAATGTTTAGCTCGTCACGCCCTCTTGCGGTAGTTTTAGAAGCTTAAAAATATTTTTGGTGAATTTCTCATGATCATTTTTAGTACAATTTTTTTTCCCAAAGTTGTGGGATAAATAGTTTTCAAGATACGGCCGCGATCCATCATTAATGGGACACCTGGTATATATATATATATATATATATATATATATATATATATATATATATATATATATATATATATATATATTTGTTTAAAAAAAAATATTAAATTTATTTTCTATTCTTTTAATTGTATCAGAAATACCACGGATGTAAGGAATTGTGAGGTTAATTGTTTGAGAGTTATTATTATTATTATTATTAGTAAGTTGTCTGTTTTGTCTGGTATCAAAAGTTTTAAAAGATTTATCTATGACATTTTTCGGGTAATCGTTTTTTATTAAAATGTCTTTGATGCTTGTAATTTGTTTCTTGTAAGTTTTGCTTTCGAAGTTTTGCTTTTGTTATATGAACTTTTAATTACTCCGATTTTCAGTGATTGGAAAATAAATTGAGATACCTATCTGCGTTTGTAAGTTTTCTGTGAACTGTAGTTTTTAGTGTGTTGTTGGGTTTTATTATTAAAGTGTAGAAGAATGACAATTTATTCTCCCTTTCCATATCTAAAGTAAACTGAATTGTAGGCTCTCCAAAATGTATATTTTGTGAAAAAAATATTTAGATCATCAATGCTATGTTGCCATATAGTACAAACATCATCAACCTATTTAAGCCATATGAATTGCTTTTTTAAGAAATTTACTTAATATGTCATTCTCGAGTTTCTCCATAAAGATATTACTCATCAAGGGAGCAAGAGAAGAACCCATTGCCATTCCGAAATTTTGTTGATAATAATCATTTTTTAATTGAAAATATGTAGTTTTTAAACATAGAGTTAACAATCCCAAAATTGTATTTATGTTTAGTTCAGTGCGGACTTTTAATGTCGTGTCAGATTTTAATCTCATTCTAAGTATTAAAAGTGATTTATCAACTGGTACAGTAAATAAACTCACCACATCAAAACTAACAATTAAACTTTGGTTTATAATTTTAATGTTTAATACATGAATTTTGTTTACCCGAAAGTGGATTTAAAATGTTTAATAAAAAATTTGCTAGTTTATAACATAGCAATCTATACTAACTATAGGGCGAAGTGGTATATTAGTTTTGGTAGACCATAGAAATGAGGTGGTTTTACAATAATGTGATGTAAGTTGTGATCTTTCTAGATCTGTAAATTTATGTTTGTGTTTATATAATGTATTGTAAATTTGTTTCTCTATTTTTAATGTAGGACCTGTAGGTATTTTAGTGTAATTTCCCTCATCAATTGATGTTTTAATTTTGTTATTATATTCTGTAGTGTCCAGAATAACTATGGTGTTACCTTTATCTGATGGTAATAATTTAAATTCGAAATTAATTTTAAATTTCTTAATGTGAGTATTTTTTGGACATTGAAGTGATATATGTAACAATTACTTTTTCATATATTTGTTGTAATGTATTATCAATATCAGTACTTAATTGTTGTTTAGTGTATATGTGATGTTCAATGCAATCTCTTAAAAGTGCCAAACTAGCCCTATATATATATATATATATATATATATATATATATATATATATATATATATATATATATATATATATATATATATATATATATATATATATTCTGTTTACCAAATGCCTACCAAATTGGTAGGCTCAACATAGTGTTTAAGAGCGGACTCCCACTTGCAAGGGTGTTCGATCAGTGCGTTCTGCCCGTTATGACATACGGAAGTGAAACCTGGACACTCACATCGTAATCAATTCAAAAACTTCGGGTGGCACAGAGGGGAATGGAAAGATGTATGCTTGGCATTACAAGACGAGACAGAAAGTCCTGCGCATGGATCAGGGAACAAACAAAAGTCTGTGACATCATTGGAAGAGTAAAACAGTTGAAATGGAGATGGGCAGGCCATATAGCGAGGCGATGGGACGACAGATGGACCAAAGCAATCCTGGAGTAGATACCGCTTGATCGCAAACGTCCGCGAAGAAGACCGAAAGCACGATGGACTGATGACATCGTTAAGTATATTGGACCCGAGTGGCAGAGGAAAGCCCAGGACCGTGAAGGTTGGAAGCATGCTGAAGAGGCCTTCATCCTGCAGTGGATCGATACGGGCTAATGATGATGATGATGATATATTCTGTTTGTGTTATATGGTATATGTAAACGTAAACGTTTTGGTTTTATGTCACAATCTTAACATTTGTAAAGAAATGTTAAGTTGTTTTCAGAATGTTGTAGTTTAGTATATTTACTTTCTAAATATCTAAATAAAAAACATATCAGGCCCATATCCGTAATCTAAGTATTGTCTGAATGATTGTGGCGTGTTCATATATTTTTTTCTCTTTTTTTTTGGGGGTTTCCACTACGATCTAAAACTCAAAAAAATATCAAAAATATCTGTTCTTATGTAAATAAAGAATCACTGGGCAAAAAAACAAAAAACCAAACGGAGGCAAATTTCTCATTGATTATTTTTCTGTATTCTGTATATTCTATGTAATTCGGTAGATCTAAATTCAATATGGTTCTCGATTCTAAAGAATACAATTAAAAACGTTTAAGTATTTCAATACACAATAATAGCAATGTAAACCTCTCACACACACTCACACACACACACACACACACACACACACACACACACACACACACACACACACACACACACACACACACACACACCACACACTTATATATATATATATATATATATATATATATATATATATATATATATATATATATATATATATATATATATATATATATATATATATATATATATGTATATAGGAAACGAAAGGATTTACTGTTAGAGGCGCATCAGCATCTAAGGCTATTTAGCGACTGGACCTACAGCTTAATGTGGGTTCCGAACCACGGTCATCAGCTACCGACAAACCCAGGCTATCAACGCATGGTTATGTGCCTACCCATAAGTTTATCAGGAAGCCTACCGACTGGCGAGTGACCAACGTAGAACACTTCTCAGAAGGCATCCGGCCTTACCCAGCCTTTAACTGGCGTGACTGGGGGGTAATTCGTTGTCGGATTTTACACTCTTGCCTAGAAACAATCACAGACATTTAGGTGTGGATATGAGTGGGCGTGTGTGTGTAGGGTAGGAAGTAATATATATATATATATATATATATATATATATATATATATATATATATATATATATATATATATATATATATATATATATATATATTTGGTAGCATGTCACTGTCATTAAAAACTATTATTGTCAAGTATCATTGACTTATACACAAAAGATATTTACTTCCTATCTTTTCAATATATATAGAAATTAATATAATTTATTTTTTAGATTCGTTTTGAAAACGGGAAGAGAAGACCTCCCGAAGTCCGAAAGTTTGTATTTATTTTAGAAAATTTTTTGTATATTTAAAAATTTTGTTCGTTAGGCAAATTTATTACAGAAACATAATCACTGAGAAATTTGTATCCGTTTGGTTTTTTGTTTTTTACCCAGAGATTCTTTTTTTACATAAAAACAGATATTTTGGATAATTTTAATTTTTGGAGTTTTAGATCGTGGCGAAAACCACAAAAAAAGAAAAAATATATTACCACACCACAATCATTAAAACAATCCCCACTAATACAGTCAACAAATAAAATAATTTTTTGAATAGTCTCTGTATTTTATAAACTTGTTGCATCACCCTGTAATCAGATGCTAATGATGATTGGTTCCCACTTTTCATTACTATCGAACCATGACATTCCGTCTGTACAGTACACGCTGATTATCTTCTTATCAGCTTAAGTAATTCGAGTATAGATTTAATGCTGTGAAAGTGAAATATCAGATGCTATTTGTGTCGGAACCAGTGCGTTTTACCATGGCAAAAGTTAGCGTCGACTTACCCGATATCGAGGTATTTTAAAATTACTGATTTGTTGTTTTAATGACTTACAGATTTACAGTCAGATGTTTCAATAGATTGTTTGTTTTTAGAGTTTGTTAGCCTTGAACCCTCGAGTTCATACCCATTCAACTGTTTTGCCATCTAGTGAAACCAAGCGTAACAAAACGTTGTGGAAAAGAAATAAGGACAAACATTGTCAAGTAAGTTATTCTAATTAATAATCTGCAGTGCATTAACTGTACTAAATAACATTAGAGGTTCTGTCATGTCGACCTTGTCGTTAAAAAATGCGTAATATTTGCCGACTAAATATTTTATAATTCATTCACAGTGTCGTTAAATAAATGTTTTCAAAGTACCATCGAGTAAAATACCGTATAAACACAGCAAATAAATTTCCATGCATTTTATTAACAGATAATTTTTAAAACATTACAGCATATAATTTTTTAATACGCCAGGTTTAGTTTGTTCATTCACATGTTAGATTGAATGACGTTGAACGAATGAAATCTTGTTCTGGAGATGTATAGTAAGTTTCTAAGGTTAGAAATGCAACAACAGCTACAAAAATATTTATGAATTTCATCAAGAAGAGATGTATACTCGTAAATGCCAAAAGTCGTTGACCAGATTCAGATCTGGAGGTTTTACCCTCCAGTTTTTTACTGTTGAATTTATTTGTAGTTGTAACGGGTCTTTCAAATTGAGCGATTTTTTAATTCTTGAATAAAACACTGATGACGTTGTAAATGTGCCTAGATCTAGTCTTAGTTTAGAAGTGTAATAGAAGACATTCATAAAAATGGAGTTGAACATAATACAACAACGCGTTAAAATTGCTGAATTATTTTATGAAAATGGGCGTTCGGTGAAAAATGTTTTAATAAAATGATGTGATAATTACGGTTTGTACAATCGTCCATCTGAAAGCACTATCAATCGAATTGTTCAAAAATTTCAAGAAAATGATTCGGCAGAAGATAAAAAAAGAGTAAGATATAGTCGTAGTGGTCGTTCATAAGAGCATATTGATTTGGTACGTGAAAGTGTTGCTGAAGATTCAGAAATTTCCATTAGTCAACTTTTAAAATAATTTGGTCTCAATCAATCCACAGCATGGCGTATTTTACGAAAGGATTTAGCTCTAAAGACATATAAGTTTCAAATAACACAGAAACTAAACCCACTGGATCATTCAAAATGTCGTGCATTTGCCAATTGGATCAAAGAACAAACAGATGATTTTTCTCAAAAAATCATCTTTTCAGATGAAGCAGATGTTGAAATCGGTGGCCATGCTAATAAACAAAAATCCACGATTGATTTATGAGAAACCTTTACATCCTAAATGAGTCACTGTTTGTTGCGCATTAGGTGCAGGTGCAGAGGTGTATCTGGACCGTATTTCTTTTAGAATGCTACTGGTGGAGCTATAACGGTAATGGTTCGATATTGTGAGATGATAACTGAATTTTTGTGGATTGAATTGAATAATATGGATCAGGAGGATAAGTTGTTCCAACAGGATGGTACTCTGCTAATTAAACAATTGATTTATGGAGGCAAAAATTTCCTGGACAAGTTATCGCAACGGTGATCATATGCCAGAATGTTATTCCAAAATTTGACAAAAAGTGGACACCTATAGAGCTACAAAACGTGGCCATTTCGCAGATATAGTCTTTCGTGTTTATATGTCATACACTATACTTCAATTATCAATGAAAGTTTTTTGAAATATGCTAAATCATCTCCGCTTGAAGGTATGCTAGCTTGCTGACACTGTAAACATTTCAATAAACTGGACCAACTACATTTTATATGATGTTTTGGCTATGGAAAAACCCTACTCTGATGGGCGCCACATTTGACCATGTTTGAATATATTAGTATAGATATTAGTAATTTAAGACTAATTAAAAGTGTTAATAATAATAGGGCTTTGGATGCATATGAAAGCATTCAAATTGAAAAATGTAAGACAATCAGGAACCGAGATAAAGGACCGATTCCTTTCAGTCAACTTTTTCAATTATTAACGTAAGGCTTAGTACACTTCACGGTTCATGATTTTTACACGCTTCGTTAGGTATTGTTTTCATATAAATAGAACATAGCTTAATTTTAAAATTAGATTAAATCATCTCCTGATAATGCTAACATGGTTAGCGAAACGTGCGTCGAGCAGTTCAAAAAAGTGTTTTGGTGTTTAGTGGTAAATATCTTCAAGTTTAGTATTTCACACCAAAGGTTCCAACAGAAGAATTGGTGTTTATACTGTTTAGATTTAAATGCGATTCAGCTGACTTTCTTCGATGGTTTATGACAGCATCTATGGTTAAAGGTTTGCTAGCTTGCTAACATTGTAAACATTTCAGTAGACTGAGCCAACTACATTTTACATGATGTTTTGGATATGAAAAAGCCCTACGCCCGATGGACAGGATAACCATGTGGCTTGAGAATAAACATAAAAAAAGAGTCAAGTGATGTTTAATAAATTTGTCCAGAATAGAATACTTTCTGTTTTGGGGACATATTAGGATATTGTTGATCATTACATATATTAGAGAACTTCAATGGAGGGTCATACCGCTCGGCATGTACAATGTGAATTGCGCTGGCTCAACACAGTGTTTAAGAACAAAACTCCCAGTTTGTCTGAAGAGAAAAGTTTCTGATCAGTGCGTTCCTAACTGTTATAGCATACGAAAGTGAAACATGGATACTCACATCACAGTCAGTTCAAAACCTTCAGGTAATATAAATGGAAAGGTGCATGCCTGGCATTATAAAGTGGGGCAGAAAGAATTACACATAGATAAGAGAACAAATAGGGAACAATAGAGAGAAACGTGACATCATTGAAAGAGTAAAATAATTGAATTATGGTGGACATACTACATAACGAGGCGATGTGACGACAGATAAATGTGACTGTGATAAAAACGACTAATCACATCAATCATTAAGTATATTGGCCTCGAATGGCAGAGGAAAGTTGAGAACCACTCGATTTGGAAACATGCTGAAGAGACCTTCATCGTGCACTGTGTGAACACTGCAGCAATATATAAAGTGTTGGACTTTTTCTTATATATTTTTCCTTATTTAATTAATTTATTACATTGGATTAATGTTGGTAAATACGAGGGTCGTTCAATAAGTCATTAGAAAATCCAAGAGATGGCGCTCTTAGCATCGGAAATGGTTTGTTTTTAGTAAACATTATTATTCACCTCATAGTTGTCAAAGTTTCAGCGAAAACAAATTGGGCAAGATGGGTGCGGCGTTTACTCTCAGTGGAGAATAAACACAATCGTTTGGTCGACTCTGAAGCTATTTTGGTTTTTTTTCGTCGCAGTTCTCATGAGTTTTTGCGTCGATACGTAACTGTGGACGAAACATGGATACGCTATTACACTCCAGAAACAAAAGAACAATCAAAACAGTGGGTTTTTAAAGGCGAACGGGTTCCGAAGACGGCGAAGACGTTGAAATCGGCCGGCAAGGTTATGGCCACAGTTTTTTGGGATGCACGTGGAATCATCTACACCGATTACTTGGAAAAAGGAAAAACAATAACTGGAGAGTATTATGCGTCGTTATTGCACCGATTGAGCGAAGAAATCCAGAAAAATCGTCCTCATTTGAAATAGAAAAAGATCCTCTTCAACCAAGACAATGCACTGGTGTACATCTGTACAGTTTTAAGGGCCAAAATCATGGAATTAAAGTTCGAATTATTACAACATCCACCATATTCACCGGATTTACGTGGCCCTCAGTGACTTTTTTTTTATTTCTGAGCTTAAAAAATGGCTCAGGGCACAACGGTTCACATCGGACGTGGAGGTCATCGCCCCAAAGATCTCTTTGAGGACCTTCCGAAATCTTACTTTTTAGACGGCTTAAAAAAGTTCAAGAATCCCTTCGAAAAGTGTATTCACTAAAAGAAAAGTATGTTAAAAATAAAAAAACTACTTAAAATAATTTGTTTTTATATCTTTTTCTAAGGACTTATTGGTCGACCCTCGTAGTAAAATTCCATTCTACAGGCCTGATATATAAACTCTGTGTGGTATTTTCGTATTCTCCCGCTTGTCCATTGACATACTTACTTTATTTCTTTCTGTTGACTTAAATAATAATTCGTATCAATTAGCGGTTATCAAATGCTATTATAAAATTAGATTTGCCGAAAACATGTAACTACTCGATAATATTTTTGCGTATATTGTGTTCTTCATCTAATAAATTGCGATGGGATACTCGATATGAATTACACGTGTACAATTAATTTCTCTCAGGACAAATATAGGAACGATGTTGGCACATTTGGTAGAGGGGGAGGTGGTGGAATCTCTTCAAATCCAAGTAGCAGTCACGCTCGTCGCCTAAGTTCCCTTGGTACAAACGAAATGGCGGAGATGTGCTCTATTTGCAGTTTTATTAGTTCTCACGCAAATTTCTCAATAAAGTTAGATTTGAAGACTTTCTCGTTAGGGTGGTTGGCTTTATACACACAGCAACCGTTTATGCTAGATATTATTTTTAATTTTTTTTAATGATCTACCAGATGTTTGCAGTAGCGGAAATATGGTAATGTTTGCTGATGATAGCAGCCATTTAACAGGAAATAGAAACATGCAGGGAGCTATTGAAACGGTACAGGAAATGCTCAATACATTTTATAGTTGGTTTACGAATAATAAATTATCCCTTTACGTGGACAAAATCAGTTTTATTGCTTTTACTCCTCGAACATACACTATAACGGAGTCATATTTACTAAAAATTAACGGTACATCTATACAGCAAATATCCTATACTAGATTTCTGGGTGTTCATCTCGATAACAGACTTTGCTGGGATGAACACATAGCTGAACTATGCAAGAAATTAGCTGCTGTCTCATATGCTGTTTATAGGTTGAAACGGGTTGGTACCACGGATATTGTGCATTCATATTACTATGCAGAGTTTTACAGTCGCGCTAGGTACGGTTTGATATTTTGGGGTGGGTCGCCTCATCTGATGCGTGTTTTCAAAATACAAAAAAAGATAATTCGAATGATGGGTAGGGTGTCACTACTGGCAACATGTCGATCAATTTTTAAACAATGCAGGATTTTGACTCTACCATCACTATATATTTTGGAGATTATCATCTTTGTTAGGCGAAATTTTGTAGCATTCGTAAAAAATAGTGATTTTCATCGCTATGACACTCTGATGAACTTGTTTTACCAATACATTCATGTAAGATAGTTGAACATAATGTTTACTATAGGGTTGTGAAGCTGTATAATAAGTTGCCACAACGATTTAAGCATGTTCACAATGACAACGAATTTAAAAAATTAGTCCGCGAATTTCTTATAAGTCAAAGTTTTTATAGTTTAGAAGAATATATGTCGTATCAATAATTAGATTCAATGCTTATTTATGTATTCAATGTTTATTTGTGCAAGATTATCATTTCATGTATTATTTCTGAGGTCGTGTCACTGAACATTCTGTCAATTCTGTCAATCCGACTTAATCATTGATATTTTTATTGTTGTGGGGATTGAATAAATACTTTATTAAATTATTAAATTACATACCTTGTCAAGAATAAAATATTTATATGCAGGTTTAAATGTTATATATTCTTTGTATGCACAGAAGTGTGGCAATGTGCATGCTCTTGTTTTGACTTGATCAATGCAAATTTATTTTGTCTTGAGGATTCAATAAATTATTATTATTATTATTATTATATTTACACAAAAGTAGTATCTATTCAAAGCACGAATTTTGCTTTTTTCCATGAAAGCAAAATATCCTACATATTCACTTTCGAAAACCATCAAGACAAAACTGAATGTCATATAGGCTTCACAATTCATACAGCGTTGCTATGAAGAAAGCTTCTTTTCAGAAATGCAATCATCTTTGCGATCGCACTGCTAACTATTAGAATAATACTTGACTTTTCACTTTGTCCTCGTATGTCCCAGAGGAGGCGGTTAATAATTTTTAATTTTCAGATAGCGCTGGAAAGACGATTCGGTTCATCTCATATAATTTTTTTTTCTATGACAGTACTTTTCAAAATTGATGCCATTGATGATTGATTGCCATTGATGTTTAAACGATTTCGAATTAGCGTAATAATTTCTTCGTGTGGTAAACATGTCGAGTTTCGAGCCAAATAAAGAACATTTGCGCACATACTACTTTTGTTGTTCAATCAAAAATAAAGCCAGTGAAAGCCGTCGTATACGTTTGAAAACTTACTTTGACAATGTCCAAATGCAAGACGCTTGAAGACTTTGGTTTAGATGATTTAAAAGAGGTGATTTCGACTTGAAAAACAAAGAACACCCAGGCCAACCTAGGTCAAAATTACAAGCATTGTTGGAATAAAACGATATGCAAACTCAACAACAAATGGCAGAGAGAATAAATGTTGGTCGCCGAACCATTTGTGATCATTTGTATGCCATGAGAAAGACCAGGAAGGCAGGAAAATAGCTATGACATCCGCTGGACGACAGACAGTTGAAAAACAGAAAAACGGTGTGCAAGGGTTTACTTTCTCGTCGAGAAAGAAATATTTTTTTGCATTGGATCCTGACTGGAGACGAAAAATGGATATATTTCGAGAACACAAAATGCAGAAAACCGTGGGTTGGATCACAACCAAGGATCACCATCGACCACAAGACCGAATCGCTTTGGAAATAATACAATGCTGTGCATTTGGGGGGTTCAGAAAGGTGTCGTGTACCATGAGTTTCTGAAACCAGGTGAAAAAGGTAATACCGTTCGCTACCGTCAACAAATAATCAATTCGGACCATGCATTGGTCGAAAAGCGACCTGAATAGGCCACGCGTTACGGAAAAGTGATTTTGTAGCTTGACAACGCCTCATCAACACTTTCCATGAAACAGTTTAACAATTAAGGAGATGTCGAAAAATAGATTGATGACTGGACCACAAAAGATGTACGGTTTTTCTGGGAGGGCATCTACAAATTGCCAGACATATGGGAAGAATATGCAGTTAGCTACGGTGCATACTTTAAATAAACCATTTTTTACCTTTCTACCAAATTTAATGTTTTTTTTAAGAAAAAAATAAAGATTATTAACTACCACACCTGGTATATATTGTCCGGTTTGTAGATGATTTTTTTCTTTGGATGTACATTCCGATCAATAATTTCATATTCATATCTATAATTGCTTGTAAATATTTTAATCAGTTTGTTTCTATGATTCTTTCGTATTTATCGATTAATTTCAAAATGTAAAACTTGTGATTTTGTTTTCCGCATTAAATACGAATATTTACATTCTGTCAAAAAAAGTACTGGGAATTGATCATTTGAAAAGCCCGCTTAAATGTATTGCCAAAATTATTTGTATCGCTAACTTAAGTAAGTCACAACTGTTCTCTGTACTGACTCGGAGTTTGAACGTCATTTGTCGGTTCGTTTGTAGTACTCGATTTTGTCAGTTCAAGTGTGTTTTGCGATTTTTACAGTCGATAAAAACATCGAACAAAGGATTTGTCTTAAATTTTGCATTGCAAATTGAATTTCGTGTACCGAGTCTCTGAAAATGTACCAGAAGGCTTACGGTGAATCGACTTTATCAAAAACACGTGCATATGAGTGGTACGGTGCATTCACAAACGGTCGAGGTGTGGTGGAAGATTTGCCTTGCTCTGATCGGCCATCAACGTCTCCAACTGACGTTAACATCTCTAAAGTGAAGAAAATGGTAACTGAAAATCGTCATTTAAGTTTAAGAGAGATAGCGGCTGATCTTTCTATGTCTCATGAATCGATTCATACCATTTTAAGCGACTGTTTGGGCATGAAAAGTATTGTCGCTCGGCTAGTGTCGAAAGACCTAAATTTTCTTAAGAAACTCAATCACGACATGCTAGAATGAGTCAATTCCGACCCCACATTCATAAAACGCATTGTAACTGGTAATGAGACATGGGTATACGAGTTTGACATGCAAACCAGTCAACAAGCTTCGGAATGGCGCCTTCCAACTGAGCCGTCAAAATCGAGCAAAAGTTAAGGTGATGTTGACTGTTTTCTTTGATTATGGCGGTGTCGTGCACTCGGAATTCTTTCTAGATGGTCATACAGCAAATAAAGAATATTATCTGAGCGTTATGCGGCGTTTAAGACAACCCATTTGAGATAATATTCTCCGGATGCTAGTTCTACTGCAAAGAATGTCTCATCTTTCCTTAGCCGCTGTTGCAATAAATGCAGTGTAGGCACAGTTTGCTCTTCATATATAGTATATATTTTGCTTCAAATAAAGTCTCTGTCGCGTTCGTCAACACATTTGCTTTTACCAGAATCACTACGGACTTTTTTGGCTTTAATTGGCTTCGTCACAATATCTTTAACTGTAGACAATGGAGTTTTCATTAATGAAGAAGTTTCTGCTGCAGCTGCATTTACATTAAGCCCCCTATTCAATAAAGAAACATACACTTTTTTAACAGTTTGCTTAGCATCTGGTGATAAAATGTTTTCTTTTAAAATTTTCTCTACTGAAGGCACAATGATCATTATCTTGCTAAGAACGCCACATTTTTAGCATGTTTGAAATAACAAAAAATACGATCGAAACTATAGAACTGTACTGTTTAAGAAAATAATGCGAACTAAACTAAAAGATTTCGAAACTACTAAACCCGGTATCAAATTAGTTTTATCTTTTTACCTGTTATTTTATAAGCCCCGGCCTTGTTTACGTTTCCTGCAACTTTGTCGGGTTTCATTACCGCAGGGGTTGGTAAGAATTTATTGCAGTCAATGGGTCAACGATATATTTGAACCGCACTATACTATTTATTCCAAATATGTCTGTTTCGCGTGGACCACTCTATGTTTACTGAAACTGCAAGCTAAAGAAGCATTTTCAAAAGATTAAACATTCTCTAGATATAACATCTATAAGAAAAGGTAAAAGGAAAAGGCAAATATCCATGTCCTTTATCATCGATACACCAAAGGTGCTAACCTTTAAGTCAACAAGCTTCGGAATGGCGCCTTCCAACTGAGCCGTTAAAATCGATCAAAAGTTAAGGTGATGTTGACTGTTTTCTTTGATTATCGCGGTGTTGTGCACTCGAAGTTCTTTCTAGAAGGTCAGAAGGTTACCTGAGCATTATGCGGCGTTTAAGAGAGCAAATTCGTCGAAAAAACCCAGAATTGTGGAAGGAAAACTGTTGGATTTTGCATCACGACATTGTAAACGAATTTCTGGCCAAACAACCACCGTACTCGCCTGATATGGCTCCGGCTGACTTCTTTCTCTTTCCAAAACTCAAATTTCCCCTTCGAGACACCCGTTTTTAGTCGATAGAAGATATAAAAGAGAATTCGCGGCGAGAACTCAAGTCGATTCTGGAAAATGCGTTTAAAAAATGATTTGACAATTGGATTACTCGTTGGCATAAATTTATATTTTTTTTATTTATATTTCGGAAAGGGCCTACTTTGAAGACGATACAATAATTCTGGATAAATAATAAACATGTTTTATTGACCAATTCGCGTCACTTTTTGACATAATCAAATTTTTAGAACTTCGTATATCAATAAAAAGTTTGAGAGGTGCGGTCGCTCTAGGTGACCAGGTAGTAAAGGGCGCCAAAATGCCAAATGCAAAAAAATAATTTCCAGGGAAAAATAACGATGACGCCCTTTGAGAGGCACGGGACTGCTCTAAATAGAAATTAAAAAAAAAAGGTGCACGCCTCATAACGCTTATTCATGACGCTCAAGCATGAGTGTTATAATTAATAGTTAGAGCTAATAATTAATAATCGAGTTACTTAATTTAATATAAATTTGATTTGATAAAGTTTAGGGCCGGCGCTGCTTCTATTGATGCCTTTTGTTGTGTGAAATGCTAAACTCAAATAGATTTTCCAGTAAACATCATAAAAACTTCTTTTTAAATTTTCAATGCACGTTTCGCTAAGTATCATTAGGAGATAATTCAATCTGATAAGAGTAGATAATAAAATTTTTGATTAAATAGAAGTGTTTTGATGTTTAGTGGTAAATATCTTAAAGTTTAGGTTTTTGATCTTGAGCGTTTGTATATTTATTACGCAATCTGATTCGGATGTTGAGCTGTTGGAAAATTTACTGCTGATTCGGATTCACTTTGCATATTCTGAACTTGGGATAACCTTGTTAAACAATGGAGGATATTTTTGTTTAAGATTAGAGATATTGTAGTTATTATTATTGCAATAATAGAGGTCAGCAATTTCCTGTTTCGGGTCATTTTGTTAAAATAATACTAAGGGTCAGCAATTTCCTGCATCGGGTCATTTTGTCGAAATACTGGTAATAGTAAAAGATAACAGCGAGAAATATAACGGAAAATAAGTAATTTTTGTTAGAATGGCGGCATATCGACCTGATATATCCATTCTGGTCTGGCATGGCCTGGTATTTTTTATTTTACTGATTTAATTCCGAAAATAGAATTAAGCCAATCTACTTTTCGGTTGAGAGACCGACAACAGCTCTATAAAATTACCCCAAAGACTTGTACTTTTTTTTATAGAAACGTTAACAAACACATGTCAAGTTTACAAACAAATGGACAATGTTTAATTCTTACAATTATTTTTATACTAATAGAGAGCGCTGATGTTACAGCTTCCTGTGGCTGTTGGAACTACAACGGTAAAAGGGTATGTGTTTTTTTATTTTTCGGTGGGTAGAGCTTTAAATCTTGATACAAAAAGCGTCATAGACTTCTGTCCGAAAATCAAGATATTCTACTGTAAACGGGCGTTTTTTAAAGAAGCATGACATCATTAATTTTTTGTCAACAAAAATACTTAAAATAAAAATGATCAGTATGACATTGTCAATGCTTAAGAGCAAAAAATAATGTGTTATAAGTGTCAATCATTTTCATGAATACACCTGCTTATTTTTGGACTGTGTAGTGGTTTCTAATGCAAAATCCAAATGCCAAATCAACAATATTGTTTATCGATTACTCCATTTAAAAGTAAATGCACTTTATCTTCGCATTTTTCAAATATGTCAAACATTATTTCGCCAAGTGTGAGGCCTTAACAACCCAGTGTCATGACGTAATAAACACTATTGAAGTCGACAGACACCGGCCGTTTTCTGTCTTATTAGTCAAGTATAGTCCGTTTCAAGATATTTCGTTGCCCTTCGGCAAAATGTTAATGTTAAATAAATGTTTCTATTAGTACAATAAAAATTATAACTTAAATTTAATTATTTATTTAATTCGGTTTTGCTTTCACTGTCACTTTGATTTACAACAATAATCAGTGATTCTATATTATCACTAAAAGATTCATAGGAATATTCTATTTTAATAACATGCTTAATCGAATTTATCCAACTTTCTTTGGAAATACTATCTACAACCATCGTAATTCATCTTGCAGCACTTGCACTTGAGTCTTGAGAAATATTTTCTGCTCTAACATTGGATTTTACCTGATGCCACATATGCTCAACTGGATTAAATTAATAATGGGACGATTTTCTAATCTGAATTTTTTTTATAGATTTCAAGTAGTCAAAATGCCGTCGTCGCAATCGTTGATTCCATTAATATTTGTCTTTTATTAATGGTCCGATATGCAAAACCCATTTGAGATAATATTCTCCGGATGCTAGTTCTGCTGCAAAGAATGTTGGTTTCATCTTTCCTTGGTCGCTGTTTCAATGAATGCAATGAAGGCACAGTTCGTTCTTCTTACATATCATAAATTTTGCTTCGAATTAAGTCTTTGTCGCTTGCGTCAACACATTTGCTTTTACCAGTATCACTACGGACTTTTTTAGCTTTAATTGGCTTCGTCACAATATCTTTAACTGTAGACCATGGAGTTTTCATTAATGAAGAAGTTTCTGCTGCAGCTGCATTTACATTAAGCCCCCTATTCAATAAAAAAACATACACTTTTTTAACAGTTTGCTTAGCATCTGGTGATAAAATGTTTTCTTTTAAAATTTCTTCTACTGAAGGCACAATGATCATTATCTTGCTAAGAACGCCACATTTTCAGCATGTTTGGAATAACAAAAAATACGATCGAAACTATAGAACTGCACTGCTTAAGAAAATAATGCGAACTAAACTAAAAGATTTCGAAACTACTAAACCAGGTATAAAATTAGTTTTATCTTTTTACCTGTTATTTTATTAGCCCCGGCCTTGTTTACGTTTCCTGCAACTTTGTTGGATTTCGTTACGGCAGGGGTTGTTTAGAGTTTATTACAGCCAATCAGTCAACGATATATCTTAAAACGCACTATACTATTTATTCCAAATATGTCTGTTTCTAGTATTCTCTAGATATAACATCTACAAGAAAAGGTAAAAGGAAAAGGAAAATATCCATGTCCTTTATCATCGATACACCAAAGGTGCTAACCTTTAAGGATATTATGTTCATAAATACAATTATTTTAAACGTCTCATCTATTTTCATATATTGAGTGATTTTGGTGCGTCCGAACTTTAAATTCAAATAAAGCAACAGCTAAATTAGATGCCTTGAATTTATTAATTTTCTGTTAAATAACAGTCAATGGCATTAACGTTTGAAAACAATTTCGGACAAATATCCGCGGGGGCTACTTCTGATAAAGCGTATTCTGTCAATCGAATTTCCGATCACCTTCAACAATCGGGGTCTTATATCTATAATTGTTCAAGCTATGTTGGCTTCGAAGGCCTCAGTAGTTGCTGGTTTATCGGCATAGACCAAAGATTTACTATAATCCCAAAGAAAATAATCTAAGAGCATTAAATCACATGACCTTGGTAGTCAATTAACAGGTCCGTTCCTCGAAATAATTTTCTCGCCGAATTGTTCCCTCAATAAATCAGTTGTTGCATTGGCTGGATGACTTGTGGACTCATTATATTGGAATCATATCTCCTCCAGATCAATACCATTCAAATTCGGAATTAAATAATCTTTGCTGTAGTGATACCCGTAAATAGTAATAGGCTTTTCAGCTTGGTTTTTAAAGAAATACGGTTTAATGATGCCAACGGCGTACAATCCGCTCCATACAGTGCAATTTCTGGATACAACGGTAATTGTTGGATCATTTGCGGATTATTTTCACTCCAAATGCGGCAATTTTTTTATTAAAGTAACCATTTAGCCAAAAATGAGCTCCGTCGCTGAACAAAATCTTGCGGTTGAAATATGTGTCAAGCTGCAATTCAGTTTGATGCAAACGATGGTCTTGCGGCTTGAGTTTTTGGAGAAGCTGGATCTTGTAAGGCACCAGGCCAAGATTTTTATGCAAAATTTTCCACGTAGCCCAACTTCCCGCAAACGGCGATGAATTGATAAATTTTGATCTTCGTCAACACTGCCAGCAACAACGGTGATATTTTCTTCGGAACGCACAGTTTTTTATCTTGTTATTGTTTGAATATCGAGCAACGTGAAATGCGTTCAGAATTTCTCGATAATTCGGCGAATACATCGCTCGGTTGGAGGATTCATTACCGAAGTGCTCTATAAGTTTGGCGCGCAGAACACTGATTTTGAAAATACATTTCGATAATCACGATTCGTCCATGAAGATTTGCCAAACTATACTGATCGTCCATGAAGATTTGCCAAACTATACTGAATAATTTTGACACTATAGGCAGGCAAATTCACAATTCATTTGACAGCGACCCCTATCGGAAGTTCGGAGACACTAAAAAAGTCACCCGTTATATTAGTGATGATAATTCGTAAACCCTTATCGAAATTTTTAGTTATTATTTATGTAATATATTCGTTGATTAAAAAATTGCTAAATAAGATACATTTTAAAATAGCCTGAGCTGTTTTTTTTTCGTAATACCTCTTGTGACAATATTGTTTCGTTGACATTGTTTATCTGTTATTGTGTTAGTTTAATTATTGGTATCAATTAGAGCTTATCCTATTACAAAATTTTATTTTTCAAAAACATTTAACTATTAGATAATATTTTTGCCTATATATCTTATATATATAACAACCTCACCGTACGTACAGAGATAAACTAACATGGCGTGCACATTTTTATTAAACGTAAACAATTTGAACTCAAACTAAGACAAATATACTGCTCGTTTGCGTCGATGCAATGCACTTTCGCATTCCGAGCCCACCAAGGGTGTTTTGAGTTCTTTTTTAATGTTACCAGTTCTTGTGCTATTTGTGTAATTTTTTTGTGATTTTTTTTCCATGTATCGGCTTGTTTCTTTTCCCATTCCTCTGTTATGTTGGATTCCTTGATCTTTTTTGTGTCGAATTTCTGTGGATGTGCTTTCTTGTGATGAATTCTCCTTGGGGTGAACTTGACTTTGATTTGTGTAGGTAGTGGTCTGAACCAATGTTCGCGCCCCTGCGGGCTTGGATATCTTTGATCTCTCTTTGTTGTGGGTATGAGATCGCAACGTGGTCTATGTGGAATTCTCCAATCTGTTGTATAGGCGATCTCCATGTCTTCTGTTTTCGTGGAGATTTTCTTAGGGATGTTGACATGATCTTAAGGTTATTCTGTTGGCTATATATATATATATATATATATATATATATATATATATATATATATATATATATATATATATATATATAGGTTATTCTGTTGGCTATATATATATATATATATATATATATATATATATATATATATATATATATATATATATATATATATATATATATATATATATATTCAGGGTGTTAGGTAAACATGCGGCAAAAATGCAAGAGGTTATTCCTTGTCCTATTCTAAGAATATTTTGTCCTATGATGATTTTTGAAAAACCCCTTTGTTTCGAAGATACAGGGCGAACAAAATTTGCGACAACCATATTCGATATTTGTTGAAATCATTAATGTTTATAAAAGTTAGGTGTACGTCAATGAGTTTATCAAGAACAAATTTTTTTTTTTTGATCTCGACCACTTGGAACAGCTCTTTTATCTAGTAAGTGGATTTTATCGGTCGCATTTGTTTACATAGATTGAATGACGTTTGGCTGTTTGACGTGTCTTAAATAGTGAGTGAAGTCCATTACAAACTAGGCGATTGTACAGTGAACGAACAGTGAAAATCTTCGAAAACATTCATCGACGTCCATACCACATTCAATGCGTTCAGGCACTACTACCTGTTGATTTTCCTCCACATATTGCATTATGTCAATGGATATTGCAAACTTTACTTCGCATCCCTCTATTCCTGACACAAATTCTTTTCACCGATGAATCACTTTCGCAAGAAACGCAATATGGAATTTTCATAATAACCATGTGTGGGCAGACGAAAATCCGCATGAGGTATGCGAAGATAGTTTTCAACATCAGTTCTGGTTGAATGTTTGGGTTGGAATTGTAAGACTATCTAATTGGACCGGTATTTCTATCACAAAGTCTTACTGGCGAGGTGTATCGCAACTTTTTGGAAGCAACGCTGCCTGAGTTTCTGGAAGATATACCTTTGGCAACAAGGCATAAAATGTGGTTTATGCACGATGGTGCACCACCACATTTCAGTTTGGTTGCTTGTGATTTTTTAACAGCAACATACGGATATCGCTGGATTGGTCGAAGTGGGCCAAACGCATGGCCTGCTCGATCCCCGGACTTAAACCTCCTGGATTATTTCTTCTGGGGATATCTGAAGTCATTAGTTTACGCTACTCCATTGAAGAATTTGGATGATTTGCTAAATCGAATAATTGCTGGGTGTAACTTAATTAGAAACGACCCTGGTGTGTTTGAAAGAGTTCGGCAGTCAATGACGAGAAGATTGAATGCTTGTATCAAGGCTGGAGGAAGTCATTTCGAACATTTATTGTAGATTGAGCAACTTTACATGTACTTTTTGATAATAAAATGATGTTAATGTCGTAAATTTTGTTCACCCTGTATCTTCGAAACAAAGGGGTTTTTCAAAAATCATCAAACAACAAAATATTCTTAGAATAAGTCAAGGAATAACTCCTTTAATTTTTGCCACATGTTTACCTAACACCGTGTATATATATATATATATATATATATATATATATATATATATATATATATATATATATATATATATATATATATATAGCATTACAGATATAACATACTGGGTTGACATCCATTATTCTTTGCGATTAGCATTATAGATAAAATGATAAAAACAAGGGTGAGGGTGAGGGATAAGGGTCCACCGCAATTGAAGAGAGATCGCCGATTCCTGAATGCTCCATTATGATAACGCGCCTAGTCACACGTTGCTAATTGTTAGGGAGACACTGGCCAAACGCAACATGGCAACACTGCCCCAACCACCTTATAATTTAGATGTGTCTCTCCCAGACATTTTGTTGAACCGGAAAGGATTGTAGACGATCGTTTCGGGACGATTGAGGCTGTCCAAAAGGCTTCGACGGAGTGCTTGCGACACTGGTAGTGTTGATTCATCGCAGAGTGAAGTATTAGAGAGATTGTTGATAAACATCTTTGATGAATTCGTAGGGAACATTCCACATATCATTTAGACACGAGGACGCTATCACTGCGATGTGTGCCGCGATTGCTTACTGCGAACCAAAAATGGAATCGCATCTCCACTTTACGTTGGTATTGAGACATTTATATCGCTATCCCAAAAATTTTCTGACTGTTGATGAAACTTGTGTTCATCATTACCAACCAAATACGAAAGAACAGTCAAAACAGTGGGATTTTATCCGGAGAGCGTGCCCCAAAGATAAATTTATCGACCGATATCACCTTATCGGCCACTTTTTTCTCGGATTCGCAAGGACGTTATCGGACGTTATTTTTATTGACTGTTTGGAAAAGGTAAAGACGATCTTAGGAGGGCATTACGCTGAATTATTGGTGAAATTTCATGAAAAGTTGATTAAAAAAGGACCTCGTTTGGAGACGAAATACTGCTATATTTTAAATGATCGCGCATCTGCCCTATTCTATGGAGTTGGCCCACTCTGATTTCGTTCCCTTTCTAAACATGAAGAAACATCTAGCTAGGAAGGATTTTACACCAAATGCAGAGCGCATCTTCGAAAAAGAATTTTATTTTGCAGAATTCCACAGTCCATAGTTTTTGAATGCCATAAAAATCTGGCGTTTCAAGCTTAAAGGAAAGTACATTGAAAAATAAATCGATTTTCGATCAAAAAACAATATTTCAATTAAAAAGTGTCTGTCTTTTCACCCTGCCCTGGTACATACCGTCATAAGATAGAAGACTATTGATCAAAATGAATTTATAAATAAATTAAATTAAAATTGCACCAATACTAATCAAATATCTACTAAAACCTATTTTCTAGTCATGCACTTCCCTTGAAAATAATTTTTCCGATGTCAAACCCACAACTTTATCCGAAAGGGGTGCTCTGAGGGAAGCAGCACGCTGTCTGAAATGTGCCGATGCACCATGTCAAAAATCCTGTCCAACTCAACTCGATATCAAGGTAAGAAAATTTTCAATACCAAATCAGATATTTTACTATTTATCGACATTTGCAGTCATTTATAACATCAATCGCTAACGGAAACTACTATGGAGCAGCTAAAGCGATATTAAGCGACAATCCTTTGGGACTTACCTGTGGAATGGTTTGTCCTACCAGCGACCTTTGTGTGGGCGGATGTAATCTAGCTGCTGTAGAGGAAGGACCCATTAATATTGGCGGTCTTCAACAATTTGCTGTTGATGTAAGAAGTCTTTCCACCTTTGTTAATATATGTATATTAAGGTTGTACAGGGTGTAAAAAAAATCACCAATCGAAAAGGCATGATAAAAATCAAAATTGTAGGCAAATATTCATAAATGCATGAATATATCGAATAATCGAATAACCTACAAATTAAGGGTACTCAAACGCAACCACGTAACTCGATTTTTGATGGTTTTGAGTTTTAACCTGAAAAATAAGCAACAAATATCACTGCATAATAAGGCAAAATTATAAATAAAATAATTCATTAGTTTCATTAGTTCTTTAAATTCATTAGTTCACTTATTTCACATCACGAAAATGTAGTATTCACCATTTCGTATATCGTAACACCAGATGGCTCAAGGCTGAGTACCAGGTGTGACTATTAAATAACGGGACTAACGCTTTAAAACATTTTATTTTGATTTCATATCCTACCTCCTCTATCCCTACAATGCTCCATGCGAACCTTCCATTATCCTTTTCCTTCATAACGTCTGCCACTTTCTCTTTCACAGCTTCAACGGACTCAATTTTAATGCAGATTTCACCTTAGGAAACATATATAAGTTGTTCGGCGTAAGATCCAGCGAATAAGGTGGATGGTCTAATACTGAGATGCTGTACTTGGTTAGAAACCTCTTGACAGACAATGTATAATGAGCCAGCGCATTGTCTTGGTGCAGAACTTGTCCTACAACGATTTGGGTAATTTTTTCCTTATTCTTTCACGGAGTTCAGCAATAACGTGAAGGTAGGAACCCAGTGAAGGTCCAGGAACCCAGTGAAGGTATACAATCTAACAAATATCGAAAAAAACAATTATCATTGTTTTGCTCAAGCTAAAAGCTCAATCGACCTTGTTTGGCTCTCGGTGAATTTGGGGTCTCCCAGTGTATGGATTGGGGCTTCGTTTGGAGATCATAAGTAAAAAACCACGATTCGTCACATGTTATTATTCTTTCCAATAGTCTAGGTCATTTTCAGTGGCATTCAAAGTATCAGTACAAACATTTTTGCGAGCTTCTTGTTGTTCAAACGTGAAAATTTTATGCACCACTTTTTGCATGGTAAAATTGTAATGTAAAATTTGCCGTATGCATTCTTTGTCAATTCCTACAGTTTCAGCAATCGCACGAATGCTTAACCGACGGTCAGATCGAACTAGATTACCGAATTTTGGATACTGTTATCCATTTATGGCGTGAAAGGGCGACCCGAGCGTGGATCATCTTCAACGCCTTCTCGGCCATCTTAAAAACGCTTAAATCACTTAAAAACACGTTCTTTCAATAAATTATAAGCTTCAGTTGCGGTTTTTCCAAGTTTCAAGTTAAATTTCACAACAATTTGGTGCTCTATCGTTACACATTTTTCTGGCGAAACAAAAAAAACTCTATTGCGAATGAAGGCTACGGATTTGCTTACAGAAGAGAGAGGTAGTGAATTTGAAAGAGAAAGCTTCACGCTAAACACCTGTTGGTCGCTGATGTTTGGCGCATGCGTACTTCTTCTCTACCAGCGTGAGTCTCGTGTTCGTTATTTTCGTGAATCAGATTTATCTACTGTGCTCTCAACGGTGAGAAAAACTTTGCGAAACAAACGAAAAAGTGGAATAATGAATGGAAACATGTCTTGATTTTTTGGGGCTAATTGAAAAAGGCCCTCATTTTCTGGAACGTATAATTACTGATGACGAGTTTTAAATTTTTAAATACGACGCAGAAACGAAGCGCTGGAGCAAATTAAATATCAAAAGCAAGTTAATTTGCTGCAGAACGCTGCAGAAAAGTCCGATCCACGAAAATAACAGCAACGGACCACGAACGGACTCTAGGAAGTTCAAACTCGTACTGAAGGCGCGTCAAGTGTGGTCCTGTCTCCCCTCCAAAAGGGCAAGCTAACACTGTTACCAAGTCGAACGCCCTCTACCAGTCTCATTATTTATACACTTCGGAGGTGATTTGTTCATCATTTTTTTTCAGATATTTAGTAAAATGGATATACCTCAAACTAGAGATCCCAATGTCCCCACACCACGAAAATTCAATTCAAGCATATCCTTGATTGGCGGTGGGCCAGCGTCACTTTCCTGTGCTACTTTCTTAGGCCGATTGGGTTATACGAACATCACTATATACGAGAAAGAAAAGAAGTTGGGAGGTCTAAGGTATAATAATTATAATAAAACAGTCGCTAGCAATATTATAGAATCGTGTTGTGATGAAACTTTGTTTCCTTAGTAATACGGTCTGTTTTTGTATGCTAGAAATGTTTCGAGTCAACTTTGATGCAAGTTCGTCCCGTTTATGGCGTTTGATGACATTGCAACGCAAACACGAACTCTTTTCTATTTCATTCGTGTAAAATTGTGATGTTATTTGACAAAAGGAATTTTATCGAGTACTGGAAGAAAATGTGTCATTTGATTAAGATTTTTAATTTTTTTAAGTATTAAAAATGATCGAAAGTAAGGAGCATTTCTGATATATATTATTTTATTTCCGACAAAGCAAAAATACTTTGCAGATATAAAAGAAGATATGTAGAGTGTACGGTGAGGGTGATGTTGAGAATTCCACCTATCATAAGTGATTCATAAAGTTTCGTGAAATCAATTTTGATCTTTTTGATCCGACTGAGACTGATGGTAGCAACTCGAGATATCACATACATTTTTAGAATCATTCAGTCAACACATTAAACACTGTGAACTTATAGTAAGCACAGTTATAGTTAGCAAGGCCAATATATGGGTGCCGCATAAGCTAAGAGAAAAATTTGATACACCGATTTTCTGCTTGCGGTTTTCTTATAAAGCTCAAGTAGAGGAGAGTGGGGGAAACACGAACGCCGGGTAATCCCCAACGCAATAGTCCTAATATGTTAAAAAGAGATGATAGTATTTAGTTTACCGCCATCTTTAATATCACGGCACCTCTAGTGCCAGCCAACAACACGGGAGAGAGGGACGCACGCACGAGTTAAGGTATGAATATTTTTTGCGTCTTTTCGCTGTAATTTTTCGTAAATGTTACTTGTTTTAAATGCCTCGTCATCATCACAAAAACGGAAACCAAGTATAAAGTAGATTAAACTTGAAGAGATTTACCACTAAACCAAATCACTTTTTTGAATGCATCTCCTGATGATGCTAACATGGTTAGCGAAACGTACGTCGAGAAGTTAAAAAAAAGTGATTTGGTGTTTAGTGGTAAATCTCTTCAAGTTTAATGTTTCACACCAAAGATTCCAATAGAAGAATTGATATAAAGTAGATCTCCAAAAAGTTATTGAGACATTTTTTTGGGCCTCTCAAGAGTTCATACAATCAAAATTGTGAGAGTTATATATCAGATCGATTTGAAAAGCTTATCGTACAATATGACATAGCTGAATTATTTGCAAATGCTTTTAACCGGTGCAGTAACCTTATAAAGGCAGCAACTGGTGTTAAATTTGCAGGAATATTTCTGTTGTGTCCTATTGAAATTAATACGATTCACCCACACATTTTCCAGAATACTACATTACAGGCAATAAGAAATTAAACACAAAACAATGAGACCGATGTCCAAGCTCAAAATAATCAAGTATCCAACATCAACACTGTCGAAGTGGTAACATTTAACCAATAAGCTTCCAATGCTCACAATTCAGTTTTACAAAATTGTGGCGAACATGCTTCAGAAAAAACTTCTGATATATCTGCAGCTGCACAAGTTTGCGATGTTCAAGCTTTCTATGCCGAAGCTTCTGATACACGTGCTGTCCATTTCCAATCAAGTGACACACAATCTCTATTCCAATTCGTTGAATTGCCTATTATTCTTCCCAAAACATTTAAGCCCAACATTAGAAAGAAAAAAAATCTATTCATTTAACAAACACACCTGTAAAAGATTATTATCAACTAGAAGAAAAGGAAAATAAGAAACGAGTAAAAGAAGGAGAAACCACAAGAAAAGCTGAAAAGGGGGACGGGAAATCCAAAAACCATGAAACTAGAAATATAGCCCCTCCGATGAAGACTGAATTATGTGCTTCGTATGTATGTATGAAAATTGGGCTCATGAGAAATGTACAGATGGACAATCAACATCGGCGTGTTATAAATGTGATCTCTGTCATAATTAAGACTGATTATGGATTATAAACTCGAACACTAAGGGTTTTGTTTTTTCTCCTTGATATTACATTTTATTAAAAACAATTAAATGTTGATTTCTCAAGTAGTCAGATGGATAGTTAAATTTAATTAAGAAGCAATAAAAGAAACTCTATGTCATAATTCCGCTACCTTATTTAAGTTTTTCCTTAGGTATTCGTGTTTGTCCCACTCTCTCCTACATCTAATTATTTTTAAAGTGGATTTATTGTGTCTTATAATATAAAGCCTAAGAGCTCATAGTGTAGACGAAGATGCTCCTTTAAACATCGCGAAAGCTAATTTATATCCGAAAAATGTTAAATCATTAATTCGGAAAAAGAGAGCCACCATTCAGAAGTGGTCTGCATTAGCTAACAGAAAGGGCATGAGTTCCGCCGAGACAATGCTTGACCACATGTGTTTTTGGCCACCTAACACAACCTAACAACCTAACACCACCTAACACAACTTGAGTGGGATGTTTTGGCCTAATCATCATGTTCTCACAAAAAAAATAACTTAGACAATAAAAACTGTACTTCCTTGGAAGACTTGAAAAGTCTAATGAATCAGTTCTTTAGCTAGAAACCTCAGAACTGTTGGTCAAAGATGGAGAAAGGTCATCAAACCAAACCGAACCGTACATACTACACATATGTCCAAAAGTTTGAAAAATTCAAACATTTCACTTTTTTATTGATATTAAGTTTTTGTTTTACTCGTTTACGTAATCATCATTTTATTACAACTGTTACTGGTACCAAAATAAAACCCAACACCAAATGACCAGTGTGTATAAAAATGATTTATTATTTTGGAATTAAAAATTACAATGTACCAATTGCCTTCAAAACTAGTTTAAAAATAAAAAGCACAACTTTCAATAAAACTAATAAACAGTAGTTGTATGCATGCCTGTAGGTCGATTAAAAGATCAATTTAGTGTTTGTTAAATTTTCTCCCACTCTTCACAAGCAGCATATTTTACTTCTCGCAGGGTAAGAGGAGGATTGTTTCGTTTCTTGATGTGTGTTTTCAGAATGTACCAAGCATTTTCAATGACATTTATGTCAGGGGAGTTTGCTGGCTACCCGAACTGTGTACTGCTGCTGTTTGATGAGGAGCACTACCCTTCGGAACAGACACACAACATAATTTGAGCTTCATCGATCTACTCAGCACCAGTGAATATTCTCTCCAGGACCAGTAGAGGTCCACCATTTCTCGAGTCTATTACAATCTTACAGTTTTTTGTGTTGAAGTGTTACTTTAGGAACACGTAAAGGTCATCAGCAATGCAAATTTACCGCTTTAAGTCTGCCTGTTATCGTGTGTCGTGAAATATTTACCACCTCCAAGCCTAGCAAGCTCCCTTGAAATACCTCTTAGGTAAATACTCTAGACGATTTCTTCGAGCTACCATTGATATCTGCCGGTCTTGTACAGCTGTTGTTATATCATTTTTTACCACTTCTGGGACTGTCCTTTGCGTCATTTGTTTCTTGGAATTTTCGATACAGCACTTTGGAAAATATCTACAATTTCCGCGATATCACTTTGATTAAAGCCCTGTTGTACCAAAGCTGTTAAAATGCGATGTCATGTTTCTAGGCATTTTTAAACGGATTGATAGAAAATTCAAAAATAACTGAAATAATGTGTAAATACCAATATCAACGGAATGGGAAAAAATCGAAAAAACTGTGTTATCAGCTCAATGTTATCAAAACTGTCTGTGTTATCAAAACAATGCTTTTGTTATTTTCATTTAAAAACGGTCTAAAATAAATATCCATCACAATTTTAGTATCATAGACGTATATATCCTATTTGTAAATATTACAAACTTGTGGACATACGTGTATATTATTTAAATGTAGCTTCTGGTAAATAATTTTTTTCTAAAAAAAAATAGGACGGACTTTTGCATTAACTGAATATTTATTAATTTGGGTTTGGGGAATATGTGTTCTGATTTGATAACTGATTTTTATCCGCAGCACATGGGAGATTCCTCAATATCGTCTGCCGCAGTCGGTTGTTGACTTTGAAGTGAACTTGGTTAGGGACCTGGGTGTCAAATTTGAATATGGAAGAAGTCTGTCAACCAATGACTTAACTGTTGCTAATTTAATTAATGAATCTGAAGCTGTTTTTGTTGCTATTGGTTTGCCACAGTCGAAGGTAAATATAATACTCAGTAAAAAGAAATGCTTAAACGAAAACTTGAATTGACACGATACGTTTAGATATAATGCGTATAAAGTAAACTCGAAGAGATTTTCCACTAAACACCAAATCACTTGTTTAACGTCAATTTTCAATGCGCGTTTCGCTAATCCTCTTAACATCATCAGGATCACTAAACTTGAAGAGATTTACCACTAAACACCAAAATACTTTTTTTGAACTGCTCAACGCACGTTTCGCTAACCATGTTAGCATCATCAGGAGAAGATTTAATCTTCAGGATCATTCCATCAAATTGAATTGACAAACAGAAAATTTTCTTATGGCAGAAATATTAAAACTAGATGAGATCAGTGGCGGCTCGTGGTCTAAATAGGAGGTGAAGCGCAGCTCGAAAAATAATAGGTATATCATAAGCAGCAAATCCAAAAATGTATAAAAAACATAACAATAACATAAAAAAAATAGCTTACTCACCCGCACTTCAACAGCGATTAACGTAGGGGCACTGCAAAATCTGCAACCGCACATAATGTTTCTATTTTTTAAATGTAAGGTCAATTCTTCGGTCTTTTAAAGCTGCAAATATTTCAATAATGTCCTCATAAAATGGGTCCACACTTAAAAGTTCGTTCAAAAGTCCTTTTTCAATAGAAATTTTCGCCAAATTACTTAGTCTGTTTTCTGTCATTGAATTTCGTAAAAATGTCTTGATTCTTTTCAAACAGGAAAAACTACGTTCAACTGAGACACTAGTCGAGGGAATCGTCACAATCAGGCATAATAATCTGGAAGCTTCCTTGAAGATATCTCTATTCTCGTGTAAAAGTTCCAACATTCGATCCAATTGAATTTTGTGGTAATTTTCATCATTATAAATGAAGGTTAATTCATTTTTCAGCCTTGATATATCGGGAAATAGGTCGGGAAAAAATGCTTTTAAATTATTCACTGACTCTAAAGGAAAGGTTTTTGCATACTCTGCAAACCGTGCTGTGTCCATGAGTGTAACGAAAATAAGTTTATCCATGTCTTGAAATCGTGTGTCAATTTGTCCAGAGATAGTATCTAAAATTTCGTAATACAACACTTTGTATTTTTCAAAGATTTCTTCAGTCGTTAAAGTTTTTCGTCCCTCGCGATAATTAGTTGGTACTGACACTTTTACACTGACTGAATGAAAAAGTTTTTGGAAATTTTCCTCATTTCTTTTTCCATTTAAGAGACTTGAGTATTCCTAACTTGTGTTATACAAAAATTAATGTTAAGTGAACGTTTCTGTAACACATCAAACAGAATATCAGTCATTTTGAAAATGTCACTAAAAATAGCACTGAGTAGGGCAAATTCAAAATTATTCAGATGATTTAAGAAGCCCACACTTTGAGTTATTGAACTTTGATCCGAAATTTTGTCGTCTCTAATTTCAGTAAAAACTGTTTTTAAACCGTTCCATTCATTATCAATCACATTCACTATCTTAGAATTCGATGTCCAACGGGTTGAAACAGATGTGGGTACCCTTTTTTTCATTATTGTGTCAGCTACTTGAGTTCTCTTTGTAGAATGATGAAAAAAATTCGGGAAACTATTCACGTTTGCGAAAAAAATACGGCACTGTGGTATAGTACTGCAACTCTGCTGAAGCACTAAATTGAAACGGTGAGCTGCACAATGTACAAAAATGGCTTGTCGAGCTTTGGTTTTTATTTTTGATTGGAGACCATTTATATGTCCTGACATTACACTAGCGCCGTCGTAGCATTGTCCTACTAATTTTGAACGGAAATCGTATTTTTCAATATGTTTAGTCACCAAATCAAAAAGAGCATCCGCTGTTCGGTCGATACTAACATCAAAGAAGCCCAAAAACCGCTAAACTAACTTTCCCGCACTATTAACGTATCGAAGTATAATGCTGCACTGAGATTTCTGAAGAATGTCCTTTGAGTCGTCGACGACTTGAATAGAGAAAAAATCACTGTCTTTTATTTCACGATCCACATGTTCATTGATGTAATCCGAAATGCAGTCTATCAATTCGTTCTGGATTGTTTTTGAATTTGCAGAAAAAATGGGGGATATCTTCTTATAGTGTTCTTGAATGTCCACACTGCCCACAGATATATAAGAGCCCAAAAGTTCTTTGAAATTCCCCCGATTATCCGAGGAATCAGATTCGTTGTGCCCTCAAAATGCTAACTCTTGTTTTCCTAAATAAACAGTGGCGCGAATAGGTAACTGCATGAATCTTCTATATAAAAGCACATTGTCATTGAACATTTTTAAATACAACCTGGAATTTTCCTTCAACGCGTCTTCAATTGTGCTGAGGTTTTTCTTTAATTTGGCAAACGATAATGCACAGTGAATATGATCTGAAGAAGCTTCATGTCTACTACAACCCCTTGTTACGTTTCCAAAATTGTTAAAACCCTCTTTATTCCACACACTTAATTTTACACTTACTGTCAAACAGGGCATACAAAACAGTTTCTTCAAATAAACACTTCCACACAACCACTTATAATCAGCATACCACTGATTGCGAAACTTTCGAAAGAAAACTCTGTCTTTTGATTTTCCTTGTTTTTCTATTTCAAGAAAAGGTTTGGTGTTAGGTCCCTCTGTATGCAGAAAGTCTTTTTTGTCATCGTTTTTCCATCTGAAAAATGGTGTTTCCAACAAAATGCACACCGGATCGTATACTGAATTTTATTCTTAAGAAAACGAAACGCGTGCAATAAAGCCTGCTGCAGCAGCATCCACGCGCCGCGCCGTTTTCTATTTTTAGCTCACGTATTTAGAAGACGGCTTCGTGTGTTACCATGGCAACCTCCGTAAACAAATCTGGAATTTGGCAGCGGTATTATCGATCGTGCTGGTTGCGCTTCCCAGGTATCTCATACGAGGTAGAGTTTTCTGACTGTTTAGTTAACTGAACGGCGCTCGCCGCTCGCCGCAGTGTCGCTCTATTCTTTAAGAATACGCTACGTTTGTATTTTGTATAATTCATATAATTGTTAGTATTGTATTAATTTGGCATTAATTATTATAATGCTGATGTATTAATGTATACGTAATTAAATAAATTATTATACCAATTATGTTTTATATAAAAAATAAAATGTAAGTTTTTGTTTCGGAAATTGTGGGTGAAGCGGTGCTTCACCCGCGTCCCCTGACGAGCCGCCACTGGGTGAGATCAAGAACAGCAATGGGGTTCGAAAAGGTAACCAGAGACCAGTAGACAACATGCAAAAGTTGCAATAACTAACTATGGTAAGAAGAAAATACAGAAATAAGATAGAATGAAATTGGCTGTGATATGAAATTCTAAAAAAAGTAAGAAAAAATCGTGTTCCAGAAGAGAAAGTGAAAGTGTTCCAGTGAAAAGAGCAAAAGTGTCTGGACAACAATGCCGGAGAAGAAATTAATAGAAATATTTGCAAGCAGATAAAGAGAACGATAGAAAAAAATACCAAACTTAAAGAAAACTGGCTGCAGCTACAGGGTGTCCGAATAATTTAAATTTCAATTTAATATAATTTCCGGGAATTTAAGTTTAGCGTCGTTTTTCAACGAGTTATCTTCTAGAGACTTGACAATTTAAAACTCCCGGTCCACGGGAATCTCCGTGCGTTGACTAATTTTATCTTTGCCGAATTTTGCAATCAAACTGTTTTCCGACGAAGCTCATTTTCACCTCACAGGTTATGTTAACAAGCAAAATTGTAGACTTGGAGAAGTGAAACTCTTCGAGTGATTGCAGAAGAACCTTTATGTCGTCTCCGAGTAGCAGTTTTGTGTGAATTGTGGGCTGGAGAGTTTGTAGATTTTTTCATGAAAGTGACGATAATGAAATGGTGATTGTTAATGGCGAACGCTACCGTAATATGTTAAGAAAGTTTTTATGGCCACCATTGGATATTATGCACCTTAGGAGTAGGTTCTTTCAACATGATGGCGCCACGTGTTATACGGCGAGGGAAACTCAGGATTTGTTACGGACAGGTTTTCCTGGCCGCGTCATATCTCGAAATAGTGATATTCGGTAGCCTGCGAGACCATGCGATCTAATCCCCGTCGACTTTTTCCTGTGGACAAAGCTTCCTCAAGGACAAAATATATTTTACGGACGATTAATGACCTGAAACAAGACATGCGTCAAGTTATCGGTAAAACTGAACGCCAATTGTGCTAAATTGTTATTGACAATTTTATACAAAGAATGCTCATCTGTAGAAACAGCCGAAGAGGACATTTGGAAAATATTATTTTTAAAACATAACTGCAGTGCCTCTATTTTTTTATATGAATTAACAAGCATGTTATTTTTCTAAAGTTGTTGGTTTTATTTAAAAAGGAAATCCCAAAGTACATATTGGGACACTCTATATATAGGAGACAATCACAAGGCGAGAAAGTAGAGCCAATAGAAGGAAATATTAAAAAGAGATTAAAAAATCCTTTAAACCCAGAAAGGCCTGATAGTGAAATAATTTGTGAAAATTATGGTTATATTATATCAAAGAGTAAAGTGAAAATTAATAGCAAAGAACAGAAACTACAAAGGTCATCTCATAAGGAATCTGATCAGTGATATATGTACAATAAAAAATATGCTATTAACCTGAGAAAACAGTTAGTCACCCAATCCGCAAAAGAGAACGTTGAGAATCTTAGCGTCGGAAATTACCAGTATTATTGTGATTTGGTGTATCACAAAAAGTGATTTGGTGTATAGTGGTAAATCTCGCCAATAGTAAGACCAAGGCTCCAAGCTCCAAAGCTCCAAGCCAAGGCTCCAATAGAAGAATTAATTAATATATTTTTTAGGTTGATCCTATATTTGCGAATTTGGATGCATCACATGGTTTCTATACCTCAAAAACCTTCTTACCAGCAGTATCAAAAAGTGCAAAAAAATTGTGCTCAACTGGTACTTGTTCTCAACTACCAAATCTACGTGGAACTGTATTAGTACTGGGTGCTGGTGACACTGCCTTTGATTGTGCCACTTCAGCTCTCCGTTGTGGTGCAAAGAAAGTATTCGTAGTTTTTCGCAGGTAAAAAGATTATTTCCCAATTAGCTTTTCTTTCCGATCATTCTAAAGGGTAATCCAATAAGAATGTCAGAACTTTAAAATGAGACACAATAATAACCACAAGTTTTCGATTATTTTTTTCCACAAATCGGGTGCTATATTTTCAATGGTGACCTAAATGTTTCGTTCGGGGTTTATTTTTGTAAACCAGAGATTCAACATAACATGCAAGGCCATTCAAAAACTTTCTCGCGATAGTTCATAATACAGGATAAGTAACAGGTATGAGTATCTGAAACCAAAATGGTTAATATCCTTTTCTGAACAGTATCTTAAGTTCTTTGTTAGTGCTTATTCCGATCAGTTCTTCTTGTAATATGGCATCCGTTTCTTCAATGTCATGGTATGGATTGAGAATCCACTGTGGTATTTTCATAGTCAAAGCATCCTTAAACCAACTTCAAAGTCTGCGTGATGGACATTTAAATGTTGAACATAGGTTGAAACGTCATCATCCTGGTAATTTGCCTATGACAAATTGGGAAAATACCCGCCGTCCAATGTTTTGCTGGATTAATTTAATTCTGACAAGAAAAGCTGAAATAGTGAATTGAATGGATGGTTTTTCTCAAATTTAGACTGTCACTTTTATAACTCACAAGTTAACCAAAAACTCTAAAACTGTCTCAAAAAGTGAGAAAAATCTTGTCAAACATAAACCTATTGACAGCGTACTTCAGTCTGAAGGAGTAATCGATGAAAGTTCTCTTCATTTTCTTCACACAACTGCTCAAATAAATTAGGATTCAACGCGTTGCTCCGAATTCTGTTTACTGAGTTAATGACAAATTGAAGAGATTGATTCAATCTACCACTCAGATTTGTAGTAACTAAGGGTTGTCGATGAATGACGTGTTGCAAACACGTCGGGTACATTATGTTATAAATGGCTGATAAATCCACGATAATATCCAAACATGGCAGGTGCTCCATCTACTGTTGCTGATATTATATTTTATAATTACATTAAAACATTAAATATTGAATAAATAAGCATAGATTATTATATAAAAATTTCTACTATAGTTAAAATTGTATGTATAACAATTGTTTCGACACACAGTGCCATTTTACAAATACAAACTTTTGTATTATATACAAATTTTTGTATTTGAAAAGGGCATTGCGCATACAACTTTAAATATAGTGGAAATTTTTAGATATTAATCTTTACTTATTTATTTAAAATGAATTTCCATCAAATATCGGCTACCTTAGTTAAATTTATTAAATACTGATTCACCTTTAGTGATTCGCCATTTAGAGATTCGCCATAACAAAACGAACATATGCCAATAAGTTTAGTGGTGAATACCGTGGCGTTCAGACGTGCTTGCACGTCTGTCCGGCAAAAGAGGCTGTTAGTAATGCAAGAGATCCCAGCTAGTACAGAATTGATGTCTGCGACCTGATGGGGCGTTGTCGAGCTGCAAAATCATTTTTCCGTATTTTGTAGCCTATTCTGGGCGCATTTCAATCAATGCATGGTTTAAATTGATCATTTGTTGACCATAGTGAACGGTATTAACTGTTTTATCTGGTTTCAGAAGCTCAGGGTAGACGACACCCTTCTGATTCCACCAAATTCACAGCATTGTCTTCTTTCCAAAGAGATTCGTTCTTGCGATCGATGTTGATGTTTGTCCTGGATCAATTCATCTGTGCATTTTGGGTTCTCGAAATATTTTTACGTCTCCAGTCACGATCCAATGCAAAAAAGTTTTTCTTACATGCCGAGAACGCAAAAATTCGCACACCGTTTTTCCTTTTTCCGTCTGTCTATCGTTCGGTTGATGTGGGTGATTTTCCTGCCTTCTAGATCTTTCCCAGATGATCATAAATGGATCAGCGCCCAATATTTAACCTCCTTGCCATTTGTTGTTGAGTTTACATATCGTCTTCTTCCAACAATGCTTGCAATTCGGCAATTCTTTATTTTTCAAGTCGAAGTCACCACTTTTGAATCCTCTAAATCAACGCCTACAAGTGTCTTGCATTGAAACATTATTACCGTGAGTTTCTACAAGTATACAACGGCTTTCATTCGCGTTTTTCTTTTGATTGAATAAGAAAGTATGCTCTTTATTTGGCTCGAAACTAGACATGTATACCACACGAAAAAATATGACGCTAGCGTTTTGAAAGGTACCCTGAGCAACAGAATAAAACATAAATGAGACTGTGACACAACCCGTCTCTCCAGCACCATCTCTCAACAAAATTATGAATAATGAATAATTATGCATATAATATATATGAATAAAATTATGAAAAATAATTGCGAGCAAAAAAAAGGCAAATATTTAGTTTATCATCTAATATTTGTCATAACATAATTTTAACTAGCACAGTCATCATCATCATCAAAATTGTAAATTCTAGCATTGACCTAAATTTTGAAATTGGCAATTTTATAACATAAACTACACGTGTATTAAAATATGAGCTGTGTGTCGTTAACATTGGAATATGGATGGTATTCTCTCGAAATGGTCTGCTAACATGAAAAAGCCGTCGTTATATTTTCGCTAACACCAAGTAGTTACATCAAATCGACTTTCACATCATTGATGGTTATTTCACTGCTCGTTTGAACTTCTTGCATTATGCTCAACCACATTTCGAGACCTTAAAAACGCTAACATCGAAATAAATGTTTCAGATTTCTCGTTTAACGGAACTTTGGGTCTTTGGGTCTTTTGTCAATTATGAATATTTTTATTTACAATTTTTGGACAATGTTGAAAATACATTAAATTTAATGAAAAACCATCAAGTCTTTCTATGAATGCAACGCACGCTGCATGAATGTGAGTCTGAAATTCATTGCCGTTCCTGACGAAGCGCTGGCTTCAATGTGTTCAAACTCTCATATTATTTTGTCGACACCTTAACCTCTAAAATAAACTATATGGGGTCTGAAATAAACCATATAGTCTATTGGATTCAAGTTTGGTGAGTATGGTTGATGTATGAGTGAGTTTGGTGAGTATGGCCATTGTTGCAAAGAAACGAACTGTGGAACATGATTTTGTAAAAATTGTGTTAAATTAGCTGTTAGTAATCACAGTCGCAGCGGACTAATTCGGACCGGACGAGAACAACCGTTGAAGCAGTTCCACGGAGCGAAACGCTAGATTTAACTCCCGGCCAGTAACTTTTGGGTCGGCGTGAAGACCGGTGAGACTTTCAGTAAGTAAACGCAGCACTTTGCCTAACCCAGAGAATAGTTTCAAATCCGACATTGAAGTGGAACCACTATTAACCTACGAACAACAGAACGAAGAGAACGAACAACAGAACAAGCAACAAGAAAACCATCATCCCCATTCCAACCATCAACGACAACGATAAAGACAACCCTAAAGAAAACACAGGTATAGTCTACGCGAATTTTACTTTTAATTACACTGAATATGGGTCATTGGGGGCCAGTTCAGAGCAGGAAATCTCGACAGATTTAGACCACCAAAGACCACATATATATGGTTAAACTGTTCCAAGAGGTAGGTACCTAAAACATAAAACCAGACTTCTGGCAAATTAAAGAACAAAAGTACGGGCCGTAAGATCAACTTACCACACATGTAAGCCGTAGTAGTATATCCCAATAATAATGCTTCATTACCAGGTAAAGTTGACTGATCCAGTTATATAGAGAAATGAGTCCTTAAGAAACTTTTAATATCATAACTCATTTCATGAATACATCTTTGAAATGTATTATTGCTAAGGATTTTTATTACATCTTATACAGGTTTGCATGGAACAGTTTTTATTATTAAGTATTCAAAGTGCTATCAAAATTAGACGATAAGAAACAAGGAAAAATGAAACCATGCATATGATAAAGTATTTATTGAACTAATAATTAAATTAATAAATAACATACAACAATTCTTCTGTTGGAACCTTTGGTGTGAAATACTAAACTTGAAGAGATTTACCACTAAACACCAAAACGTTTTTTTGAACTGCTCGACGCACGTTTCGCTAACCACGTAAGTGTGTGAACTCGTGTGGGGTAAGTATACGCATTTGGGGAAAGTGTGGGTATTTTTTTATAGTCATAAATATCTTAATAGCAAATTGTTTTGAAGACTAGATCAATGTATAATTAGAGATCGATTTAGAATTATAAAATCACATAAAATCAGTTGACTAATAAGGGACTTCGATAAGAAATTCGATGATAATTTTAGGAGGAATCTTCTTGGCAATTATCACATTCAAAACTACCTCCTTCATAAAAAGTGCATTGTTCATGCCACCGATCCATGCATTTAATACATTCGATCCATTATTCAGTAGGAGCTTCTGTATATTATTCCTTACAGAGTAGACAAAAATATTTTTTTTAATTTGAGTTAGAAACCTCCGACTTTTTTCCCAATTTTTTTTTCGTCAGTACAGTTTTTTTTTATTTTCATGTCCGGAAGGCGCAGCATCGCTCAATGCTGGTTTACGAATTCTTTTTTTAAGTTTTATTTTCTTCTAACTGTTGTTTATAAGGACTAGCTATAATTATTTGGGATTTCATTGCAGTTCGATTAGAAAGTCTTTTCTCTTTCATTTTTGGAAATGAGATCGTCGAAATTGATATATCTTGATGCTGATTCTCTTTATTAGAGCTTGCACTCTTTGAAACTCTAGCTGTAGATGTCGATGGAGCTTCTATAGAAAGTTGTTCATCAATAGGATTTACAATCATAAGAGTTGTGGGATCAAACTCAACAATGGATTCTTCAACCTGTTCAGTATGATTGCTTTCAATATCTGATGATGTTTCAATCCTTGCTACTGGTTCTCCACTATTTTTCTCAGAGGATTCATCTTGTGTAGCAACAACATTTTGTTCGCCTTAAGAAACGATCTGGTCTGTGACCGATAATGGAACAATATCTACTTCAATAAATAAATCGCCGTTGAAAGGATATAGTCCACTTACTTTAAAACCAGATTCAGCATTCCCTCGACTTTTTTGTAAGCTTCATTGAATAATCGAGCTACATGGTATTGGGTAATACCTTTCCAGGAAACTCTAACATGAATTTATTACATTCAACAGAATATTTAGCTTTCAGGGGACTAAAAAAACATCTGCCCAGTGGTTGGAGTTTGTGGCTTCCATATGGTGGCAATGCTAACATAATTATATTATGTTCACGAGCATATTTCACTGCATCTAAGCTACTATGGGAAGAGTGGTTCTCAAGATGCAGCAGTACTGGGTCTTGTAGTGTAGGATGGACAAAGGATTGAAAATGTTCTAACCAGATGATAAACAGATCTGTGTTGACAAAACGGCTATCAGATACCATGCAGATGTTCTGAGAGGGTGCACCATTTCTCTCACGAGATCTTTTCCGAGGATAAATAAATGCAGGCGGAACATAATGTTCAGTAGCACTCATGCAGCAGGCTGTTACTGTGATACCTCGTTCAGCAGACACAACTTTACCCACCACTTTTTTTCCTTTTGCTGACACAACTTTAGGAGTATTTTTCGGAACAGTGCTCATTCCTGTTTCATTAGCATTATAGATACGGTTTGGTTTGAAGTTATACTTCTTATATAATTCATTCAAGTTCTTATAAGAACGACCAACTTGAACTTTATTAAATCTAATTGTTCAAGCTAGACTAGTTACTGTAGATTGACGGAGGGTTAATTCTGGATGGCTTCTCGCGTCTTGCCATTTTGCAAGCAGAATCGAAGCGATTTTCAATTTTCTTAGCTGCAGGATACTCATAAGGAAGCCATCGCAAAGCGGTTATGGTCAAACCGAAATATCTTTCGTCCATTTGCTTACAATGATTCACAAATTCTGCTTCTTATTACCGACCCATTGAAAAAGCAGGTGTATCAAGTTTAAGTCTCTTTTGTAGACAAGACTAACTGATACCGATCTCACTTGCAGCCGCTCTTTTACTTTTTCCACTAGCTATAAGTTCTTTTGTTCGAGAAATTTGTAATTTAGTAACAGGAGCTTGTTCAGGTTTTGTACTTTGATAATTTCCTGGCATTATGATTAAAATCTGAAATAAAATAAAGACCATCAATCAATTTTATTTACAACAAATTCATTGTTTCTTCCACACTTGCCTCAGACAGACATTTTTTATATATACTCATATAACTTTACCCATACCAAACATAACATAAAATATTATGCTGAACAGTGAACTTGAATAAATTACTAACGTAAAAAAAATTGCCTTACCTTGGATACTATCTGCAGTATTTTGTGACAATCTTTATCGTAATGGCAAAAGTTATAGTTGCGTCGTCGAATTCTTAATATTTTTTTTACAAATAAGTGGACAACGCCATGTCGCGATCTTATGCATATACTAATTCCTCGTTACCATACCTTTAAGTTGCCTATGCATATCACGACTCTCCCCTCCCCCCTTCATAGATAAACGAGGTGCGCACACTTACCCACTGCGTACGGTTACCTCGAATGACTCTATCCGTTTTTCCACATTTTGCTATACGTAGCGAGATATTGTAAGATGCGCGCAAATCATCATCGTCTCTATGTGACGTCGCGCGAACATACTATCCACCGTGGGTCTCTTCAGAAGTTATTCTTTGCGTATTTGAAGGTATTTCAAAAGTTTGCCCGTTTTATCAGATGATCCTCCAGTTTGGATGGTTTCCCAGCGTCACTGCTTAAAACTTTGTTGCATAAAAGGCACATACATAATTGTTTGTCCGACAATGATGGAATGAAGTCAAACTTCAAATAATCAACAGTGTACTGTTTACATTTCTTTTTAGATTCGGCCATGTTTAGTATCAGTTATCTGTAGACAAAAATTGAACTATTTAAATATAATAAGACATATCAATCAAAATTGATGCCCAGTGTAAAACCTCATTTTAATCTTTAGATATTTTTTACATGTATATATAGAGTGGAATCATATACCATATAATCTTGTTTTTAAAGATAGTGAAGTATATAATACCGATTACTAAAACTATTAAGGAATACGCGTGTAACTGTGGTTGACTGGAATATTGAACTACTATTACCTCAAGTTATGATCGACGTCCCTATACAATCGGAGGAACTACAAAAAGAAAATTGTATAAAAAATAATTTACTTACTTTTCTCTGTCACAATATTTGCTTAACACTATTCTTTTCGAAAACAAATGAACAGTGTTTGTCTCTGACATTCATATTTATAATTGACGAACTAAATAAGTCCGTGCTAGTACAATTGGTACAAATGCACCGTCCTTACAAAGGTCTGGTATAAGCCTGGAAAAGCGTTGCCACCGCGCGCATGAGCACAATAAATGCTCACAATAACGCCAGCTCCCCACAATAACGCCAGCAAGTATCTCCCCGAAACTGGTTTCTAGCCTTATAGCTCGGGCTCGGGCTGGACGCAGGAAAAGCTAAAGAAATAGTCAGTCAAAGACCGGAAGGTGAGTGTAATCTCCTTCAGTTGCTTTTCGTCATTGCTTAAAGTTATTTGCTTATTAATATTTCACTCCATAGGTCCACCATATATTTTTTTAGTATACCTGATATCTTACGCGGGGCTGCGGGTATGGAGGTTTCTCGTTGTCTATGCTGCTGCGAACCTCTACTGTAGGATGGCGTGAGATATATGAGATTACAGTCGCCTTCCAAAAAGATGGGTTTATATGATCTTTGACTCCGACCGTTCCTGCAGTCGCTTTTCACTTGTTAAGCTCGAGCCCGACTGATTTTTTTTTTAATTACATACATTTTTATTGATGCTTATATTGATTCTTTTAGAGGTTTTCAAAATATTCGAGCTGTTCCTGAAGAAGTGTCTGTTGCTGTTGAAGAGTATTGCGAATTGATGGGTTTCCTATCTCCACTTAAAGTTAACTTAAAAGAAGGTCGCATATCATCTGTAACTTTTTGCCGATCCGAACAACTAGACAATGACGAATGGATTCAAGACAAGGAACAACTTACCACCATTAAAACTGATTTTGTAATATCGGCATTTGGGTCTAGTTTAAAAAATCGTGAAAGTAAAAGAAAACTTTACTTTACAATAAAATACACTTATACTCATCGACTGGTTATTTCAGTTTTGGATGCGTTGAAGCCCCTTGCACTAAACGATAGAAATTTACCTGTCGTCAATCCTAAAACTTTACAAAGTTCCCATCCGAAAGTGTGGATAGGGGGTGATATGGCTGGAATTGCAGAAACAACAGTTGAGTCTGTTAATGATGGAAAAAGTGCAGCTTGGTACATACATTGTGCATTAGAGGTGAGTTTACATGTATGCCAAAAAGCTTTGTCGTTCCACAGATAATTATTCAGGCATCCGTTTTTCATCTTTATGAGGATTTCTTCTCCCTTGGAGCTGCCATATTAAAATCTATTAGGAAAGTCTTTCCTCATAGAGTTTAGTTTGAATTCCAATATTTACGTTATCTTGTTATTCGCCATTTCTCTCTTTGATCTCTCTACCATCTTTTTTCAGAAATTCATCTCTGTGAATGTGAGTATTCTTTCATTTTTACCAATCATAGCAGGTCTTCTGTAAGTTACAATACTTTTGGCAATGCAGTTGTAACTTCTTTGCAGTGCTGCAGTGCAGATATGTTGATAAAAGTTTTGAAAAATGTATTAGAAAGAAAACTAAGTTGCATTGATGCTAATGCTTTATATTTCATTGACATAGTTTTGAAAAAATTATTAGAAAAAAATATTCTGGCTTTTTTCTTTAAAAAGTTGTTTGTGCATCCAATTTTTTGAGACAAGAATTTATTGCAGAATTTTTCTGCTGGTTTCTTCTGATTATATTCCTTGATTCTCTGATTATATTCCTTGTTATGTACATAGAGTATAATATATGTTCTTCTAAATACTGCTAGATACTGCGCTTTTATAACCATCCATTTCTTTGCCACATTCTGTATATTTTATTGCATCCGATTTAGTAAACATATATTACATTACATTTTTTAACACGAATCAATCAATTTAGTAATTTGTTTAATAAGTTTGATTTTGTAGGAATTATTATCATATTAATTCATCACTTTTTTTCTATTAAGGGTCTTTCAGAAGACACCCCATCAAAACTACCATTATTCCATACTCCCATCGATGATGTGGACTTATCAACTGAAATCTGTGGAATACATTTCGAGAATCCATTTGGTTTGGCATCAGCGCCACCTGTAACAGCACCTGCTATGATTCGACGCTGTTTCGAACAGGGATGGGGCTTTGTAGTGACAAAAACTTTTTGTTTGGACAAGGTAAGTTTATTGTTAGAGTAATCTTTAATTTCTGCCCTTTGTTTTCATATTATATTATATGATCTGAAAAAAACGTTATATATGCTTTCGGTGTTGAGTATAGCAAACGATAAAATCTTGCAGCTTCATGTAGTTGGACATATTCTGCTATTGGTATGTTTCTAATGAGGTAATCTAGGACTCCTAAGATTCTTCCTTTCTTATACACCAGTGCATAGTTATTATAAATTCATATGGACATGATCTATAGGACTAAGAGACAACATGGCATCTTGCAGGATCATATGTTTGGTGAAACAACTATAATAAGAGAGAGAGGTAAACAAAATTATTTGCTAAGGATGGAGATAAAAAGGTGATATGAAAAAAGAAAGATATAAAAGACAAATAGAAAATATCTAAATGAACAAGAGGAGAAAATGCAAATGGAAGAAATGAGTTTAAAAATATAAATCAAGAAGATGGAAAATATGATATGAGGTACGAAGACGTTCGAACTCAAAAATAAGGAAAGCCGAATAGTAGGCGAACGAAACAGAATCAAAAATAAAAGAGGAAATAAAGACATAAAAAATACTTGATAACAAATTGACAAGAAAATTATGATATATATTAGGAAAAAAGCAGAGAATTCAAAATTTCTGTAAAGAAGGTTCAGGAAACTTTTCGAAAACATTTGAAGAAAAGATAACGATAAAAAATATTTAGGGAATTAAAGGTTTTTAAAACAATATTAGAACTAATGACAAGTTAAAAAGAGTTTAACATGATAAATATCAAAGCATGATCAGTAAAATACTGACTGGTGAAATAATGAAAAGATGGAGACATTATTAGGAAGAATTAACTAAATTAAATTTTAAATGGTGGAATAGAAACAAGGAATCATAGAACCGATAAAGGATAGAAGAGGTGCGGAAATAAGTGAAAAGAAGAATCAAAATAAATAAGAAAAACCCTGATTGAAATAATAAAAATAAAAGAAATACTAACAAAGTGGAATACGTGACTAACTTTAGCAATATATAAAAAAGGCGCCCGAAGAAATTGTAAAAATTAAAAAAAAATATTTATCTGTCCCAGGGAAGGAAAATAGATAAGAATATATAGCCAAATCAGAACAACATTAGAAGAAATGCAAAATAGATTCAAAAACAGCAAAGTTAATCTTTGCCGTTCAAAATCGAAAAAAGTTAATCTAGGGAAGAATTAAAACAATCAAAGATCTATATATGATTCATTAACTTGGAACAGTATTTGATAGAGTAAAAAGGGCCGGTAATTGGAAATATTAGAAAAAAAGAGGAAGTGGCGGAGAAACAATAGAAATAATAAGACTAATGGGTAAGAACAATATAAACGTGGTCAGAACAAACACTGAAGAATCTAGACAATTTATAACAGACACTGGAGTAAAACCAGAATATGTACCCAGGTCATTATCATATTTAGTAGTATTGGATGATTGGTTTCAAATAAATGATAAAATTAGTAAAATTGTGGAAAATGGAGAAATTTAAAATGAATTAATTGATATGTGTAGGTGACACGGTAGTTGCAGCTGAAGCAGAAGAAAACTAACAAATTACTCTGAGTCCTAGATAGAGAACTGGAAAGGATAAATATAAATAATAATATCGACAAAATCGAAAGAGAAGTTAGAAATAAATAAAATGAATAATATTAAATTGAAGGGAAAACTAATTAAACACGTTGACAGTTGTATATTCTTTGAATTAATAATAAAACAAAACGGAAGAAAGGAGATAGAACGGATATTCTATACGGATATCTCCTCTCCCAATTTGTTACAAGATTCTATCTCAATGTCTACTAGACAGAGCACAGTGACAGTTAGAACCTAAAATTGGTGAATATCAAACAGGTTTTCGACCGGGCAGATCCTGCCCTGAACAGATCCTGAATCTAAAGTTGATCCTAAGACATCAAAAACTGTACAATAAAAATCTCGTCTGTAAATTTGTGGATTTCAAAAAAGCATATGATTCTATTGACCGCGAATCTTTATTCCAAATCTTGAAGAACAAGGACTAGATCTGAAAACGCTGACAATTATTAAAGCAACATTAACTAACACAAGGTAAAAAGTTAAATTCATAGGTGACATCTCAGAGCTCTTCGAAATTAAAACTGGAGTGAGACAAGGGGATGAACTCTCGCCACTCTTATTTAATTGTGTTCTAGAAAAAGTAATATAGGAGTGACGTGAAAAAAAGTCGGCCCTAAATATTGGCCAGCCCATTAAACTGGGGAGAACCAACATCAAAATTGATTGTCTGGCGTTTGCTGATGATCTAGCTATTTTGGCCCAAGATATATTAACGGCACAAAAACCGATTGAAATCCTAAAAGAAACAAAATTGATTGTTTGGCGTTTGCTGATGATCTAGCTATTTTGGCTCAAGATATATTAACGGCACAAAAACACATTGAAATCCTAAAAGAAACAGAAGAAAAGGCAGGAGGTCCAAATTTCCTTTGAATAGACACAATACATGACCTGCAACAGACTAAGAATACCATTTCTAAAAACAAAATATGGAAACATCAGACGAATCTCTCAATACAAATATTTGGGTGAAATAAGGATGGAAAATGGGTTGGAAAAAGCGGCGAATAAGGGTAGATGTCAAAAAATGGAAACGGCATTGAGACTTACACAAAATATTTACAACAAATAATACATATCTAAAAACACAAAACTGAGACATTACAACACAGTTATTAAGCCAGAATGTCTATATGGGGTAGAAACGCTCATTTTGAATAGAAAGAGAAACATCGAGGACATTGAAAAGAAGGCAAGAGAAATCATAAGAAAAGTAGACTTAAAACTTAAATTAAGTTAACTTAAACTTAAAAGAAAAAAGTAGACTTAAGTTTTACGATCACATAAAACGGATGAATCCAAATAGTCTAACTAGACAAATAGTCGAATTTTATGAAAATAGGAGTAGAGCTAAAGTAGAAATAATTAAATGGATTGCGGCAATTAAAGAGGACCTAAGATCAGCAAATATTACACAAAGTGAAATTCAGGATAGAGGCTGCTTCAGATACAAGGTTAACGTTTGGAAGGTTGGCCGGAGAGAAAAATGTAGGAAGACTGGAACAACTTAATTTGGCGAAAAAAAAAACTCATAGCAAAAGAATGAAATTAGTATGGGCGCAAAGGAAGGCTAACAACAACAAACGCCTCCAACAGGGCCCATACGTGAATAATAATAAAACGGAAGAAAGAATAAGAAAAACAAGAAAGAAATGTTTATTATTATGAAAACTACAATCTTTGGAAAACAGGATTTATCTAAAGAAGTTAAGGCTGAAGTCATTAAAAAAGTAATAAGACTAAGAGGGCTATCTGATATGAAGACTAATTGATATGACATTTCTATTAGAATTAGAAGAGAATTAAATATCGGACCTAAAAAAGATGAAATAGGGGTAGCGATATTGTTAAGGCACGTGCGCCAAATGCGAAATTCTAAATAGACTTCCTAAAATAATACACGATGCAAAAATACAAGGGAAAAATAAAAGGGAAGATCAAGAAGAATGTGGGACGAATGGGTAAGAGAAGAACCCAAAGAAAGACTATTAAAAAAAAAGAAGCCCAAAAAATACATATACAAGAATATACAAAGAAAAAAATGCAAGGAAAAAAAATGGTTATTATGGCTGGCTATTAAGCCAACCTGCATAGTCTGATGTTAACTGGCGTTAACTGTTGAATTACTTAATCTCAAAATTAAGTAAATTGAACTTATAGATCAACATTACTAATAGTTTTCAACCACCAACTACAATGGATGAATGTGATTTCAGGATCAAGTCACCAATGTATCACCGAGAATAGTGAGGGGAAACACGTCTGGTCAATCGTATGGTCCACAACAAGGATCGTTCTTAAACATTGAACTTATTTCCGAAAAGTATTGTGATTACTGGTTGCAGGGTATTAAAGAACTGAAGCAGGATTTTCCAACTAAAGTGAGTAAAAAGATTATTTCATTTATTTTAGTTAATTTAAGACTTGATTTCAAATTTACCTGCTCATATATTTATATATATATATATATATATATATATATATATATATATATATATATATATATATATATATATATATATATATATACACACATATATATGTGTGTATATATGTATATATACATGGATGTGTGTATATATATATATATATATATATATATACACACATCCTGTCCTTTCATCCCAATGATTTTCTAGAGATTGCTCTCAGATGATCCTACTATTCAATACATTTAACAAACATATTTAACTCAGGTAGGAAGAGATGGAAATTCATTTTAAATAAACAAAGATTTTTACAATTCAAACAGTGTTGCCGCTCTTATATTTGAACATTCTGAAACATTGAACATTCTTGAACATTGGAAAACTCTTTATAACATGACATCTTTTTTATTGTTTGCAAATATCTTGTAAGATTTTTGATTGCTATGTTATTTTCATTATCCCGATTTGCACTCAGCTTCTTTTATAAATTTCAATAATGTATCTCACCGTAACCAGGAACTTTCAGATTTTAAAAAACCATCTATCTGTAGGTCTATACCATGAAGTTAAAAAAGAACTAAACTATGAACTGTAGAATATTCACTCTATGCTTTTGATTTAATGTTCTCATAGCTTTCACATCACAAAGTCATTCTCGGTTGTGTTAGTTCTCTAGTAAATATTCTATATTCGTATAATTAAGACATTGAAAAATTATAATTAATTTTAATCTATTATTAGATAGTTATAGCTTCTATTATGTGCGCCTATATCGAAGAAGACTGGAAGAAATTAGCTACAAAAACTGAAACAAGCGGTGCAGATATGTTAGAGCTCAATTTAAGTTGTCCTCATGGTATGGGTGAATCAGGAATGGGTCTGGCATGTGGGCAGGTAAGCCTATCAACAAATATTTATGGAACTACATGAAAATAACACTTAACATTGCAATTTTTAATGTAAAACTGAATGTAATATTGTACAAAACACTAGACTATTTCATTTTTTTTATTTAAACCTTCAGTGTTCATTAAATCACTTTTTTAAACTTCTCAACGAGCGTTTCACTATCTATGTTAGCATCATCAAGATTCAATGTTCAATCCGATCTGAGATTGAATCGTCTCCTGATGACGCTATTTATTCGCAATATTTCGACGAGCATCTTGCCAATAGTTATATTTTACACATGTTTGATTTACGCAAAATATTCGTAAATCTCCTTGAAGTTAGAAGTTTTGTTTGTTTAGCTGTTATAGTCCCTCAGTAAATACGTCTATTGGTGTTTAGAAAGAAGAGTTGGTACGAGACATTTGTCGATGGGTTCGTTCAGCAGTTAAGATACCATTTTTCATTAAACTGACTCCGAACATAACAGATATAGTAACGATAGCTAGGGCAGCTAAAGAAGGAGGAGCATCGGGCGTATCAGCAATAAATACGGTGTCAGGCTTAATGGGCGTGAACGCAGAGGGTGTAGCTTGGCCAAGAGTGGGCAGCGCGCGCCGAACAACCTATGGGGGAGTGTCAGGTACAGTTAAAATTTAACTAGTAATTCTAATTATATAAAACTGTTTTGTAGGGAACGCGACGAGACCTATGGGTCTAAGAGCAGTATCTGCTATAGCTCAAGCCTTACCAGGACTTGCCATTTTAGGAATTGGTGGTATCGAATCCGCATTTACTACTTTGGAGTATTTACAAGTTGGAGCTCAGGCCGTACAGGTACGTTATTTGTATGCGTGTGTGACAAGTAAAATTGGTTAATTAAGATGTTGAAACGTTTTTTTCGTTCAATCAGAAGAAAGTTCTTTAGTGATTACTAACAATTCCTCTTGTTGTATCTTTTCTCTATTTTCAATTGGTTTGGTATGCACGTATGCGTGCGTACTGTTTCACCGATAGAAAAACATGTATTAGATTTTTTCCGGGAGTACAGTATGGGAGTATTACGGAGAAAGTCATGAACCTCGTAACAGTAAACACTGAAGACGCCAAATGAGATTTTGCCGAGACGTCTACAAGCTCCCGACAGGGCCCAATTCGACAACCGGATGTATTCCCGGAAAAAACCCAATATATACATAGTGATTTTTTTTTTAAACCTGACATAGGTAACTTTTTTATTTGACTACTACTTCCAAATGCAGTTTGGTTAATAACAGTTAAGTTAATTAATTATTAATTAATATTTATTGTATTAATTATATTGTTATTATTAATGTATTAATTATTATTTTTAATTATATATTATATTATTATTACATAATTTAATATCACCAATATCTGGTGGATCACGCAAAGTACAGTTAGAGGCGTTTGTTATTCTTAGCATTCCTTTGCGCCCATATTGATTTCATTCTTTCGCTATGAGGCTTTTTCCTTTCGTCAAACCAAGTTGTTCCAGTCTTCCTACATTTTTCTCTCTGGCCAACCTTCCAAACGTCAACCTTGTGTCTGAAACAGCCTGTATCCCGAATTTCACTTTGTATGATATTTGCTGATCTTAGGTCCTCTTTAATTGCAGCAATCCATTTAATTATTTCTAATTTAGCTCTACTCCTATTTTCATAAAATTCATAAAAAAAATAAAATAAAAAATAGCCTACACGAATTCATCCGTTTTATATGCCCGTTTTGTGTTTTTAGATATGCATTTTTTGTTGTAAATATTTTGCGTAAGTTTTAAGTAAGTTATTGTTGCGTACGTGCTGTTTCTTTTAGGATTTCAATCTGTTTTTGTGCTGTTAATATATCTTGAGTCAAAATTACTAGATCATCAGCAAACGCCAGACAATCAATTCTGATGTTGTTCTCCCCAGTTTAATGGGCTGGTCAATATTCAGGGCCGACTTTTTTTCACGCCACTCCTGTATTACCTTTTCTAGAACACAGTTAAATAAGAGTGGCGAGAGTCCATCCCCTTGTCTCACTGCGGTTTTAATTTCGAAGGGCTCTGAGATGTCACCCATGAATTTAACTTTTGACCTTGTGTTAGTGTTGTTTCAATAATTGCCAGCGTTTTCAGATCTAATCCTTGTTCTTTCAAGATTTGGAATAGAGATTTGCGGTCAATAGAATCATATGCTTTTTTTGAAATCCACAAATGTACAGACGAGATTTTTATTGTACAGCTTTTAATGTCTTAGGATCAACTTTAGATTCGGGATCTGTTCTGTTGAAAACCTGCTTGCTATTCGCCAATTGTAGGCTCCAACTGTCCCTGTGCTGTGTCTAGTAGACCATGAGATAGAATCTTGTCAGAAGCTGGGAGAAGAGATATCCCTCTGTAGTTGTTTACATCTGTTCTATCTTCTTTCTTATGTAGTGGATGGATTAGAGCATCTTTCCAATCTTTCGGAATCCGTTCGGTTCGCCAAACTTCTTGTAGAATTTTGGTTATTTCCTTGATTGTGCCTGGACCAACGGATTTCAAAAGTTCAGCAGTGATTCCATCTTCATCAGAAGCTTTGTTATTTTTAAGTTGCTTGATTTACTTAATTATTTCATCTTCTTTCGAGTTTCTTTGTTTAGGGTTTAGTGTTGGTAAGGGCTCATTTCCATTTGTTTAAGGGCTCAGGACAGTTTAGTAGTTGTTTAAAATATTTCGCAATTGTCTTGCTTATTTAGAGCTAATTGTCCGTTTTCCTTTTGGAAGCAAAGACTTTGGGGTTGACAGCCTGTTAATTTAGTTATAAATGTTTGGTAGAAATTTCGGGTGTTATTTTTTTAGAAATCTTTTTCTATTTCATTAAGTTGATTGTTTTCATATTTTCTTTTAGTTTGTCTAATTAGTTTCGATGTTTCTTTTCTTACTTCCAAAAAGATGTTATAATTTATTGCTGTTTTTTGACTGTTCCACTGTTTGAATGTTTTAATTTGACTTAATACTGCTTGCTTGCAAACTTCATCCCACCACGGATGTTTTCTACGTTTTTGTAAAGGGATCAACTAACATAACCAACATAATTTAATATAATTATAATGCATTATTAAGTAATTAATTATCATGTACGTAGGAAATTTTGTTTCTGCGGACTGCAGAATATTATATTTGTTATTGCTAATTGTTCCAAAACGACTATTCCATCAAAGAAATGTGACAACAGTTTTTATTTCGAATTTTAATTTTTGTCAAATTATGTTAAAAATACATTATTGTCATTTCAAAAAATATTGTTTTAGTAGCTACTGAAGAAATCTGGCAACACCGGAAAGTATTTTTCTAGTCTACCTCTTTAAATAAAAAAATGAGCTTATGTCAGGTTTTAAAGAATATATACACTGTATATATACAGGGTGGTCTTTGTTTTATGACAATACCAATAAAACATTTCTTCCCCAAATTTAGGTTTGACAGTTATTATTATTAATATTAATAGGTGCGTCAAAGATCACAAAGTTGATCAAACCCAAATTTGGATTAGCGATTATTTATTAGTAATATCATAAAACTGGGGGGTGAGAATCGAATAAATAAAAAATTTCCCAGATCAGCTCTGACTTGTGCGATCCATGGTACTGCTGATTTTACTCCTTGTATGTAAGAATTCTGTTGGTGAGTCTTGTCAGTGGGAGTCTACTGATATGTCCATAGAATTTTAACCTTCTTTTTCTTATGTCCGCCGCTACGTTGAACATTCTTTCTGTGGTGTTTCTAGAATGTGGTCTGTATCCTTCCTCTATCAGTTTTGGGCCGAGAATTTTCCTCATAATTTTGCGTTCTTCTTTTAGTATGTTTTCTATGCCGCTTTTTGTGTGGAGCATAAGTGTCTCGCTTGCGTATAGTACCTCTGGTTTGATTACTGTGTTGTAGTGTCTTATTTTTGCGTATGTGGATATGCATTTCTTATTGTAGATATTGTATGTCTTGCTGTATGCCTACTTCATCTCTGTAATCGAGTCTTCTGTGCTATCTTCTCTCCTCCTGTGGGTTCGAGAATCTCGCCAAGGTATTTGAAGTGAGTAACCCTATTTATCTTGCCGTATTTGGTGTTCAAATTTTGGACATCTAATTTTGAGCTGAAGAATTCGGTTTTTTTGAAAGGAGATTTGTAGGCCGACTTTATCTGCACACTCCTTGAGGACTTCTATCTCTTTGGTTGCCCTTTTTTTATTGTCTGCGATTATGGCTAGGTCGTCTGCGAAGGCTAGGCATGATATTTCTGATGTTGTTTTTGGATCGTCCGAGTCGTATTGGTTTCCAGTGTCCTTGATTTCTCAGTTCTTTTCCTCAGTCCCATTTCCTTATGACTTTGTCCAGGACTAGGTTTAAGAGGAGTGGGTATAACCCTTCTCCTTGGCGTACTCCGGTTTTAATCAGGAAGGGTTCGGACATTTCTCCCATAAATTTCAATTTTGAGGTTGTGTTGGTCAGTGTCTGCTTGATCAATCGTAGTGTTTTGGGGTCGAGTCCTTGTTCTTCTAGGATGTTGAACAGATATTTTCGGTCTATGCAGTCGTATGCTTTCTTGAAGTCCACGAACGTGCAGATGATTGGGACGTTCTTTATAGCTTTATATTTCAGTATTGTTTTTAAATTAAATATTTGTTCAGTGCATGAGCGACCAGGGCGAAAGCCTGCCTAGTACTCGCCAATTTGGTGTTCTAATTGTTCTTGTGCTCTCTGAAGAAGGCATGCTGAGAGGATTTTGTAAGTGACTTGTAGTATGGAGATTCCTCTGTAGTTGTTCACATCTGTTCTATCTCTCTTCATGTGCAGCGGGTGAATAAGAGAACATTTCCATTCATCTGGTAATTTTTCTGTTTGTCAGAGGTTCGTGATAATTTCCGTGAGTTCCTGCAGTGAATTTGGTCCGAGGTTTTTCAATAGTTCCACGGTGATACTATCTTCACCGGATGTCCTGTTATTCTTTAGTTTGCGTATGTGATTGTGGATTTCTTCCTGTGTTGGTGGTGGTGATACTGGATATAGATACAATTTTCCTTGGGGAATCTTGTGTCGCGTTCGGGGCAATTGAGGAGATCAGAGAAATAGTGTGCCGGCTCCTGACAATTCTTCTGTTTGCTCCCATTCCGCTTTCTGAAGCAAAGATTTTGTATATCCACGGATTTCTCTTACAAAAGTCCTATAAAAATCTCTTGTGTTATTTTTGCGGAACTACTCCTCTATAGAGTCTAGTTGTTCCTTCATATACTTCCTCTTAGTTTGCCTGACAACCTTTGCGATCTGTTTTCTAATTACATCAAAAAGCTGTTGACTTTCTGGGGATTTTTTAGTATTGTACACCTGAAATGCTCGTTTGCGTCACTGCAAACGTCACTGCAAACGTCACTGCATGTTTGCATTCCCAGTCCCACCAAGGGTGTTTTGTGTTCTTTTTCAATGGGATCTGTTCCTGTGCTTTTTCTGTATTTTTTTCCCATGTATCTGGCTGTTCCCTTTCCCATTCCTCTATTATGTTGGATTCTTTGATCTTTTTCGTGTCGAATTTCTGTAGATGTGCTTTCTTGTGATGAATTCTCCTTGGGGTGAACTTGACTTTGATTCGTGTTAGGTAACGGTCTGAGTCAATGTTCGCGCCCCTGCGGACTTGGACATCTTGGATCTCTCTTTGTTGTGGGTATGAGATGACAACTTGGTCTATCTGGAATTCTCCAATCTGTTGTATAGGCGATCTCCATGTCTTCTGTTTTCGTGGAGATTTTCTTAGGGATGTTGACATGATATTCAGGTTATTCTGTTGGCATAGTTCGATGAGTGTTGTGCCATTCTTGTTGGTAAATTTGTGACCAGGAAATTTGCCTACAGTTTTCTGATTGATTTTTTCTCTACCGATTTGTGCGTTAAAGTCGCCCAATAAAATGTTGATGTCATCCTTCGGGACCTTTGTCATTACCTTATCTAGTGTTTTCCTGAATTTCTCTGTAGACTTAGGGGTCTTTCTGGTTGTCCCCATTTGTGGGGGCATGTACATTGATTACGGTGTATTTTTTATTGGCGAACTGTATGCGCATTGTCATCAGTCTATTGTTTAAAGGGGGGATTTCCTTAATAGAGTTAACTATCCCATTGTACACCATAAAAACCATGCCCAAAAGCGGAGCGCCCCTGACGACTCCTGTGTCTATCCTGCTTTTGAATATGCGATAGTTCCCGTAGTCCCCCATGTCCTCATCCGTGATGCGTGTTTCTTGTAGGGCAAGTACTAGTATCTTTTGGCTGTCAAGTTCTAAAGTTAGGCTGTGAAGTTTTTCTTGTTGGATCAGCGTGTTGACGTTGAAGGTGCCAATGTATGTAGATGTTTCGTGTGGAAATTTGCCAGAAAGCTCCGACTTTTTTTGAGATCGTGAAACTTCTGTCGACGGGTGGATTCGTTACCACTTTGGGTATCATTGTTATTACTTGCACGAGTCATGGTTGCTTATAAGAGTGTAGGTTCAGTATTTCCACTGGAAGTTTAGAGCCAGAGATTGTTAGTTCCTGGAGCGTAGTGTACAGTCGCACCCTCTGGGTGAACAGACGCCGACCATGTTGTCGGTGGTTGCTTATATATATATATATATATATATATATATATATATATATATATATATATATATATATATATATATATATATATATATATATATATATCATCATCATCATCATCATCATCAGCCCGTATCGATCCACTGCAGGATGAAGGCCTCTTCAGCATGCTTCCAACCTTCACGGTCCTGGGCTTTCCTCTGCCACTCGGGTCCAATATACTTAACGATGTCATCAATCCATCGTGCTTTCGGTCTTCTTCGCGGACGAACGTTTGCGATCAAGCGGTATCCACTCCAAGATTGCCTTGGTCCATCTGTCGTCCCATCGCCTCGCTATATGGCCTGCCCATCTCCATTTCAATTGTTTTACTCTTCCAATGATGTCACAGACTTTTGTTTGTTCCCTGATCCATGCGCAGGACTTTCTGTCTCGTCTTGTAATGCCAAGCATACATCTTTCCATTCCCCTCTGTGCCACCCGAAGTTTTTGAATTTATAGCGATGTGAGTGTCCAGGTTTCACTTCCGTATGTCATAACGAGTAGAACGCATTGATCGAATACTTTTCTTTTCAGGCAAAGTGGGAGTCTGCTCTTAAACACTATGTTGAGCCTACCAAATGCCTGCCAGCCACATTTAACACGCCGTTCCACCTCCCGGGCGGTATTCCCCTCCATTGAAATCTTCTGCCCAAGATATACAAAGCTGTCCACAATCTCTAAATCCCTTCCTAAAACTGAAATTCTTCTGTCCTGAGCGAAGTTATTGAACATAACCTGACTCTTTTTTAGGTTTATTTTCAAGCCAAATGGTTCGCAAGCCCTTTGCAGTTCTTGTATGCGTCTTTGCAGCTCCTCTGGGTCTCGTGAAATGAGAATAATATCATCTGCAAATCTAAGATGGTTTAAGTTTGCACCATTGATCTTCACACCATCCTGTTCCCAATCCAGTTTACGGAACACCTCTTCAAGGCCAGCCGAGAAAAGAATAGGCGATATTGCGTCACTCTGCCGTACACCTCGTTCTATATTAATTCCCACTTCAAGATCATCAAGGTGAATTGTGGCTGTAGCTCCATCATATATCGATTCTAATAGGTTTACATAGGCTCTCTCTACACCTTGGCTAAGCAGTGCATACATTATCACATGCTTTGAGATGGAATCAAATGATTTTTCGTACTCGATAAAAGCCAAGCACAGTGGCATGGTGTATTCGTTGTGCCTTTCTATGACGTGCTGTACAACCTGGATGTGATCCATTCTACTGAATCCACTTCTGAATCCTGCTTGTTCTCTTGGTTGTGCGTCATTCAGTTTTTTTAATATTCTTTTAGAAATTATCTTAGTGAAAACTTTGTACACCACTGATAGGAGGCTTATTGGACGGTAGTTCTTTAAATCTTCCTGTGCTCCTTTTTTATGTAAAATGATCACTTCTGCATTTTTCCATAAGTCAGGTACTTTTTGTTCTTTGAGGCATTTTGAGTATAATTTTGCCAGTGTTTTATGTAACGTCCGACCACCAGCTTTTAGCATTTCGACAGTTACACTATCCTTTCCTGGAGCCTTGCCGTTCTTCATCAATTCTATAGCATTTGTTACTTCCTCCACTAGGATATCTGGCATTATCTATTGTTCTTCCGTGGGTATTGCTGTCCCTAACTGGCTCAGATCTTCATATAACTGGGAATGAAACCTTCTGACAATCTCTAACATTTGGGTACGCGCCCTGCACACTGTGCCATCCTCACGCTTTAAAGCATATATTTGCGTTCTTTTGTTTCTCAGCTTCTGTTTAGCTTTGTTAATTCCTTTGTTTTCTTCCAGGGTTTTTTACACTAGCTGCATATTGAATCGGCGCGTGTCCTCTCTGATACGTTTTCTTATAGTTTTGCAGAGCTCAGTGTACTCGACCCTGCCAAAAGGACTACCTCCATTTCTCATTGCTCGTCGTTTCTTCATTAAATCAATGGTCTCACTGGAGATTTTTGTTTGTTTGAGACATTTTTCTTCTGATGCTATTGAAGCAGCCGTTTGAAGTACATTGTTGGCGATTTCTTCATATTGAACTGATATTTCCACCTCCTCTGGATCTTGTAACGCAGCAAACCGGTTTGACAAAGCAATCTCAAAATCGCTTCCTCTGTCCAGCAGTTTTCCAGAATCCACCTTGCCCTTCTTTGATCTTACCATTCTTTCGCGCTCTTTTCGACAGTCAATCCGAGCCCTTGCTCATACCATTCGGTGGTCACTTCCAACATTGAAATTGTTAAGGACAGTACAATTGGTAAATATTGTTTTATCGTTGGTCATGATGTAGTCAATTTCGCTTGTGGGCCCAGATGGACTTTTCCATGTCCATTTTCTGCTGATATTTTTCTTATAGAATGAATTCATAATATATAGTTCTTGTCCTTCAGCAAAATCAACTAATCTGTCACCTCTATTGTCTCGCTCACCAGTTCCATATGGATCAGTTGCATTTTCGTCTGTTCTTGTTGTTCCAATTCTGGCATTGAAATCACCCATCAGGATTTTGTACCTACAATTCTCCTTGTATAAAAGCTGGACCACATCATCATAAAATTCCTCAATTTCCTCATCTTTATGGCTTATAGTTGGTGCATAAGCTTGGACGATTTGAAGCCTAAACTTTTTATTCAGCTGAATGACATTGGGCTAATCGGTCGGATGTACTTTCAAATTTTACCACACTGTCCTTCAGCTTTCGATTGATGAGGAATCCAATTCCGCCACATCGGCCATTTTCCGTACCTCGAGTGTAGAGTACGTGTCCAGTTGGTTCCAGTTTGATTAACTCTTCACCCTTTCTTCGTGTTTCACAGAGCCCAATAATATCCCAATGTATGTTGTCAAGTTCGATTAACAGTTCTTGCAATCGGGCCTCTGTTTTCATAGTCCGTATATTTAACGTTGCAATGTCAAAAGTCCAATGGCAGCCTGATCTAACCCGGTGATTCTTAGCACCCTCTGCCTTGGGGCAGGTCTTCCCGCTGCCGTAGGTAGTTGCCCCTTGGCCTCCGGGGATTGAGGGCCATGTTTGAGGTTGTACTGTCATATTTCAACATATTGAAATACCATGTTGAAGGTATGGACCGTAATCTGGCACGCTGGTCCAATGCGGGTTGGCAGATTTTGGATCATGTTAGTCTGAGGCCTCCGTCTTGACCTGTCCGCCAGGGGTGACCCTCCCAGGAGCATAGACTCCAGACGGCATAGCTCAAAGCTTCATTGCCCTCCTCAAACCCCTTTACCATGTCAAGGTCTGATCCACAAAGGGGATATATATATATATATATATATATATATATATATATATATATATATATATAAATTAATTGTTTATTTTCAACCATTCAATATTGATATTAAACTAATATTTGTAAGTGGGAAAGTTTATATATCTAAGGTTCCGATGTTATGTTGAATTTTTTAATTTGTTTTTTCAAGAATTTTTATCATAATTTCATAACATACAAGTGATTAAAATTATAATTGTTTTGAGATCTTACTATAGGTTTACAGGAAGAGTTTTTTTTGTCTTTTAATTTGCCTTGGAATAAAAATATATTTTTATACAAAAAAATACCTATATATATACTCTGAATATTACATTTTTTGTGCCCCAGTTTATAAATGTTATTGTACTAAAGCAAGAAATTGTGGGTGAAATAGGTGTGCAGTGCTGTTCAAAATCAAGACTTTACTCTCATCAATGACTATAGCACAGGACTAAAAGCTCTGCTGTACCTGAATGGTCGTCTACCAGGCTGGAATGGGCAAAGTCCCCCAACACTAAAACACCAAAAAGGAAAACCAGTGAGACCAGTCTACGACTCCAATGGAAAGGTATCTTTTCAATTTATCTTATATCTTTATCCCTTCAATTTATCTATGCTTCATAAATTTAGAAATTGCCACATTTTGGACTTTACAAGAAACAAGCTGAAGACATTTTAGCTAAATTGTACAAAGATGGGAAGTGCGAAGACGACGATATACTTCATCATGACGGTCGACCTGTTGCATATGATGTTCTATCAAAAAAAAGTGAAGCTCCAGTTTTGAAAGTTAGTGACGTTGTTGGACGAGCATTAAAATATATTGGACCATATAAGAAACTGGACAATACTGAGCAAGTCGTTGCTCTTATTGATGATGTAAGTATAGTCGACCAACGGTTACAACCTTGATGTCCTCGGACTAAAATATTTTTCAGACTGCCCTTCATTTCATTGTGAATGTTTATTGTTAATAAGCCTTTTAAGATGTATTTAATAACATTATGAATAGTCACCTGTAAAAAGTCATCCCACAACAAAAAATACCAACTAGCCCATCTATCCATCATCCTACGAACTTTTTAGTTCATCCTGGTACATTGCAAAGTGGATATGAATTTTTCTTTGATTTTTTACTTTATTGTATATTTTAATATGAAATTTAGTAAGTTTATTCCTCGATAATTATTTGGATCTTTTTTTTTCAATGCTATTTGTACGTCTTCTACTGTTATCGTTGTTTCTTCTTTTTTGTTTTGTCTGATATTTATGGCACTGTGGTAGCATATTTCTTTTTACGGCATTGTGTAAAATAGGGTACTCATACTTCTTTCTCCGTACTTTCTGTGATTTAATCCGATCTTGTTAACTAACACATACTTTTAATACATTAGACTAAATGTTCTTCGAAAGCTTGTTTACAAATAGAAACTGTGTCTGTATTGTTGGGCCATTGATTTTCAAGTTTATTTTTCTCCTAGTGCTTAAATTTAACTAACACATTGGTCAAAAAGTTCTGACTGATATGTAGATGGCGTTATTTACGAAAAATCCTTACCAGTGGTCGATTGTGAGAATCGTCAAACGTCATGTATCAAAATTTCATTTCTCTAAGTGACGGTACTTTTGTTATTTTGAAAACAATGGAAAAGAATTTCATGCGTTGATTAAGCATTGCTTTTTGATGTAGAAAAATAACGTCGAAGCAGAACAATAGCTTGATAAACATTACCCAGACTCTGCCCAATGAAAATCAACAATAATTAATTGGTATGCTGAAGTCAAACGTGGCTGTACAAGCATCGAGGGTATTGAACTCTCTGGACGTCCGAATGAGGTGGTTACAACAGACAACATCAGAAAAATGTCCAAAATTATTTCACAAAACCGTAAAGTAAAGCTGCAGGAGATAGTTAATGTCATGAAGATATCGAAGGAATGTTTACATAATTTTGTATGAATATTTTGGAATGCGTAAATTACTATCAAAGTTGGTACCGCATTTTCTAAAAGTGGACCAAATACAACATCATTTTGATGATTCTGTGCAATGTTTGGAGCTGTTTAAGCGAAATTAAAAGGATTTTTTCATGCGGTATGTGACAATGAACGCAATATGGATCCATCACTACACTCCAGAGTCAATTCGACGGTCAGCTGAGTGGACAGCAGCCGTGAATTCTGTCCAAAGCGACCAGAATCAAACATTGGCAGACAAGGTTGCAGCCTCTGAATTTTGGATTGCACATATCGCACACGTAGAAGGACGAGATGTTGGCAACGATGGCTAAATTGCATGAATGGCACTTCGAATTGCTTCCTCATCCACCGTATTGTCCAGATCTGCCCCCACCCAGCGACTATTTCCTGTTTTCGGACCTCAAAAAAATGTTGGCTGGAAAGAAAATTCGCTCCAAGAGATAATTGTCTAAACTGAAGGAGATTTCGAAGGCAAAGAGAAATCGTTTTATAAAAAAGGCGAAGAAATGTTAGAAATGCGTCGTTTTTTGACAAAAAGTCGAAATTTGCATAAAAGTGTTTTTTATTTGTCAGACCGTGGACTTATTGACCGATGTGTTATCTGATTGTTAACAAGTCGCTGTGTTAATATTTTTTTGACCCTTAATTCTTAAGTTTCTTTTTTCCTTCGTCTCAACTTTTACTATTTCAAAATATTTATCCTCCAACAATGGCTTTTTAATGTTTATTAAAAATTAAAAAACATTACTGAACAATCAGTTGATGTTGAATTGAGAATTGATGGAAAAAGCTAAATGTATCAATAATATTTTGACTCACTGTATTTGGCAGGCAGTATATTTTAATGCAAATACACATTTTCTGTTGTTTTTGCAGGATATGTGTATAAACTGCGGAAAATGTTATATGGTCTGTAACGATTCTGGATATCAAGCTATCGAATTTGATCCCAACACTCACATACCGCATGTTAACGACGACTGTACAGGATGTACACTCTGCATGTCAGTTTGTCCAGTTATAGATTGCATTACGTAAGTAAACACAATTTTTTTTAATATTTTTATGATACTTTATATTTTTTATAATACTTTATATTTTTAGAATGGTGCCTAAGACTATACCTCACGTGATCAAGCGAGGTAAAGTGGGTTTGATTCAAGGGGTACATGCTCTTCATTAAATTTTTATTTTTGTTACTGTTGTTAAAAGGGTATTATTAAAATGATATTAAAAATGTTGTTTTTTTCTGTAATCTTAAGAATTCCATTACATTATTTATTGCAGCTAGCACACTTTTCATGTACAAATAACACATAAAACTACCTTATACGAGAGTAGTATGAAAAGTTTCCAGTCTCAACATGAACATGGCGTTACTCAATAAAATCAAATGGTGCTAGACGAGCGTTGAATTAAGATTAGAGATATAGTAGAGACCATGGGCATCTCGAAAGAATATGTTTGTTATATATTTACTGAACATTTGGGAATGAAAAAGCTAACCACGCGTTGAGTGCGGCGATTGTTCACTCAGGACCAAAAACGTTTGTACGAGCATTTTCGAAGCTCTACTGTTGGCGTCGATTAATAACTGTAAATGAAACTGGGATATATCACTATACTCCTGAAATCGAGGCACAGTCGACACAGTGAACTGCGAATGGTGAATAGAGTACGAAAAAGACGAATACTGTTTCATCGGCCGGGAAAGTGATGTCGATTGTTTTTTATATCTATCTTAAAAAGGGAAAAATCATTACAGGGGCATACTACGCATCATTACTTGACAAGCTAAAGGTAGATATTGCGTTAAATTGGTCACATTTGAAGGAAAAGAATGTTTTGTTCCACCAAGACAACGCACCCTCTTACAGTTCAGTGGTGGCCATGGCAAAAATTCATGAATTAGGATTCGAATTGATTGACCACCCAGATATTTACCAGTTCTGCCCCCTATGACTTTTTTCTCTTTCTTAGGCTCAAAATTTTGCTCGGAGAATAAAGATGTTCATCGAATGAACAAAATGTCAACTACTGTTTGGACGGATTAAAGAGATGGGATCATCGTTAAGAAAACTGTATAGAATTACAACGAGACTATGTTGAGAAATTTGACAAATATATATATATATATATATATATATATATATATATATATATATATATATATATATATATATATATATATATATATATATATATATATATATATATATATATATATATATATATATATATATATATATATATATATATATATATATATATATATATATATATATATATATATATATATATATATATATATATATATATATATATATATATATATATATGAACATTCGTTACTTGCTTGACTGGGAGGAAGCCCCACGTAGGTGTTAGATTGAATTTTATTATGGGTGGACTTCTGTCATATTTGTTCTTTTGACAGATCTCGCAGTTGTTAACATAATTTTTAATATCGTCTGTTTCATCGTTGAGCGTTTCGACGTCATTTAAAAATTTGGAAGATTGAATGAAATTAAAAGCAGAGTTTTTAAATAGCTTCTGAAGTATCTATATGATTTTCTGTGTACAGGTTTATCGTCCATCGTCCTTATATTGTGTTTTACTTTAGATGTAAAAGTTAGTTTATCATTTTGTTTCAAAAAGACATCAGAATATTCTCTGCAAATTTTTGTTATTTTCTGTTTTTCTTCAGAGTTCATGTGCTTTGTGCGAATTAAATTGTCGATATTGATGTTGTTATTCTCAGTATTCTTATTTGTTCGAATAAAATTATCAATTGTATGTATATATTTCATAAAGTTGTTCATTAAATTGATCTACTAGTAAAGGTTTAGTTAAGGTTATGGAAATACTTTGATCAGATGTAAGTTTTTTACTAACTGTTCATGTGAGTTTAATGAAAATGAAAAGCTTACTTCTTCGGGCTTTCTATATTTAAAAGGAATTTCTACGAAATCGTTAATTAATCGTTTGTTTGTCAAGTCGATGTTGAGATTCATATTTATGAGATCTGTTAGTCCAATGGCACCATCAAAGTAATCATGAAAATCAAATAAAATGAAATTTATTTTGTAATTTTCTCCAAATTCGGGAAAACAAATATCTGCTTGATACTTTGTTTCTAGCCTTCCTGTTTTGATTGTATTAGTTGTTTGGTAGATTTTTTAGGGGGAAAATTGTTCTGCGATCGTTGGTCTTAATATGGAAAGTGAACTTCCAGTATCTATTAATAATTTAAAGTTAAATTTCATGATTTCTACATATGGAAGTGCGATGTTTGATGAAATATTGATTTTAATTAAGTTACGTCTTTTGGTAGGCTTACTTTGGTAAAATTTCCTTCTGTATCTGCTGGCTCTTCTGCTTGTCCGGTGTAATAGTCTTGCTGAGCAGTACAGTCATCTTCATAATCTTCCGTATTTTGGTTATGCTCGTTGTACTCTTGTTTGTAATAATTTGGTGTATCAGAATTAGGATTGTATTGATTGTATTGACAATATTGATTGTATTGATTGTATTGATTGCGAGAAGAATCATCATCTTCGTCGTCACAATCGTAATTGAATAGTTCTTGGAAAGTGAAGTTGGGTGGACCGGTCAATTGGAATGATCTTAGTGTATTTTGTTTTTGGAAGTTTTGTATTTGTTGATCTGCTTTCTTTGACATTAACGAAGGGTTCACGGATGTCGTCGACATGGGTTCCGGTTTCGGTAATTGATTTTGAGGTATTCCTTTGGGTTTAAATACGTTAATAGGAGCACCAAAAACTTCTCTATTTGTTGGGAATCTCCTTGAGGGCAGTTGTCCTGGATTAATATTTATTGGTTGGCTCGGCCAAACGAATTTTTGATCGAAGTTTCAATTATTGTATTGAGATTTAAATTGCTGGTTTTGTTGTCTATTCGCAAAGGAATGTTGTTGATTAGAATTAAAAGGGTGATTGTTATTAAAATTGTGATTATTATTAGGAAATCTAGACTAGAAAACAACCTGCGTTGTTGTGAACAGAAAGCAACGTTGTGTGTGTTATCCGCGAACCAAACTTTGATATACAGTTAACACGAGTAATTAAATATGAGCGATATTTCTGAACATGTGGTTTAAAGATCTGGATATTATAGAATACGTTAAGATTCAGTAACTCCCGCTAAAAGGATAGTTGACAAGAATATCAGGATGTTGGACCGTCTAAAAATTATCGGCCACTACATTTACTCTTGTTTTGCGCATATCTTGCTTCAAAGCTTGCACCTGGATACTCCATGGTGACGTGGGGGTAATCGAAAACCTCGTCTCCTGCCGATCACTCGTCCCCATACCACAAAGTTGGCAGCAACCTAGTAGTAGACGCCGCAAACAGTTCAGGTTAAGGAGCCCCTCCATTAGAGAGAGTTTTGGATTCCTAATCTTTTAATTACGGGGCATTTTAGTTTCCAGACATTTTACTTACCAAACATTTTTGATGCTTTACATTTATGTCGCATGTGGTGCTGTTATGATATTGGTAATGTGGTGATATGGTGTGGTGTTGTTATGGTATTTAAACAGCATCACAAAGGATAAAGGTTAGACGTTATTTTACGGGCGTAGCCAAGGGGGGGGTATTGGGGGCCAAATATTACCTAATATTATACCGAAAAAATACGAGGAGTGAAGAGAGTTATTTTATTACATTTGAATTAAATATATATCCGAACTAGTGGACGTTGCGCACAGTAACGCCATCTCTTGTCATTTCATTTCATGTAAGTATATTTTTGTTGTTTTATTTACTTCAAACTAACCCCCCCCCCCCCCCCAAACTAAATCCTGGCTACGCCCGTGCGTTATTTTATTATTATTTTTACTATCATTACTCATTTATTATTCAATCACTGTTTGTCTACTGTTATTTTGTGTTTCACGAACGCTAGATAAGATCCCTTATACTTTAACACTGTTAGTTTAATCTTGAACATTTTCTTCTTTATTATGCCTATATTTTTTTCCTCCTTTATTTGGGGTTTTCGCCACTGTCTAAAACTCTAAAAATATCAAAAATACCTGTTCTTATTTAAAGAAAGAATCACTGGGTAAAAACAAAAAACCAAACGGAGACAAATTTCTCAATGATTCTTTTTTGTAATAAATTTGTAATAAATCTCGACTTTTAAGAGATTGCATCCAACATCATATATACAAAAACGAAAAACCCAAATAAAGGAGAAAAAAAATATATGAACACGCCACAATCATTCAGACATTACTTTTATTATGCCTAGTTAACTAGAGTATTTTAGTTATAATGCATCACCTTCAAATTTCTTTTTGTGTGTGTTATCATTATTAAATATTTTTATTTTTTGTTTGTCTCTGAACTTGTGCTTGTGATTATTAAATAATTTTTACAGTTAACTGAGTGTCTGGAATAGACAGACTCCTTTCTCAGTTTAAGGGTTTTATATTAATTTCGAAGAACTGGGTGGCGCCCTCATCGACGAGCCGACGAGATCCATCCATGACCCCCGACTCAACTGTCTCCGGTGAACAAAATAAGTAAAAAAAAAAAGGGTTACCATGTCCAATGATGTAGACGAAAGATGCTATAAAACTAACAAACATCAGAAAGTGGAAAAGGGCTGCTGCGCATCAATCCGGATAAACGCGAAAGTTATAGGAGGTCCAAGCTCCCTGACTGGAAGTAGCACCATGGGAGGAAGAAGAACAATAAGGAAGAAAACATGTTGGCTCATAAACTTAAATAAATAAATAAATTAAAAAAAAAAATATTTGGAACAGAAACTATGACAACCATACATTAATAAGGTCTTGCATTTTATTTCGCATCAGTCATCTTTTATTTTGAACTATGGGTAACCATTCAACTTCTACTTCTGTTTCTACTAAACAGAAAAACCTTGTAATACTTGAGGATGAGTTTTAAACGTTCATTGGTTTTTGACGAATTTAAACATTCATCTTGGGTTAATATTAAAATAATGTTTATAGCGATCAAATTGTTGATCGTTTTGGATAAAAAGATGGTCTTCGAATTACCCTATCGTAAATATTTATTCCTAAACACCTTGCGCAAGACGGATCGAGTTTTATGTCGTTTTTAAATATCGAGAGAGTTCAGATTTATTTTCCGTAGTTCGCGTCAGCTCTTACCTCTGTCTAAACCTATTTTTGCAGGTGTAATAAATTGACCTCTTAGGAAAAAGGAAACATTAGTTAATATGGGTAAGTTTAAAATATAATAAATATTTAAATAAAGCAATTAATTGATGCATTTCAAATAGTTGGTAAAAATAACATTTGGTCTTAAAATAAAATATATGGTTTATCTTAATTAATAGGTATACAAACTAATTCACTGCCTACCTTTTATAAACATCTAGAATTTGCAGTAAGTATGCACAAAATAAAACAAATAATATTTTATTATTATACGGCAACTGAAAAATGCATTTAAAAGAATTTTTTGTTTTTCCTTATTGTTTGTGTTTTCAACCTCATTGACTATAGTAGTCATTAATCAGAGAATGTTGAAGCGAGCCAAATTTATGTTGGGCAGACCAGACCGGGCTAGATCTGGTGTGTAGAGATGGAGAACTTTTCAGCACAAGTCACTGATGACATCCTTAATCCAACGTTTGGCAGATATGGTAACCGAGCTTTATCATGTAATAAAATATTGTTATTGATCATAGCACGAGTTGATTGTTTGGCTTTCTCTACCAATAAAAGACCTCTTTGTATTGGCTCCATGTAAACCTTAATTGTCATATGCATCGCAGAATAGTGTTTTTGTGTTTATACTTTTCTACTTGTATCACTTATGCATCACATAGGCGTATATGAGAATATATATATATATATATATATATATATATATATATATATATATATATATATATATATATATATATATATATCCGAAAGGTTTCCGTGGTCAGTAATGTTAAAATTTCCAGGTTCTCGGGTAGAACAGCGTTTTAGATTTGTAAAATCTCGACGTTTCGGCTTCCACTTTGAAGCCATTATCAAGTCATTATCTGTCTATTCCGCAGGGCTAAAATTTTTCTGATTGTGAACCCACATTTTATTGCTGCTCTACCTTCTTAAAGAATTTATTTCCTCCTGATGGTGCATTCATGGTCAGACCCTATCAACTAGCCAAGTGGATCGTCTCCCTTGTGTTCAACTTGAGCCTGGCTGATGACAGCTGATGAAAGGCTAGAAACCGATCCCCAGAGACTTTGGTGCATGGTGGCGGTTAAACAGAGACAAACTATGGCACCTAGTGAGGTACTTGTGAAAGATCCCTCTGTAATAAATATCTCGCTCTACCCTAGAAATATCTTTTATTGGAATTCACCTTAGACGATTTAGTATTAATGTCATAAAATTCAATTCAAATAGCAAATATTATTCTAGTACAGCTTTTAAACAATTTTTATATGATAAAGAAATAAAGTGTGCTTGCTTCATAAGTAAATAGAAAAAAATATTTTTATGATCTATTATTTCATCGAAAATAAATATGAATATCCAATTACAAATTCAAGCACGCAAACGGCTTAGACGCCCTATGAACCAAACGGCCAATTTTTTAGACTTTGTGTAGAAGGTTATCCTAATACATTATCGTTCATATGACTGAAAGAGTGATTTGAAAGAAGTGGATGTGTCGATTATGAACAAAACTTGGAAAGCTTGAAAAGAGCTGTGAGTGAAGAAAACGAATATTTAGTTCTTCAAGCTGTAATTAAAAATCTGCATATTTCATGTAGGCATAGAAAACGAGGTGGACATTAAAAAATCCACAGCGAGCAGAATAACAAGGAAATATCAATTTCATTCGTATCATATACAATTGATTCAAGAACTAAATCAAAATGATTTCGATCGAAGGCTTAAATTTTGCAACTGGGAAATAGAAAAAAATAGAGAACTTAACTTTTTCAAATATATTTTATTCATGATTAAGGCAACTCTGCACAAAAATGAGAACAATCAACACACGTTTAAATCATCAGCATAGATGGTCTCTTAATGTGTGGGCTGATAGATATTACCGGAGATCGCCCCCTAGTGCCATATTTTTTTTGAAAATAGAGTTAATAGTGATAGTTTTCCAATTTTTTTGTAAAATAATGTTGAAGAGAGTGGATTGAAGAACCTATAACTGTAGCGAGACGAATGTGATTATAGTTAGACGGCACTCCTCCACATTTTAGTAAGCAGGTGAGACAATATCTAAATACGAATTATGAAAATAAATGGATCGGTAGGGGAGGTCCGTTGGTAGGGGGGTACCGTGGCTAGCCAGATCCCCGGGTTTAACAAAACTAGATTTTTTTTAATGGGGTTTTATTAAAGAACAAATTTATCACCCCCACTATAAAGGAAATACAAAAACGAAATGTGTTTGTGAATATTAATGAGGTAATGCTCATTACAGTCAATTGTTCTTTTGAGCATAGGCTTAAAGTTTGTATTGCACAAAATGGTAGACATATTGAACATTTAATTAAATGATTGTAGTGACATCTTCTTTATAAATGTTTGTACTTAAACTGTCTTGCTAAAAACTAAATATTTATGACCTTTGGGTTACTAAAACAATAAGTTTTGTTACTCTGTAATAATTGCTTCTTAATGAAAAATTAAAACATGTGATGACCTAGATATCATGACTTATCATGAATGTATTCATTAGTTTAATAATAACATAAAGTCTAAGGTGAATTCCATTAAAAACGAAATATAAAAAACAAAAATGTAAAAACCTCGGAAATTATGACAAATACGACAAATAATTTCCATATACTATTCTATTCTTTTTCTATTTTCTATTGAAATAGACTGAACTATGATGTTTTGAATTGTTTTCATTTATCTAAGTTATCTTGGAAACCCTGTAAAATGTAGACAAATTTTGTTAGCATCAAGTTAAAGCATAGTTTCAATAATATTCCTACCAAAAATGATAATCCTACATCAAAAAGTAAATGATATATAACACTGCAAAATAGAGTCTGTAACTCCAATATTTTTGACAAAATGGTGGATATCGATAGAACAATTGTGTTTAGGTATAGGACATGTTTCACGCAATATGTTTAGAATCAGTAGCATAATGCAAAAAAATAGAATCAGTAGCATAATGCACTGGTGTCTGTGAGACACCAGTGGCGGCTCGTGAGTTTTTAAAGTGGAAAGGCGTAGAAAAAAATAGTGCTGCTGAAGATTGTTCTGCTTTTCCCTTCCTCCTTTTTACTTTTCGGGTTATTGAAACCCTATACAGGAGGTAAACCAAGAAAATGAGTCAAAGGAAAGAGACTGAACGGAAATAAAATTGAATAATTGGCCGCCACTATAAGATACCATATATATATATATATATATATATATATATATATATATATATATATATATATATATATATATATATATATATATATATATATATATATATCGCTCGATTCTTTTGACCTCTAGAAACTCATTTCCACGTTAGTCTACATTCCTCTATTCTTGCTTCAAATCGTCCAAGATTATGCACCAACTATAACCCCTAGGGATGAGGAAATTGAGGAATTTTATGATGATGTTGCCCAACTTTTAGACAAAGAGAAATGTAGGTATAAAATCCTGATGGGTGACTTTAATGCCAGAATCGGAGAAGCAAGAACTGGTGAAAATGCAACTGGCCCATATGAAAATGGTGAGCGGCACAATAGAGAGCAGGTTGGTAGACTTTGCTGAAGGACAAGAACTCTATATTATGAATTCGTTTTACAAAAAAAAGATCAACAGAAAATGGACGTGGAAAAGTCCATCTGGAGTCACAAGTGAAATTGATTACATCATGTCAAACCATAAAGCAATATTTTGCAATTGTACTGTCCTTAACCATTTTAATGTGGGAAGTGACCACCGAATGGTACGAGTAAAGATTAGGATAAACTGCCGAAAAGAGCGCGAAAGAATGATAACATCAAAAAGGGGCAAAGTGGATTCTGGGAAGCTGCTGGAGAGGGGCAGAGATTTTGAAATTGCTTTGTCGAATTGCTTTGCTGTGTTACAAGACCCGGAGGAAATGGAAATTACAGACCAATATGAAGAAATCGCCAACAATGTGCTTAAAACGGCGGCTTCAATAGCACCAGAAGATAAATGTTTCAAAGAGTCAAAAATTTCCAATGAGACCATTAATTTAATGAAAAAACGCCGGACAGTGAAGAATGCAGGCAGTCCTTTTGGCAGGGTCGAGTACGCTGAGCTTTGCAAAACTATAAGAAAATGTATTCGAGAGGAAACACGCCGATTTAATATGCAGCTTGTGCAAAATACTTTAAAACTAAGCAGAGGCTAAGAAAGAAAAAGACACAAATGTTTTCCTTAATGCATGAGGATGGTACAATATGCAGGGAACGGGCGGAAATGTTAGAGATTGTCCAAAGATTTTATTCAAAGTTATATGAGAACCAGAATCAAGCAAGAACAGCAATGCCCACTGAAGAACAAGTGCCGGATATCCTGGTGGAGGAAGTGACAAAGGGTACAAACTAGATGAAAAATGGCAAGGCTCCAGGAAAGGATAGTATAACTGTGGAGATGTTAAAAGCTGGTGGTCGGACATTACATAAAACACTAGCAAAATTAGACTCAAAATGTCTCAAACAACCAGAAGTACCCAGCTTATGGAAAAATGCAGAAGTGATTCTTTTACATAAGAAAGGAACACGGGAAGATTTAAAGAACTACCGTCCAATAAGCCTCCTATCAGTGGTGTACAAAGTTTTTACCAAGATAATATCCAAAAAAATACTAGGAAAACTTAATGATACACAACCAAGGAAGCAAGCAGGATTCAGAAGTTGATTCAGTACAATGAATCACATCCAGGTCCTACAGCAGGTCATAGAAAAGCACAACGAATACACTATGCCACTGTGCTTGGATTTTATCCATTATGAAAACGCATTTAATTTAATCTCAAAGCGGGCCATAATGGATCCATTGCTTAATCAAGGTGTAGAGAAAGCCTATGTAAATCTACTAGGATCGATATATGATGGCGCTACAGCGACAGTCCACCTTAACGATCTTGAAATTGGAATAAATGTAGAGCGGGGCGTACGAAGGGTAACGCAATATAGCCTTTTCTTTTCTCAGCCTGCCTTCTTGGCAGAGGGTTTCAATGGAAGGGGATACAATCCGGGAGGTGGAACGACACGTTAACAGGTTAAATGTGTTAAATGTGGCCGGCAGGCTCAATATAGTGGTTAAGAGCAAACTACCATTTTGCCTGAAAAGAAAAGTCTTTGATCAGTGTGTCCTGCCCGTTATGACATACGGAAGTGAGACCTGGACATTCACATTACAGTCAGTTCAAAAACTTCGTGCAGCACAGAGGGGAATGGAAAGATGTGTTCTTGGCATTACTAGATAGGATAGGAGGACCTGCACATGGATCAAAGAACAAATGCAAATGAGTGACATCATTGGAAGAATAAAGCAATTGAAATGGAAGTGGGCAGGCCATGTAGCGAGGCGATGGGACGAAAGATGGACCAGGGCGGTCCTGGACTGGATACCGCTTGATCGCAAACGTTCATGGAGAAGACCGCAAACACGATGGACTGATGACATTGTTAAGTATATTGGACCCGAAGGACAGCGGAGAGCTCAGGACCGCGAGAGTTAGAAACATGCTGAATGGAAGGGGGACATCCGTAGGTTAGGACAGGTTTTGTTTTTGGCTAGCATTCGATTACATACATTTTTCTCGGAGTTATATGTACCGTTGGAATGGTAATGTTCTTGACAACACCTCCGAAGAAAATCTTCATAGCTTTAAAAATATATAAGTTGGCAAATTTCTTATGCAAATCATACAAAAATCAACATCCGACGACGATGACTTTCGAACTGGTTTGGCTGGTTTTTTTGGTACAACTATGGTACAAATGTTATATCCACCTTTTTCTGCCGATAAGAAAAATTCACTTTTCTCACTTATGGGAAATTTTCATTTTTTTTTTACAAATTTGTGACTTGGGTCGGTTCATACACAAGGAACACGACTTAGCAAATCTTACTCCTCTGAAAAAATTCCTCCTAAAACATTGGTGTTGATAGTGGAAAAACATTGAGAAATAGTACTACGAACGTCTCCTGTGCGCTCCACGTTGGTGCTTTGTCCATTCCTTCATCTGCCATCCAAAGCACCAGCAAGTCTCTGCACCAAGACCAGTGTCTAGCCTTAAGCTGTCATCAGCTGGGCTCAAGCTAAATGCCTGGAGAGCAGATGAAGAAACGACTAAAGCCATAATGGGTCTGTATGTATTTCGTATGCACGATTTGACATGTTGTCGATTAAACGATCAATTTAGCCTTGTGGAATTCTCTCCCATTCTTCACGAACAGCATCTTTTAGTTCTGGTAGGACAAGAGGAAGATTGATTATTTTCTTGATGCGTGTTCTCAGAATGTCCCAAGCATATTCAATGACATTTATGTCAGGGTAATTTGGTGGCCACCCTAACTTGGTTATTATTTCCTCTTCAAGAAAATTTTGTACTACTGCTGTTCGATGAGGTGGTGTGTTGTCAATGAAATGTGGTGTGATGTCAATCAATGAAAACAAATCCGTCGCCCATTGCGCCTCAGAACAGATGCACAACAGGATTTAAAACTTCCTCGATGTACACAGCAGTAGTGGACATTGTATTGTATAGTAGACATTGAGATAGAATCTTGTAACAAACTGGGAGAAGAGATATCCCGGTGTAGTTGTTTACATCCATTCTATCTCCCTTCTTGTGTAGTGGATGGATTAGAGCATCTTTCCAATGTTCCGGAATCCGTTCGGCTAGCCAAATTTCTTCTAGAATTTTGGTTATTTCCTTGATTGTACCTGGACCAGCGGATTTCTAAATGTCAGCAGTGATTCCATCTTCGCCAGAAGCTTTGTGATTTTTAAGTCGCTTGATTTGCCTAACTATTTCATCTTCATTCGGTGGTAATGAATATGGGTTTGTTTGTTTAGGACTTAGTGTTGGTAGTTTGTTTAAGAGGTCGGGACAGTTTAGTAGTTGTTCAAAATATTTCGCAAGTTCTTTGCAATTGTCTTGGTTATTTAGAGCTAATTGTCCGTTTTCCTTTTGGAAGAAAAGGCTTTGGGGTTGATAGCCTGTTAATTTAGTTTTAAATGTTTTGTAAAAGTTTCGGGTGTTTTTTTTAATCTTTTTTTTGAAATGAATTTGTATATATATATATATATATATATATATATATATATATATATATATATATATATATGCCGGTCTTGTGCAGCTGTTGTAGAGTGTTGTGCTTGTGCAGCTGTATGCCGGTCTTGTGTAGCTGCTGTTGTTGTGTTTCTACCACTCCTGGGGCGATCCTTCACGTCATTTGTCTCTTGGAATTTTTTATATATTTTCGATACAGCACTTTGGGAAACACCTACAATTTCCGCGATATCACTTAAATTAAAGCCCTGATGTTACAAAGTAATTACTCTTGATCTGTTAAAATGAGATATCGTGTTTCTAGATATTTTTAAACGAATTGATTGAAAATTGAAAAAGAAATGAAATAATGCGTAAATACCAGTATCAACGGAATGCAAAACTCGAAAAACCTGTGTTATCAGCAAAACAATGTTTTTGTTATTTACATTTAAAAACGGTCTAAAACAGGGGTCCCCAAACTTTCCAGGGGCCATACTGATTACTCCAGTAAGTTCCAAGAGCCATTATCAAAAATTTCTAAACTAGTCGTCGAGTACGTGCCCTAAACGAGCATACGCTTGCTAAATTCGCTAGTCGCGGCCCAGCGCAGCCCAGATTGATGATTTGGCCCGCGGGTCGTAGTTCCCTGGTCTAAAATCCCTGGAGATCACTGGTCTAAAATAAATATCCATTACAATTTTTAGAGTATCATAGGCGTAGGTATCTCATTTGTAATAATTCCAAACGTTTGGACATATATATATATATATATATATATATATATATATATATATATATATATATATATATATATATATATATATATATATATATATATATATATATATATATATATATATATATATATATATATATATATATATATATGTATGTATATATATATATATATATATATATATATATATATATATATATATATATATATATATATATATATATATATATATATATCAGAGTCACAGTGACTATTCACAGAATCAACGGATCGACACCCGGAATGATTTAGAAACATTATCTACCATCCGTGAAAATAGTAGATGTAACATTAACATTAGATGTAACAATTTCATTAATTTTAATTGAAATGATCGAAAACCGCTTCACCGTACGTTACAGAAACAAGTGTTAAACAAACAGAAGAATATAACTTATAATGATATTCAAATTTGTTTTCTGTTGCCTATGTAACGTTCTCAAGTATGACACGTTTGTCAATAAGATATCCTTTCGTAAATCATAATTTATATTTTATGTATGTTACATTTTTAGTTTTTACTTCCTATATAAAATTATTGCAGTACATATATAACATAATAAGATAACAATATGATATTGTTGGGACAATATAATATTCTCTCGTAAAATCTTTTGATTTTGATGAAAAAAAAGAAAATATAATTTTTCGGTACTATATTGTCAACTTTGTTCTTTCTTTTATATTTTTCTTTAAGATCTCACGATTTGATACTTCTGAAGTTGCCCTTGTAATTCATTCTGTGAGGCCAACTACTTGATATATCTCCATCTTTTTGACGAACTTCCAGGTGATCCAGGAAGATCTGTGGTGAACCTACCTTTGTCTTCTCTGTCTATTGCGTTTATATTATATCCTGATTCGGATATTATATGGATTGATCCATTATATCCTGAATCGGGAATGTCTCACATAGCGATTCTTGGTTTTACATAATGTAGTTCTTAGTGTTTTCATTTCGGAGATTTTTAGCATATTTCTAGTTAACGAAATATCAAAGACACCACGGACAAGACTGGAAAACTTCTAAGGAGGCATGTCATTGAGACTATTTTCACCACCGACAGGAAAATCAAAGTCATTCTTCCAACCGCCAAAAACAAAATTTCCTTAGAAGACCAAGGCTTGTATGAAATACCGTGTCAGGACTGTAACCTGTCATACATAAGCCAAACATATAGAAAAATAAGCGCCGTCAAGCAGAAAACTACCACTTCCTCTCTAGCCCAACATGTGCTTAACATCGGACACAAAAAAAGTAATTTTAGGAAAACAAAAACCTTATCGATTATTAAAGAGTCCATAAAAATACAAAAAAACAGCCGAGATGATAGCCAAAGATTACCAGATGCTTAGAAACACATCTTATCGAACTTCCGAGTAAAATCAACAGAGAGACCGAGACAACGAGATCGTTCTCCATCCATGCAAGCCGTGCTACTGACAACGGGTCTGCAAACACGTAGCCAAACACGGCCTCTCATTGGCCGGAATCAACCGACCAATGACGTCGCTCCGCCAGCACACAAAACCGGACGCGACAGCCCGATCAGCAGCATTTGTCGTCGAAACACCGTCGAGTTAACGCTTTGAAAATGATGGATGAGATTCCATCGAAACGTCAGCGAAACCGTCCACCAGTGAACATTCAGCTAACACGGGATATCCGAGAAACTATTATTACATACATATATATATATATATATGTATATATATATATATATATATATATATATATATATATATATATATATATATATATATATATATATATATATATCATCAAGGTGAATTGAGGTGAGGTGATCAAGGTGACAATTCACCTTGATGATCTTGAAGTGGGAATTAATATAGAACGAGGTGTACGGCAGGGTGACGCAATATCGCCTATTCTTTTCTCGGCTGGCCTTGAAGAAGTATTCCGTAAACTGGATTGGGAACAGGATGGGGTAAAGATCAATGGTGCAAACTTAAACCATCTTAGATTTGCAGATGATATTATTCTCATTTCACAAGACCCAGAGGAGCTGCAAAGACGCATACAAGAACTGCAAAGGGCTGGCGAACCATTTGGCTTGAAAATAAACCTGAAAAAGAGTCAGGTTATGTTCAATAACTTCGCTCAGGACAGAAGAATTTCAGTTTTAGGAAGAGATTTAGAGATTGTGGACAGCTTTGTATATCTTGGGCAGAGGATTTCCATGGAGGGGAATACCGCCCGGGAGGTGGAACGGCGTGTTAAATGTGGCTGGCAGGCATTTGGTAGGCTCAACATAGTGTTTAAGAGCAGACTCCCACTTTGCCTGAAAAGAAAAGTATTCGATCAGTGCGTTCTACCCGTTATGACATACGGAAGTGAAACCTGGACACTCACATCGCAATCAATTCAAAAACTTCGGGTGGCACAGAGGGGAATGGAAAGATGTATGCTTGGCATTACAAGACGAGACAGAAAGTCCTGCGCATGGATCAGGGAACAAACAAAAGTCTGTGACATCATTGGAAGAGTAAAACAGTTGAAATGGAGATGGGCAGGCCATATAGCGAGGCGATGGGACGACAGATGGACCAAGGCAATCCTGGAGTGGATAGCGCTTGATCGCCAACGTCCGCGAAGAAGACCGAAAGCACGATGGACTGATGACATCGTTAAGTATATTGGACCCGAGTGGCAGAGGAAAGCCCAGGACCGTGAAGGTTGGAAGCATGCTGAAGAGGCCTTCATCCTGCAGTGGATCGATACGGGCTGATGATGATGATGATGATAAATGAACCAGTCAGTCCAATTTTTCTTCGTTTCCGGCATACAGTTTGAAGTCATCTACATAATATAAGTGGCACAAGGAGTAAGAAATGTTGTAGTCCCTCAGGATGTATCCTAACTTGGAGTGCTAAAATGCAACAGACAGGGGATTTCGTCTCAAAATAAACCATAAAGGACTAAGTGTATTCCCCTGAAAAATTCCTCTCGTTATATAAATTCTTAGTCAATAGTTTTTTTTTTAAATTAACATCCAGGATAAGTTTAGTTTGCCATGTGCTCAAAGTCGTTCGAAGAAAGTTTACGATTTTTTTGTCTATTTTCTATAGGTTTAACATGTCAATCAACCATAAGAGAGGTACTGAATCAAAAGCCTTTTCATAATCGATCCAAGCTACTGCAATATTTCGTTTTTGGTTTTTTGCGTCCGTTGTCATGATTGAATCAATTATCAGTTGATATCTACACCTTTGAGTGAGATTTTATGATTGTATTATTGTTTATTTTAGTTATTGTATTTTAATCACTGATACAGCAAATAAACTTATTATTATTTGTTATATATCTTATTTTTTACAGATGGTGATTTAATAAAGAAAATTAACAAGTCACTGTTGACTGTACAGAGTGATTATACGCCTTATCATAAGCGTGCAGAGACATATGTTGTTCCTCTTCTTTTTCTGATAATATTCGTGGTTGGAGTTCTTGGAAATGGTACTTTGGTTATAATATTTTTACGTCACAAAGTAATGAGGAATGTACCAAATACGTAAGTACTGGTATATGATTATAATATATGATATATAAGTTAAATATGTATAAGGCGACTCAGTTTAAATTTTCGTAATTCTAGAATATTAATTTCTAAAATTAATTCCTAACAAAAAGGCTTCCATTTTCTATAGTTCAGTTCTTCTTATCGGTTTTCCAGTTTCTATTTTTTATAGTTCAGTTCTTCTTATCGGTTTTGCAGATATATTGAGAGATGTTGCAATTTTGCTTAGATTTCGTGATATTTTTCATAAAACCATTAAAAATGTATTGATCCGCAAGATATCAAATCTTATCATTGAAATGAAACACCATCTTGCTGAAGCTAGTAGGCATTAGCGTTCCTTAAAAGAGGCAAAGTAAAGCTTTCAAGTATTTGCTTCTGTAATGCTCGGCATATATATATGAGCAATGGTTAGTTGCTAGACCGGGAGCAAGTCTCACCCATCCCTTACATTAGAGGGCACATGTGTCTGTTGGTGGTTAGACTCATCTTTCGCCAAGAATAGGGAGTCCCTCTCAACAATCAAACAACCCATATTTTCGCCGACTTCTCGTCGGATGGCTTATAAATGGAGTTTTTTGACTTCTTTGGACTGCGTCCAACGAGACAACTTCCTCCCGGTTAAGCAACTAACCATTACTCATTATGGCGGAGACGCAGGTTGTTGTGTGATCCACATGAGATTGTGGGACCCAACGGTCGGGGGTGTGTAACTCCTGACTACTGTTGTCTCATTGGACGCAGTCCAAAGAAGTCAAAAAACCCCATATATATATATATATATATATATATATATATATATATATATATATATATATATATATATATATATATATATATATATATATATATATTAGGTTTTTTTCCGAGAGTACATCGGGTCTCTATCGGGAGCTTGCAGACATCTTGCAGACTCATTTGACATTTTCGGTACTTACTGTCGCGAGGTTCGTGACTTTCTGCGTCAAAATAGATCTATTTTGAAAAGCAAACCATTGAAAAGGCCCGTCTCAAACCAAAATTCTGGATAAGATACATCGATGATATATTCGTCATACGGCCTTTTGCAAAAACGTACAACATCCTTGAACATCTGAACTTCCAGCAATCAAAAATATGAAAAAAATCACACTAGAAATTGAAGAAAAAAACAAATTACCATTCCTAGAATTTCTGGTTACAAAAACAACAGAAGGGCGTCTACGACACACAGACAGGTCTCATGCAGAAAACCCAGACACACAAACAGGTCTCAAAGCACAGTCACACCTTTTCACTCAAATCCAGGCACTAGCAAACACACTAATTTCAAGATCCATAACAAACACTCTGAAACAAAACGGCTACTTAAAAAAGACAATCGTGCAATACAATAACACCAAACATAAAAATTCACAGAACAAGCAGAAGAGACATTCAACGTAATACTGCCGTGCATCAAAGGAATAACGGACCGTATCTGAAGACTTTTCAGAAAACACAAAATAAGAATAGCATACAAACCTCACCGAATAATAAGCGCATCATTGAGAAATCCGAAAGACAATGTCAGACTGGAAAATCCATGAGTTTACCGCATATCATGATTAGAGAGGCTATAGAAATCGAAAATCAAGGAAGTTTTGCATACATTCTGTATTTTATTCAAGAATTAAAAAAACTGCTCAATTTGAAAGACCATTTACAAAAATCAATGGAAAGCGTTGTGTTAGAAGTAAAATTGTCAGGCCGAAAACTAAATAACTTGCTTCCAAGTAAAAACTTAAAGATGTGAGAGAGCAAATGGTTCAAACAACGAAACAGCGAAGTTTCGTTAGTCATTGTCTAAGAATAAAAGATAACGGATGAAATATCCTTAGAATAATGGAGGCTACCGCTGAGGAAAATAACGCGAGGTCAACCCCGGATGAGATGGCGCAATGACTTGAAAAACAATTGTTGGGTTACATTCGAAAGGTCTGACACAGAGCAGATACTGGTGAAAGACTTGAGGGAAGCCTTTGGAGGGAATCTATGAACTGTTAGAACAGTCAGCTGATTTTACATTTTTCAGTTCTTTTGTTAAGGCTCTTAAAGTCTCTCCTGGGCATTTTTCCATATATTAAAGTAAACTGAAGGTGAAGATGAATGGAATGAACGTATAATGAATACAAAAGAAATTATTTCATAATGATAAGTCAATGATATATTTTAGTTTATTGTTGATCCATTACTATATTTCAGCTATATATTTTCACTAGCTCTGGCTGATCTGCTAGTCATTTTAACATGTGTGCCATTTACATCGATTGTGTACACTCTAGAATCATGGCCTTGGGGTGTGGTAGTATGCAAAGTTTCAGAAACAGCGAAAAATATCAGTATAGGCGTTTCAGTATTCACCCTCACTGCATTATCAGCTGAGCGTTACTGTGCTATCGTTAATCCACTCAGAAGATTACAAGTAAGTATTTTTATATTAAACTCTTATTAGATATTAGAAAATTACAAAAAAGAAAATATTTTCTAATTTAATTTAAGAGTACGAGATGTGGAAATGATCTAATGATACTGATGGCGTAGCGTGTATCTGGCAACACTGTCGACTTCGCCTGTCGTCGTCACTTGATCCGTAGCAATTCTTTTCGCAAATCGGATTTTTTCTAGTGAATGGATTTTTCTAGTGATTCGGATGAAAACTGAGTGACAACTGTGCGGGGCGTCCTATGGTAGAAACCTGATCCACACACTTACGAGATTTTATTATGTCCACTTGGTTCGCTGGTTCGCGAAATGGATCTTGGTTTTCGAATTAATAGGTAGAATATTCGCATATAAAGGATGTCCCATAACTTATCCGCTATAGAGCAACTGGTGATAGTAGAGATCAAAATAAGAGGATTTAGTCAATAAATGTTTTGGCAAATGTGTAGATACAGAGTGTTCAAAATGAAACTAAAATTACGAAAAATTGAGATAACTTAAAAACGACTGAAGATACCAGATTCAAAATCGGGGTAGTTGGGTTTTCAAAGGCGACAAATCCGAATGTGGTACTAGCTTGAGCCTAGTTCCTAGAGGGCGCTTGCTACCCACTTTGTGAGGAATTAACTCGCTCATATTTTTTACTCTATAAAGCTAGGAATATTTTCAAAATAGAGAAGTGTCATAATTTCCAGACAAAAAGTTACTCTTGGTCAATATCGATACGTTATCAATATCGATCATGCCGTTTGCGAGGTATTCGTGTTCGAATATTTCATTCCACATCTTGTCGATTGCAGAAAAATATGCAATTCACAAAGTGTACCTTGAATGTTGTTTAGAAATTATTACGTCACGATGACAACTGTCCCCCAGACTTAATCAGTTTCCTAACCATGACTTAAGGGATATGCTCTGCGGTTATACACAAGTAAATTAGAATAGTAGCACTGCAGTTAGCCTTGCTCAACCAGAATTATCCCAGGTCGACAAATATTTCAAAGAATTTTCAATCAGTTAAGCGAAACAGGTTCGTTTTATTACAACATTCCTGGTGGACGACCGAAACGTATAAATGTAGAACAAGAAATGGTAGAACCACAAAGCAGTAGGCGTTTGGAGGCATTTACATGAGTTAGCTAATCTACCGTTTCAAGAGTTGTCCATAACGAAAAAATGTTTTCCTACCATTTTTCGTCTGTTCAAAATTTATTGCCATAAGATTTTGCGGGCGGCTAGATTAGAATTTTGTCAGAATCTAATACATAAAAAAACGAAGACCCCATATTCCTGAAAAAGATATTGTTTACTGACTAGGTAACTTTTACCAGACGCGGAATTTTTAACTGGCGGAATAATCATTCTACCAACATACATTCTACCAACAAAATAATCCACATCAACAAAGAGAGCGACATTTCCAACACCGAATTTTCAGTTAACGTTTGGTGCGCCATTATCGACAATTTTTTAATCGGCCCATTTGAGTTTCCGCAAAAGACTGAATGGAGATCAATATGTGCAGTTTTTAGAAAATGATTTATTAGACCTTTTGGACGGCATACCTTAAGACAAGACTATTATTCGTACAAGATGGAACGCCACCGCATTTTAGTGTTACAGTGTGAAATCATTTGAATCAACGTTATCCACATCGACAGATTGGGCGTGGTGGTGAGTTTCCCTGGTTCTACCTCGTAGCCCAGACATTAATCCGTTAAACTTTGTGGGGTCATATGAACTAAATTTGAAGAGATTTACCACTAAACAACAAATCACTTATTTTGAACTGCTCGACGCACATTTCGCTAACCATGTTAATATCATCAGGAGATGACTTAATCTAATTCTAAAACTACACTATGTTTACACTTTTAATTAGTTTTAAATTACTAATATCTATACTGTGGTCGTGTTCGATTGCATGTAAATCAACACAAGATTTTTCATTTCTCCCATATCTAATGTGAGCAATATGTTCTTTATATCTTTTCAATATGGATCTTTTTGTTTGCCCAATATACTTTCGATTACAGTCTTGACAACTAATTTCGTAAATCCCCGACTTTTCATGTTACCCTAGTTTATCCTTTGGATTACCCAGAACTTCTTTTAATTTATTATATGGTTTGTACACAACCTTAATGTCCACTTATTTCAAAATTTTGTCTAGCCCTCTTGTTTATTGGGCATCAAATGGTATTACCATGAATTTCTTTGTGTTCTGATCCTTTTGAAATGTCGAAGATTTTTTCAATAATTTTCTGATCTTATGTTTTCTAATTAATTTATCTACAATGTTCTTATTATAAACATTCACTTCAGATACCTCCCTAATTAATTTTAATTAATTCTATTTACCATAAAATTTAAACTAGCCATCTTATTTTGGAAGCTATAATTTGAATCGTTAGGAATGTATCTCGAAGTGGTGGTCTTTTTTCTGAAAATATCAAAATCTAACCTATTTTTATTGCTTCTACTAACTAAAACATCAAGAAATGGTAAACTCTCGTTGTTTTCGAGTTCATGCATGAATATTATATTTTGGGATTTACTATTTAAGTTCTTAATATAATCATTCATTTCAAGTTTCCATTGTTTGAATCGAAAATTGCAAAAACGTCATCCACATATCTTAACTATCTTCGGAAAGTAACTAAATTCATCTTTTGCCTCGGTTTCAAATTTACTCATAAATAAGTTGAATAAGAACGGTGACAGAGGATTGCCCATTGCCGTTCCTTCTTGTTGTGCATAAAACCTGTTATTAAGCTGAAAACAATTTTGCTTTATACATAATCTTGTTAAGGAGATGTACTCAGAAACAATCTTGTTATTGAAACCGTTTAACTCGAGTAACTCCCTCAGGTATTTCAAGGTATGTGGAATGGGGACACTCGGAAAGGAAACTCGGTCAAAAGAAACCAAAACCTCACCTTCCTATAGATGTGTGTCTTTGACTTTTTTTATGAATTTGGTTGAGTTTATCACAGAATAGGAAGGTAGTTGGTTTGGTAGATTTTCAAATCCCTTTGTTAACCACGTTGGAGAATCCCTGGATTTCCCTGGTTTATGAATTTTTGGTAGAGCATACAATCTTGGCACTTTTGGATTAGAAACGTGTGGTTTGTGTTTTAGAGAAGGAGAAATAAGGCTGTTATAAAATTTCAATGTATCTCTGACTTCGTTAATCATTTTTGACAATGGATTCCTAGGTAATCGTTTATATGGGCCGTCTTGAATTAATTGTTCAATGCGTTCAAAGTAATCAGGTTTGTCCATTACTACAATCTTATTTCCCTTATCAGCTTTTAAATAAAAACAATCCTTCTCTCGCAGACGCTTGACAATAAAAATATTTGGCATTTTTGATTTTTATTTGAAAAAATTTTTGCAATTTTGTTTTAACATGACTCTGACGAAACCTTTGGAAGACTCCTGTAAGTGTTTAATACCAGTTTCAATACCGGCTATCATATCCTTCAAAGCACTAAGGGATTGCGGCAAAGCAAAATTGAGACCTTTATTTAAAAGATGTAGTTCTGGATTGTCGAACGTCTGGATTGTCGAACGTCTCTGGGTCATATGAATTCTTTAGTTTACCATTTGATTTTTAATTGAAAAAATTTTTGCAATTTTGCTCTCTGACGAAACCTTTGGAAGACTCCAAAGTGTTTCATACCAGTTTCAATACCAGCTATCATATCCTTCAAAGCACTAAGGGATGGCGGCAAAGCAAAATTGAGACCTTTATTTAAAAGATGTAGTTCTGGATTGTCGAACGTCTGGATTGTCGAACGTCTCTGGGTCATATGAAGTCTTTAGTTTACCATGATGAAATTAAAACACCAGACGAACTTTTACAAAAATTTTAACAAGCGGCCAATATTATTAGAAATGAAAAAAACACCTTCTCAAATGTGACTCGTCACTTAACAAAGAGCCTGCGAAAGTGTATTGAGGTAAACGGCAAACAATTTCAACACCTATTAAAGTAAATTTCAAAAAATTGTTATTTTAAATAAAGTCCGTTGTATTTTTGACATCTTAAAGTTTTTTTTCTCCATTTTTCGGCCATCGACAAGATGTGCAATGGAATATTCGAACACAAATATCTGACAAACGGCATGAGATATCGATATTGACCTAGGGTACCCTTTTTTACGTGGGAATTTTGACTCTTCTCTATTTTGAAGTCAAAATATTCCCAGCTTTATAGGGTACAAAATTTGAGAGAATTAATTCCACAAAAAGTAGGTAGCAAGCGCCCTCTAGGAACTAGGTTCAAACTTATACTAAATTCGGACCGGGAAATCAGGACCTCTCAAAACACAACTACCCCGATTTTGAACCTGATATTTTCAACCGTTTTTAAATTATCTCAATTTTTTTTTAATTTTAGTTTCATCTTCAACACCCTGTACCTAATTAACATTTACCAACACATTTATTGACTAAATCCTGTTATTTTAATCTTTACTATCACCCGTTGCTCTATGACGGATGTTATGAGACACCCTGTATACATTTATTCACATGAATATTTACAAATACTGCTGACCTAGTAGAAACTAATGATTTTTTTACTTCACTACACTTTGCGGGTTATTTTTCACTGATTATCTTAGGTTTTACGAGATTTGATTCTACTCTTCCCACTTATATTTCACAAAATATATATATTCGAAATTCATTGATATAAACTTTTTCTTCAAAAACTCCTACATGCGTTCTGTTCTACCTGCTGTTACAGTGAAATCTCTCATTGAACTTTCTCCAAAACTTCCACGTGATTCTGCTTCAGTTTTCAAATCGAACTATTAACTCGTACTTTCCCTAAACTTCTACGTTCTTTAGAACGAGCTAATTTATACAAGCAGCCATTACACGAAATTTCAATTCGAATTTCTCCGTCAACCATCCCCCTCAACTCTTTCCTCGAACTCCCTCGAACATTCAAAGTGAAAATATCTTAACTTTCTATTCGAACCCCGATCTAGCCACGTAAAAACTGTAAAAACCATATGTGTTGTTATATCGTCTTCTCTTTCCCCCTTTACCCGCTCCAGGACCTACCACCCATCCGTTTCTCCAAAATGCTATTAGTTTCACTAGTACCAAGTGCCATTAGTACCAAGATGCCTAATTTAGAACGATTTCGAGTTCCTCTGCCGTAAGCGGGTGGGACCATCGCGAATTTGTCGGTAACTGGTGGAAGTTAACTTGTACTCGGCTTTTAATTTATCTCGTAAATTTCTTATCAATGCGTACTAAGAATGAAATTACGCAAAGTACCCGGCTATGATAACGTATTCACTGAATTTCTAAAACATCTCGATGGTAAAGCAAAAATTTCGCTTGTCAAATTCTATTCCAATATCCTTAATACCGAGGAAATTCCAAACTCATTTAGAAGGGCGAAAGTGATAGCGATACAGAAGCCCGAACAACCCTCCAACAGCCTGAGTAGCTATCGCCCCATAGCACTTTTAAACATGTGTTATAAGCTCAGGTTTACAGATATTGAAAAGTAAGGGTACTAACTAAGAAAAGCTGTGGAAAGACTATTAAAGTCGGACTACCTCAGGTGATCAGTGTTAGTACCCTTACTTTTCAATATATATATATATATATATATATATATATATATATATATATATATATATATATATATATATATATATATATATATATATATATATATATATTGAACTGTGTGTGTGTTGTACTAACACACACACCATCACACATACACCATCTACCATACCATATACCATCTCCACCCAATTTATATATGCAGATGATATGGTCCTGAGTATACAACATAAAGATCCTGATTCCTGTAGCTATGACCTCACAACTGACCATACCATTGATACCTAATCCTTCTAAATCAGAGTTATGCGCTTTCCATCTCTCGACGAGATCAGAATGTGCTGAATTGAACGAGGTTTTTGGTGAGAGTCTAAGGCACCATTCCACCCCTACTTATCATGGCATCACCTTGGACAGATTCCTCACTTACACTGAGCATAACTCTGGGGTGGCACAGAAAGTTAAGACCCGAAACAATATTGTTTACAAGTCGGCCGGATCATCCTGGAAAGCAAATGGTCAGACACTCCGATATCTGCGCTAGCACTCATTTACTTTTCTGCAGAGTACTGTGCCTCTGTCTGGTACATAAGTAAACATACTTATAAACTGGATGTCCAGTTGAATGACTCCATGAGAACTATATCTGGCAGTGCAAAATCAACATCCGCCGCCTGGCTCCTCTCTTTGTGTAATATTGCTCCTTCGGAACTACTGAGGTTGAAGAGAGCAAAAGAACAATGGGGCGGAATACACGATACACATATGTCAGAATTGTCCATACGTAAGGACATGACGAACCTGCCACAGTATATGTTGAAATCGCGCTATTCAGTCTGGATAGACGCAGACTTGAAAAATGGGGTACACATTAATGAAATGTGGACATCTCTCCTTCAAAACAACTCTGCTTTATTAATCTGCGAGATAAGAAAATGCAGGGTTTGAACCTCCCGAGGAGCAACAGGAGTCGATTGAACAGGTTCAGAACTGGACATAGCAGATGCAATGACATATAACACAAATGGATGTGACTGCGACAACCCATATCAAATAATGAACCATCTGGTGAACTCCTGCTCTTTGAGAAGTTTTCCAGGTGAACTCAATGACGCCACGCCGACTGCACTGAGATGGCCCGACGATCTCGACGTGGATATATAATCGTCTAGGTACATCGTCTCTGGTTGGATCTCTGTGTGTATGCGCGGTATTTATATTTTTGTAATGATATTTTAATGTAGACTCCAGGGCAAATCAGAAAATTAGAAAGAACAGCACTAAACTAGTAAAAACTAAGAAAACTAGATAGATAGAGAAAATGATGGAGATGATATAAAAAGATAATAAAAATAACATAAAATTGAATAGATATATCAAAAAACAAAATGCGAAAAGGAGCACAACAAACATAAGTAGCACCGAATGGGCGAATCATTTTAGGAAAATAATAACAGATAACAGAACAGCGACGGAAAGGGAAAATGATGGAAACCTGGAAGGAAATATGGAAGAAAAAGAACTGGATATACCCACAGAAGAAAATGTTCATGATGTAATAACTCAACTTAAATTAAATAAAGCAAGTGGATTAGATAATATGGTCAAAGAGATGATAAGATACGGGGGAGAAGCCTTAGGAAGAAGAATATTGAAGCTGATAATACATATCTGGAAGAAAGAAAAAATGTCTAATGAGTGGAAAAAAAGGATAATAATGCCAATTTATAAGAAGGGAGATCCAAAAGATTGTGCAAATTACAGGGGAATTACCTTACTTAGTGTTATATATAAGATACTGGCCATGATAATAAATAGCAGATTGATGAGGTATACAGAAGAAAAAATTGGAGACTGTCAATATGGCTTTAGGAGAGGCAAATCTACCATTGACGCGGTACATATAGTAAAGCAAATAATCAAAAAATCTCAGGAATATGGAATGGAATTACAAATTGTGTATATTGATTTTAAACCAGCTTTCGATAGTTTGAAACGGGGGACAAGTAATGAAAGCTATGACGGACATGAAACTACCGGGCAAGCTAATAAGACTAATAGAAAGGACAATAAAAAATTCACAAGCAGTAGTTAGAAGAGCGGAAGGAGAAACAAGAGGCAAAGGAAAGAGGCCTCACAATAAATCAAGAAAAAAGCAAATATATGGAAATAAGGAAAGAAGATAGAAGAGTTACAACCAAATCAGTAAAAATACGAAATTACGAATTTGATGTAGTGGAAAACTTATAATAATAAATAACAAATAATAATAAATACCAAAAGTGACAGAAACATAGATATTGATCACAGAGTACAGGCGGGACACAGAGCCTATTATAAATTCAAAAGCCTTATGAAAAGCAAACACATAAGTATAAATACAAAAATGAAGTTATATAAAGCATCTATTACACCGTTGGTGACCTATGAAGCGGAAATAATGAATTTAACAAGCTTGAAACAGGAAAAGTTACGAATATTCAAAAAAATATAGTAAGAATATATGGATTAAACAAATTTGCAGAAGATGAATATAGAAGGTTAATGAATTTTGAAATTAAAATCATTTTGAAAGGAGAAGATATAGTGAAGACCATAAAAGTGCAAAGACTCCGCTGGTTTGGTCATATAAGAAGAATGGAAGACAACAAAGTAGTAAAGAAAATTACAATGTGGGGACCAGATACTAACAGAAGAATAGGGAGACCGAAAAGTAGGTGGGAAGATCAGGTGCGGGAAGACATAAGAAAATTGAAAATACAAGCATAGTGGGAAAATATACTGGACCGAGATGTGTGGAAGAAAATAACGGAAGAAGCAAGGACAAACAATAGGATAGAATAAGGCAAGAATAGATGAACGTGGACTAACTAACCACAAGAAATAAGTTTCTAAAGTTGAAAAGAATCGAGCGGCTGCAATTCCTAATGGAATGTAGAGCTATGTGTATATAATAATATTTTGACCTTATGTGTACTTTATAATATATTTATATTTACTTTTACTAATACTTGGCTTATGTTTGTTTATATCTGTGTTTCTTCTTTTTTTTGCTTCTATTCACGATGTAATGTATTGTTACCTTTTATTATATCAAATGTCAAAATGTAGTGTACCAATACAGTATTTTATTAATAAATAAATAAAACAGAAAAAAATAAGCTTGAAAGAATAATAAGAAGCACATTAAAATACCTCGTTCAAAATCTTAAACAATAATTGTAGCTAGAAAATATATTAAACATAATAATAATATTAACTAAAGATTAAGTGAAGATGGATATGATGGGACCCCCTCTTCTTCTATATATTCAAAATAATAAAAATATTAACTAAAGATTAAGTGAAGATGGATATGGTGGGACCCCCTCTTCTTCTATATATTCAAAATAATAAAAATATTAACTAAAGATTAAGTGAAGATGGATATGATGGGACCCCCTCTTCTTCTATATATTCAAAATAATAAAAATATTAACTAAAGATTAAGTGAAGATGGATATGGTGGGACCCCCTCTTCTTCTCCAATGACTCATTAACCATAATTTAATCCTTTAGTTTAGGAATCGATTATAGATAATTTTTATAAACCTGACTTTTCACGTAACCCCAAAGAAAATAGTCCAATGGTGTCAAATTACATGATCTTGGTGGCGAATTAACATTGCCGTTTCTTACAATAATTCGTGCAGAATTTTTTTTTGTCAACAAATCAATTGTTTCATTAGCATAGTGGGGTGTAGCGCCATCCTGTTGGAATTATATATCCTCCAGATCAATATTATTCAATTCAGCCCATAAAAATCCAGTTACCATTCACAATTATAGCTTTACCACCAGCATTCTGAAAGAAATACGGCTCAATTACTCCTGACGATAATGCACACCAAACATGGTTTAGGATGAAAAGTTTCTCATGAACCAATCGTGGATTATCCTCATCCCAAATGCGTCAAAAAAATATTTTTTGAGAAAAATCATCTGTTCTTTGAACCAATTCACAAATGCACGACGTTTTGAAGGATCCAGTTGCTTTAGTTCCTCTATTATTTGAACATTATATGAAGTCAGAGTTGAATCCTTTCGTAAAATACGCTATGGTATGGATTCACTGAGCCCAAATTATAGTGAACGTGGACTAATGGAAATTTCTGGGTCTTGTATGCTTTTGTGAACGACCACTACGACAATGCGAGGTGTGACTATTAAATAACCAGACCGACAATGTAAACATTAATTAATTTACTTATTATCACCTTCGATACAGACTCCTCTTCTGTCCCTACAACACTCCATGCGAATCTTCCATTGTTCGCAACAGTGCTGGAAGTCATCTTCTGTCAGCTCCTTCAGAACGTGTGCGGCTTTATTTTTCACAGCTTCAACGGACTCAAATATTGTTCCTTTTAATGCAGATTTCACCTTAGAAAATATATACATGTCGCACGGTGCAAGATCCGGCGAATAAGGCGGATGGTCTAACACTGGGATGCTGTACTTGGCTAGAAAACATTTGACAGACAATGCAGAATGAGTCTTGGTGAAGAACCCATCACTTGTTCTTCCATAATTCGGTTCGTTTTTTTTTCCTTATTATTTCACAAAGTTCAGCAAGAACGTGAAGGTAGTAATGTTGATTAATAAGTTGACCTTCAGGAATCCAGTGAAGGTAGACAATCCCATGAATATCGAAAAAAGCAATCATCATTGCTTTGAATTTTAATTTATTCGTTCGAGCTCTTCGTTTCAGGATTATAAATAAAAAAAACCACGATTCGTCACATGGTATTATCCTGTCCAATAAGTTTGGGTCATTTTGAATGGCATTCAAAGTGTCAGTATAAACATTTTTGCCAGTTTCTTGTTGTTCAAACGTAAGAACTTTAGGCACACACTTTTTGCGTGTTAAAATTGTTATATAAAATATGCTGTACGCACTATTTGCTAATTCCTACAGTTTCAACAATCGCACGAATACTCAAAAACCCATGAACGCGATAAACATTCATTGCCATACACTTCTTTCAATATATTATAAGTTTCAATAGCGGTTTTTCCAAGATGCAAGTGACATTTTACAACAATTCGTTGCTCTATTGTTACACTTAACATTTTTGATGATTATAAGGATTGGTTTACAGAAGCGAGAGGTATTGCATTTGAAAGAGAAGGCTTTACGCTAAACAGCTGTTGGTAGCTGGGGTTTGAGGCATGTGTAATTCTTCTAAAGCAGCGCCAGTCTCGTTATTTCATAGCCACACCTCGTATATTGCTCTTCTTGAATTTTTTGAACAGATCGATTGAGAGTGCTTTCAGATTGACGATTATGAGAACCGTAAATATCACATAATTTTCTAAAAACATTTTTCACTGAACGCCTATTTTCATATAATAATTCAGCAATTTTAACACGTAGTACGACTCCATTTTTATAAATGTCATACTTTACATTTCTGAAATGAGACTAGACTTGTGTAAATTCACAACGCCATCTGTGTTTTATTCGAGAATGAAAAAAACACCCAATTTGAAAAACCCGTTAGTGTGAAAAAATGTTTGCTAGTGTTGAATCATGGACGGTAGAATATCAACAATAAAGCCATTTATATCCATCAATTCCTGCTTCTTTTTATTACTTGCAAAACTTTTATAGTGATCTTCAATCTCTTTATTTTTTTTATAGATAAGACTCTTCTTTTATGTTTTAGACCAAACCGCTAACCGCATTTAGTGCTATAATGATTTGGATTCTGGCAACAGGTTTTGCTTTACCAGATGCCATATTTTCCAGGCTATCCTATGCTGATATAGAAAGGTAACGTTTGAGATAAAAATATTTTTTATATTTTGTATATTTTGATTAATATTGCAACTTCCTTTATCTCTCAACGATATAACCGATCTTTCATCAAAGAGTTTCTTGACAAATAACATAGGTCTATAGTGAATTTGGTGCCAGAAATACTAAATATGTTTTTGAATATGCTTGTTATACTGGTTCTATCGGTACATATATTTTTTGAAATGTTCATGTAGCTTTTGAGATATGATAGATGTCGAAAAAATACGATAATTTTATATTTTTTTACCTTTTGTTACATCATTGAGCATTAAGAAAGCTTCTTTTTCGTGATTTCGTCATGTGAGTTCCAGGCACTCAGACATCATACTTCAGCGGTAATGAGTCATCATGTGTTCATCCCATTGACCAGCGTACCTTCCTTCCATATTTTTTAGGTCCTGATGAAATCGCTCTCCTTGTTCCTCACTCAGGCCAAGGTTGTCCGGAAATTTGTCCAAATGATTGTGGAGGTAGTGTATTTTATTGCTCAGCTTACATCCAAGCTTTTTAAAATTTTCCAGCATGTTTTGCACTAATTCGCGATAATTTTAATTCTTATACTTATAACACCCTAGAAAATGTTTTACAACATTGATGAAAGAAAACCAGGCTAATGATTCTATATCATTCATTCAATGCACGAAATTGTTATCTTTCAACAAAAGCCTAATTTGCGGTCAGTGGGGGCTCGTGAGAAGAGGCGGGCGTTGGGGCGCCGCCCCTCCAGTATTTATCACAGTAAACAATTTTTCAGAGCAAAATACCATATTTTATTTCCGTTCAGTTTCTTTCCTTTAACTCATTTTAAGTTATTATTAAAAATTAAAATCTCCAAATGTAGAGAAACGTCTGTTGACCCATCACACCAAACTAATGCGGATAAAAATTCCATACTCCCGCCACAATTTTTACATCGTTGGTCGGACGTTTACCTCCAGCGATCGTACGCCACGTCATCTTATCTCGTCGTTGGTGTTACAGGTTTTGTTGATAGCCAGAATTCGGGGGTTTAACTGCTTTCTAAAACATGCGATTTGGACGTAGATGCCCTGCGACCCAGCGAATTGGTAATTAGTTTTAAACGGTGATTTGACGCGTACGGAATATTTGATATGTCTCGCGTTACGTATTTCGTTAGCCTCGCGAATACTTATTTTGATTTGGGATTTGCTACGTGTGTACACACTGAGTAGTACTGTTTAAATAAAAATAATCAACTTTGAATTGCAAACTCTGATTTAAAACAGTTAATAATGACTAATTTAAGTTTGGAGAAGAAAGTTAAATTACAAATTAACGATCATCCCACGCCTGTGTTGAATTTGAGTCAAGTTCAAAAAAAATGTAAAAATAGGGCAAGTTTTACGCGACAATTTAACAGTAAACTATATGTGAAAGTTTTCCGACGATGGAAAAAGAAGATTTGAAGACCGAATTGGAAATTTTTAATTCAGGCCCGAGATTTGTCCAAATGAAAACATTAAAGGCTGTTTAAAGACGTTAAATTTTATTTTGGATATGGGACTGGATCCGGTTTTTGAAGAAATCACTAAGGCATTGAGAATACTAGTGATTATATGAATGACCACAGCCGAAACCGAAACGTGCTTTTCAACTTTGAACTTGATTTTAGGTATGTTAAGTATTGAGAGTGTTATGATCAAACTAATTCTGGACTTGGAATGAAAATGTTATTGAACAATTTATTTTGGACAAAAACAGGCGAATGGTATTTCACTTTAAAAATTAGGAAACGGGGAGGTGCTATTCACCGACAAAAATGTATACGATAACCCTTTTGTGTCATAAAACTTTGATATTTTTATGAATTTTTCGAACGTCTCATGAACTTTTTCGAATTTTCTCTATTGATTTGCAGTTTCATTAAACTGTTTGAATGGTTTACTCTTCGGCAAACGGTAAGTACCTACTTATTCATTCCTTTATCTGCGCAACAAGCAACAACCCATCCTCCAATGTCCTTGTAAGTAGTAACAATACAAATTTTCAGCACTATTTTCTTCCACGCCCTCCCACCTTAAAAACCCACGAGCCGCCACTGTTTCCGGTCCATCGAAAATGTTAGCCTTAAATTTCTCTTTGCGCAAACCAGAAAATTTCCTCCATATATAGTTAAAACAGGAACCATTTTTATCCAATGCTTTGACAAACTGTTTCATTAGTAAAGCATCTTGAGTAAAAAGTAGAGGTTTTGTCGACGTAGCTTCAACATTATCACTTTCTTCGCTAGTACAAGCTTGCCTATCTTCGAATGTATTATATTCTAGATTTGAAAGACAAGACAGGCCACGAAAAGTTGAAACAGGGACGTCGTCTGAATGAAAAATAGGTCTTTTAATAGATACCAAATTGGGATAGGTCATTTTATTCGGTTAATACAATGTACCTTGACTAGATACAGGCTAATAACAGTCATCGTAGTCATTTTTTGGTTCCTTCAAATCATAGGCACATCAAACTTCAATTGACTTCTTTTACAAATGGAAAAAAATTGCATTGTTTGGAATCCATGATTTATCGACGTGTTTGATTTTCAAGTTAAAGGAAGCAAAATGCGCATTTTGCACAAATTCAGATATAACTGTTCGAAACTTTTTCACCGTGTATTCACCACAAACATAACAAAAAGTGTTAGGGTCATTTAAACACGATCGCTGACATCTTTCAGGTTACTAGATACTAAGTTAAATGGATACTGAGAAGAAAATATTATTAAAGTGAGTAGACTGTATACACTTTTGATAATTTAATGTTGCTGAGAGTGTTACTAGATCCAATATTTTAAAATTACCTTTAAATCTCGATGGTACCAATTTCTTTATTATTTTGTAGACCTGTGCAATCTACTACAGCTGTATTTTTTGTCTTTTTTGATCTCCTAGATGAATGTAGTGACGCTATGGCAGACTTTAAAAACCTTTACATTGCTTATCAAACTGAATCAATTCTGCCATTTCGTTGATGAAATATTAGGCCTAGATTCATAACTAAAGTAAATAGAGTTCCATTTCAGTTTCAATTTCATTCTAGTTCGGCTCCATTCTAAGCCCCACATCTTGTGTCGTAAAGAGTAAACACTTAATAAGGACAACAAGAACGCATCCCCATCGCAAGTAAACTCGAAACAGTCCTGCTTGTGCCTGCAGTAAAAGTATCACGCATTTGCCAGATTTTTTCATGTGGATTTCATACAGCAAGAAGTTCAAGATGCCGTCTAAGATGAATTAGAACATCAGAACATCGTACTCGTACATAACCCTGATTCGCAAACCCTGTCCTTATAATGGTAGAAGCAGCATTTCACAAGCAAGCAAAAATTTAATCAGTTTTTGTTTTCAGGATATGCTATACAGTGTGTGGATTTTCAGTTTGAATGTAGTACTTTTTTTGTTCTCCACCGTATTTAAATAGAACTGTGTAAAAATGATCTAATCGTAATCTATCACTCACAAAAAAAATGTTCGACACTTTCTTCATTTATCTCCAAACTATCTGGAGTTTATCTGAGCATTAGTTTTAACTTGTCTACAATATTTCTAAGCATATCTAATTCTGCTATCGCTTTATAGTATAATTGCATTCACTAATCCTGTCATTCGCATATTTAAAATTGTTAATGTAAATCTCTTTTCGTCTTCAAATCTAGCTCTTTTGAAATATTTGGTCAACTTTGTTTTCTAAATATACTAACTCAACTCCTAACGCTGCCATCAATGCTCAACTGCTTCGGCGCCATTTCATTCATCTTCAGAGTTAATTATTTCGCGAAGCTACAGCTCAACCAACATAGCTTAGCCTCCGAGATGCGCAAAAGAAAGAGTGAGACGGTGACTGTCTAAAAGAGACAGAAAACGGAGAGGTCCTCGCATGAACAGTCCATGCAACCATTTTTTGTAATAACGTTTCAGTTAAGTAAGTTAAAAATAATCAACAACGCGTAAACACGCACAAAAAAGAAGTGTATTCGTTAGTTTCAAAATTATGTATTAATAATGGTAAATAAAACGCAATCATTTGTTTAAATTCATTGTATTTTATATGGGTCTGGATTAGATTTAACAATAGAGCTTTATTGACGTCAAGACAGGTCAAATTTTTATTACATATGGGGTCATAAGGATGCATCTTAATTAGCATATGCTAACATGCTAATTCCATATGCTAACCTATGAGCATATGTAACATAATAAAATATAATAATTTTAAATAATAGTTTTAAATTTTCTGAGCGGCATGTACTTAACCGATATTAACACCACGAATGCACTGCTTCAAATGAGCTCTCGGGCGTTAAGCTACTGCGCATCCAAACCTCGGAGGCCTAGCTATGTTGGTTGAGCTGTATAATTATCGCGTTTCTGTGAGTCAGGTGTTTTAAGCACTGATTAATCAGCAGATATCTTCTCTTCTATCCATATAATCTTTATTAAGATGTGTATTCTTTACTTTTAAAACTTCCTTCCAATTTTTACAATTACAATTCCTATTTTAATAAAATTTCATTATTTTGTCTTCTATTTCTAGAGGACTTTGACAGCATGACTTTATTTTTAGAATATTTCCATTTAGTAAATTAAAAATGAGAAATACAATTTTAAGATTTAATCTTTTTAAGATTTAATTTTCAATATTTTTGCTTCGTATCCTTTACACGTTTCATAAATTCTATATCCACCCCTTTCACTTTTAAGTCTCGCGTATAGCGCTACAACATATATATTTTTGTCTAAACAAAAATTATTTCAGAAATACTCATATATGTACTGACATCCAGAAACCGAACACTCACTTTCTAAAACCTTCAATTAACTACTAATACAAGGGCGAAAATTGCTTCCCAATTAAAAATCCATTTTCTGGTCTGCAACACCTAAATTGCGAATTTCCTTAAAAAACTCCCGCTTTCGAAGAAGTAAAAATAGCTCTAAACTTTCGAGTTAGAGTTTTCGTTTAGATTTCCTTTACGCTTCTGTTATAATTAGATTTTAACTATCAATTTTAATGCAATAGATACATTAATATTTATTATCTTTATAGTAATAGTAATAATAAGTTATAGTGTATAAGTTTATACAGTGCTAGCAAAAAGTCCACTTCCCTCCCTTTATCTTTTAAACGGTTATTATTGTGTCGAACCCACGAGCAGCCCTCAGCTTACCCGGTCTCGACTCAGCTTCTTTTTCTTGTTAAAGAAAAACGCTTTAACCTTAAAATATTATATTGCTAGCACTCAACTGCAATATAAGAGATAATTCTATGCAAAACAGGAAACTCACATACAGACATCGGTTGTATACCTTTTTCGACTACTACTTATTTCTCTAACACCACATTTTCAAACATCACCTGACATAAAATTGAATCTTAACCTTAAATATCTGATGGGTTGTATAGTTCCCTAATTTTTATAAGAAGAAGTATGCTCTCATAACCTCCAATGTGATTTCTAAGCTTTGAATATAAATCTATACAATGAATAATGTTTTCTGACAGTTACACTTAAACTACTGAAATTTGGAATGTGAAAATGACTGTACGTAAACTCCTTTTCTAGTGATGACGTTATCATCATAGATGGCGTCGCATATATATATATATATATATAAATATATATATATATATATATATATATATATATATATATATATATATATATATATATATATATATATATATATATATATACACATCTAATATTTTCACGGATGGTAGATAATGTTTCCAAATCATTCCGGGTGTTGATCCGTTGATTCTGTGAAGAGTCACGACGTTTCGCCAAAATCTCATTTGGCATTTTCAAGTGTTGTCCGCTTCGACTGAAGAGTCCAACTGACATGCAGGGGTCGGTAGCTCAATCTTATAGGCGGCCGGCGACTGCCCAGATTATATCGGGGTAGTTCGGGACTATTCGCGGAAATCGCTTCTTTTTCAGAAGCGGTTTCCATACATTTGGAATGTTCTGAGTGTCGTTTCGTGTATTCAACTCACCTCTTTCTTCTATTTCAAGGGCTTCTTTGATTGTTGGGACCTTGTAGTTTTCAATATTCGCTATTTATTTGTCTCCTTCAAAGTTGATTTTATGTCGTGTTCGTAGATGGTACTAGAGCGAAAGTGGTTTGTTTGTTTTTTAAGTTGTTTTTATGTTCTTGTATTCCAGCCGATATTCGTCTGTTTGTTTGTCCTATGTATGTTCTGTTGCAGTCGGAACAGAACATATGTTCAGCAACAGTATGTTCTGTTGCAGTCAAGATATGCTATATACCCCATGATTTTCCAGTCAACTTTGTCCTTTTTTTTAGGATGTCTGCAACAATTTTGTTAGCTATTCTGATCTTATGTTTTCTTAGTAGTCTGTCTGTCCTATCAGTGAATCCTTTTACGTATGGTAGAAGAACCTTTGGTGCATTTGGTTCGTGATCCTCTATTGTTCTTCGTGGTTTGGTTTACTGACGGTGAATGGCCTTCCTGATACAATTTTCTGAGCATCCATTTCGTCTTAGGGCCGTGGAAAATTTTGGTAGTTCCTCGCTTCGTGTGTATCTGGTTCAGTCTTAAAGATCTTTTATATTTTGCAACTTTTATGTAATTGATTTTTGGTAAAATTACTTATTTTTACGAGTTCTACAACCTCTTAAAATAAATGACTCAACTTTGAAAACACCCCATTTCACTTTTAAGTCTCGCGTATAGCGCTCCAACATTTTATTTTTTTTATCTAAATAAAAAATATTTTAGAAATACTTCCGTCATCCAGAAACCGAACACTCGCCTTCTTAAACGTGCCAATTTCTGGTGAATTAAAAATCCAGTTTTTGGTCTCCTACACCTAAATTGCGAATTTCCTTAAACAAAACTTCCTCTTTCGCAGAAGTAAAAATAGCCTTAAACTTTCGAGTCAGAGTTTTCATTTAGATTTCCTTTACGCTTCTGTTATAATCGGATTTAAACTGTCAATTTTAATGCAATAGATAAACAAATATTAGTTTTACTTTATAGTAAAAGTTTTTTATATTTTTATCAAAAAATTTCTGAAATATTACAGTAAGTTAGTACCAATATAATTATTAAGTAGTTTATTTATAGTTATTGCTTTCATATACATCCAAAGCTCCGTTATTATTTACAAATTTAACAAGTATTAAGTTACAAATAAAGGGTTATCCCAATAGGTACTTTGGGAGTTTAATTTAACGCCGTTTTTCACCTAGAAATTTTATACAGGTATCCCAAAAGAAAGTTTCTTTTTCATATAGCGATATAAATAAAAGATAGACGCCCATCAAAAAAGCCTTTATTAATTATTGTAATACACATTTTAGAATATTACCTTTTAAAAATAATGTCATCCAAATGTAAATCTTCACGCTTACGGTACTCATCCAAACGAACATCAGCATTCCTTAGGACATCTCGGCACATAATCTCTAGAATGACTGCCATTTCGTGTCGGATATTTTATTTTAACTGCACAAAATTAAACGTACGTTTACAATTTTAAAAGGCCGCACAAGAAAACATCCATAGGGTTCAAATCAGGAATACGTGGTGGCCAATTTATGTCACCTCTCCTGGAGATCAATTAATTTGGAAAGATTTCTCGAATTCGACGTGTTGGAAGTGTGTGTTTGTGGAAGTTGGAAAGACGTGTTGCTCCGTCCTGTTGAAACCATGTTCTTTGATTATAACCAACAAAGTTTTGCAGTTCAGGTATCTAAAAATTGTACCAAAAAACATTTCCACATAACGCTCTGAAGTGACGGTAACTGCGCCTGCCCTGCCGTCTTCAAAAAAATACTGGCCGATTATTCCTCGCGTTGATATTGCAGTTTATACTTTGGCAAATATAGAGATTTTTGAAGCTTTTGTTTCGGGTTTATTGCACTTCAGTAATGATAGTTCTGTTTATTTACATGATCGTTGAGATGAACATGAGCCTCAAATAATTGTTTTTGGACAGATATGTTGATGACATTCTAATTTGTTTTACAGGTTCTAATAGGCAATTAAATCAATTCTTAACTCGCCTAAATTCTTTACATAAAACATTAATATCACAGTTGAAGAAGAGCAACATAATAGTATTAACTTGTTAGATTTAACTATTACTAGAAAATACAATAAACATGATTTTGCAATTTTTCATATACCATCACATACAAATTTAATTAAACACAATAAATCTTGTCATCCTTATTCACAAAAGATGGCAGCATTTATCTCTATGTCAATAGATAATTATAATAAAGAATTGAATGTCATCAAACGGATGGCAGTAGATAACGGATACGACCTATACATTATAACAAAATAATTAATAACAAAAGTTATAACCGGTCAATGATACTAAAAAATGCAGCGTTCAAAACAATTACATATACGGGAAAAGTTATCAAATCAGTATCAAGACATTTATCCAAAACAAACAATATATATACATATTGCTTTTAAAACAAACAATAGCCTAGGACGATTCATTAAAAACAATAAAAGTCAAACAAATAAACTCTATAAAACAGAAGTTTATTAGAGTGCAGTTCGTGTCCAAAAGTCTATGTTGGCCAAACAGGAAGATCTTTCTCTACTAGGCTCAACAAACATAAAATAAGTAATACTAAACAACAAAATAATTATCATTATGCTAACTACTTATTGTTAGAAAAGCATAATTCAATCATTTTAAAATGTTACATAATGAGAATAAATCCAAAAGCATTTTGGTACATTTTATTTATTGATTGAACATATTCATTTGATAGGGTATGTTTAAACAACCAAGGTTAGAAATTTGACATTGACAATAGGCATTGACGACTGAGTAAGCTGACATTAGGTTTTCCAGTGGGTAGACTTTAACAGAAGAGTCCCATACTTTGACTATAAGTTTTCCACCAAAAAAAATTTAGTTTAGGTGCCTTCTCTTATTTGGGAAATCTCTGACTGGTCATGCGTTACAGTTAGCAACCAGATTTATTTATATTTGCAAATAGTATTAAATCAAGAGTCTAATGTGGTGGTTTGTAAAACATGTACGGTGAAAAATCGCCATCGTTTTAAAAATAGTGAAAACCTTAATTAAAGCAATAATGTAGTATGGGTGGGTTTTTAAAAATATTGTTAATAGAGTTTAGTGTGATGGTTTGAAGAACATGTGTGGTTTTAAAAGTATTGCGAACTTCAATGAATACAATCAAATAAATATGTATATAATTTTGGATAGTGATTGTTTTTTACTGAATTGATTATTACTGTAGTTTACATATTATAATCTGTAATACTCTAATATATTATCCTAGATGGGTGAAGTTTTATGTGTATTTAATAGTGTATTTTTTATTGAAATAAAATTAGTGATTTAAACAGTATGTATACGTTTTGTTTTTCAAATTATGGAAAAATAATAGTATGAGTATAGAGGGAAAAATAATAGTATGTTACTATTGATGTCTGTAAATAGCATTTAACGTGCATGCGTAGCATGTGCTCAAAATGTCCACCACGTTTAGCTAAACAGTAGTATAATCTATTCTCGAACTCTTTTCGAACGTTTTGAAAGATGTTCTTATTAGTTAACCTGTATGTATGCGTAATTGTAATTCGTAGATTCTGAATATCGTGCAGCACAGTTTTGTATAGAACTGACTTTAGATCACGTGAAAGAAATAAATCCAGTGGCGTTATATCTAGAGATCTCGCCAATCATTCCACAGCGTCTCTTCTGTCTATCCATTTCGAAGAAAACCTCTGATTCAGCCATTGTCGAACATGTAAATATACATAAATTTTGTTCATCCAGGAGTGCGTTTTCTAAGGACTGTGTTTCGAGTGGATCGATTTCGTTTTCCAATAAGTTACGAAGTAATTTTCTTCAATAAAAATCGGACCTAATATTTCATTCCACAGAATTCTAGCCCAAACGTTAATCTTTTGGGGAAACTGCGGATGACCCTCTGGGAACACATGTGGGTTGTTATTATCCCGGTATCTACATTTATGGTTATTGACAAAATCATTATGGAAAAATGTAGCATCTTCACTGAAACAAATTTTAGTTTTAAATACTTACCGAAGTCTTCCAAAGCTTTCGTCAGAGAGTCATGTAAAAGCAAAATTGTAAAAAAAATTTCAAATAAAAATCAAAAAATGCCAAATATTTCTAAGATTGTCAAGCGTCCGCGAGGGAAGGATTGTTTTTATTTAAAAGCTGATAAGCGAAATAAGGTTGTAGTAATGGACAAACCTGATTACTTTGAACGCGTTCAAAAATTAATTCAAAACGGTCCTTATAAACGATTACCTAGGAATCCATTGTCTAAAATAGTTAACAAAGTCAGAGATACATTGAAATCTTGTAACAGCCTTATTTCTCATTCTCTGAAAAGCAAACTACACGTTTCTAATCCAAAAGTGCCAAGATTGTATGCTTTACCAAAAATTCATAAACCAGGGAAATCAATGAGACCAATTGTATCAGCCATTGATTCTCCAACATACTTGGCAAAGTGGTTAACAAAGGAATTTGCAAATCTACCAAACCAACTACCTTTCTGTTCTGTGATATACTCAACCAAATTCATAGACAAAGTCAAAAACACACATCTACAGGAAGGTGAGGTTTTGGTTTCCTTTGACGTTTCATTGTTGTCTCGGAGTGTTCCGATTCCACATACCTTGAAATACCTGAGGGAGTTACTCGAGTTAAACGGTTTTAATAACAAGATTAGTTCTCAGTACATCTCCTTAACAAGATTATGTATGAAGTAAAATTGTTTTCAGCTTAATAACAGGTTTTATGAACAACAAGAAGGAACGGCAATGGGCAATCCTCTGTCACCGTTCTTAGCCAACTTATTTATGAATAAATTTGAAACCGAGGCAAAAGATGAATTCAGTTACTTTCCGAAGGTGTGGTTAAGATATGTGGATGACATTTTTGCCATTTTCGATTCGAAAAATGAAAATTTAGATGATTTTATTAAGAACTTAAATGGCAAACCCCAAAATATAATATTCACGCATGAACTCGAAAACAACGACAGTTTACCATTTCTGGATGTTTTAGTCAGTAGAAACAATAAAAATAGGTTAGATTTTAATATTTTCAGAAAAAAACACCACTACTTCGAGATACATTCCTAACGATTCAAATCAAGGCTTCCAAAATAAGATAGCTAGTTTAAATTGTATGGTAAATAGATTAATTAATTTTCCTTTAAATAAAGATAATTATAACAAAGAATTAAAATTAATTAGGGAGGTATCTGAACTGAATGGTTATAATAAGAACATTGTAGATAAATTAATTAGGAAACATACGTTCAGAAAATTATTGAATGAATCTTCGACTTTTCAAAAGGATCAGAATACAAAGGAATTCATGGTAATACCATTTGATGCCCAATTAACAAGGGGGCTAGACAAAATTTTGAAAAAAGTGGACATTAAGGTTGTGTACAAACCATATAATAAATTAAGAGAAGTTCTGGGTAATCGAAAGGATAAAGTAGAAAGTCGGGGATTTACGAAATTAGTTGTCAAGACTGTGATCGAAGGTATAGAGGGAGGATATAAGGGTAAGAATATAAAGAACATATTGCCCACATTAGATATGGGAGAAATGAAAAATCTTGTGTTGCCCAACATGCAATCGAACACAACCAAAGTATAGATATTAGTAATTTAAGATTGATTAAAAGTGTTAATAATAATAGAAAAATGTAAGAAAATCATGAACCGAGATCTGAAATGACCTATCCCGTTCAGTCAACTTTTTCAATTATTAATGTAAGGCTTAGTAAACTTCACGGTTCACGATTTTTGCACGCTTCGTTTGATAGGGTTTTTCATATAAATAGAACATACTTTAGTTTTAGAATTAGATTAAATCATCTCTTGATGGTTAGCGAAACGTGCGTCGAGCAGTGCAAAAAAAGTGATTTGGTGTTTAGTGGTTAAATATTCTTTATTAAATTCCGATCATTTTGAATTATCTCAGTCATTATTTCACAAAACTGAATCCTTCTGTCATAATCATCTTGGCTGCTGCCGAAGAATACTATATTTGTAAGGAAAGTACTTGTTTGTTTTAAAATTTTGTGTATGGAACCAATGGAAATATTTGTTAACTTAGCGACGTTTGAAATTGAAATGGTCTAAAATTTCAATCTGTGTGGGTTCATTAAGAATTCTCGACTACTTATTCACTGTGTTCCACACAAACCCAATGTCTTCAAATTTTCGAAGTTTTATTACGTATTGATGTCCTATACTTTTATCCGGATACCTTTCATTTCAGTGTCAAACTTGACCCCTTATTTTTTTAATATACAGGGTGTCCGAAAATAACGTCGAAATATTTTGGGAGTTGACTTTAGGGATTAAAACATAAAAAAAAGTTCCTATAAACGGACCCCAAAAACTCTGACGATGTTTTTTTCGCAATATTTTCGAAACGGTTTATGTTAAAGTCGTGAAATTCGGTATACTTCAATAAGTTGGAGTGGAAAAACGTTTTTGGTGTTAATAATTGAATATTTTAGTCAGGGGCGTCTCGTTGGTAAATGCTGCCATAACTTTTTGTTTATAATATGTTTCAATTTTTTAAATTAAGTTATTGAATCGCAAACATTTTTAAGTAAAATAGATCCTCCTATTTCATCTTGTTAGGGTAAACCGTTTTCCAAAAAAATTGACTTTTTCTAAATCGATGTATATGGATATCGAGATGCATCTTAATAATTAAGTAGGCACCCTTGTACATAAAATATTTATTTAGTAGCCAACAATAACAAGACTAATTACTATTAAGGAATTAGCACTTATTCACAACAAATGTTGAAAATGATCTCCATTCATCTCAATCCATGCACCCTCTAATTCTTTTCTTCATAGATGATCTTATTCTGCCGAAAATACCAGGCTTATTTTTGATATAATCACAATCAGTAAATTCACATTGCTGCAATTCCTCTATAGTGCCAATCAGGACAGCATACACCAATGCCTTCAAGTATCCCCCAGAAAGTAATCGAGATGATTTAAATCTGGAGAACGTGGTGGCCAATGCACTAATCCATTACGTCCTATCCATGGCGTTGGATAAAACCGATCTAAATGCGCTCTTACATTTACAGAGAAATGAGACGGAGCCCCATAAAAAAACATGCCATATCTGAACTGATATGGTACATCTTCCATTAGGTCCAACAAATGGTTTTCCAAAAAAGATCAAATAATATTGTCCATTTAAATGACTGGGAAGCACAAACGGCCCAATCAAAAAATCCCTATTATTTCTGCCCACTTATAGATAGAGAACTTGTCTGCACATAAGTATTGTGAGAATTAAAAATTCAATTGCGCGTGAACATAGCTGAGACAAAAATTTTATTTAAACGCAGTTGCTGTCGTAAGCATTGGCAAAACTAAATTCTTTGTGGCAGGTCATCAGACTTTAAGGCTTGAACATTCTGCAAATTATATGAATAGAGCGCTTGCTCTCTAACTATTTCCCACACGGTACTTTTAGGCATGCCTTCTTAAACAGCAATTCGTCTGATTTTTATTCCTGGGTTTTCTGCTACATTTTCTAAAACTGGTTCTTCATTTTCTACAGTTCTGGTGCTCCGGCTTTTTCCACAGTAATGTTTGAAACGTATGAAAGATTCCTTTTCGCATAATCTTCTATGCAGGTTTGTAAATGTTTTTGCACAAGGAAGTACGCTTCTGGGAAAAGTCTATATATTCAAATGAATAATGGGCAATTATGCAGTTTAAAAATTAAAAGTCTAGTCATTATTATGAAATTGGTCCAGTTTTACGAAACGTCAAAGGCAAAGATTAACAGTGATAGTCTCCTACTTCTTTGATCTTTGAGATTCAATAATTTGAATTTATTTAAAAAATTAAAAAATATTACAAAGAAAAAAGTTATGGCAGCAAGAAGACGCTCCTGTATGTGACACCGCTGATTAAAATAACACAAAATTATTGACATAAAAGTTTTTCCATTCTAACTTATCGAAGTATGCCGAGTTTCACGAGTTTAGAATAAACGTTTTCGATAGTTTCCTTGGATTCGTTTTATTGGTATACTTGCCAGTTGATACGAAGGGATTTAAGAGGTAATGTCTTCTAGCGTCCACCGACCACTGCATTTGGATTCCATACTTATCAGGCTTATTTTTTAGGTACATTCTAAATTTGCCCCTGCCCCTAAAAGCGATAAGCATCTTTTATAGTAAGATATTCGACGCAGCTGTAGTTGGATTGACAATTAATAATAAAGATATCAAAAATATTGGATATGGCAGCAAGTTTAATTAGTTACTTAGTTAAATTAGGATGAAGGTCGCATCGGTGACAGGGACCATTTAGCGACCACACTGTGTCCATTAATTGAGACCTTTTGAATGACTACGGCAGATGTTCGCTAACATTAGAAATTCAGGGTTTTGGGTTTGATAAAGGAGGGCGAGTGTTGAAGAAGAGGACAGGTTTTCGGATGGTGGTGGACGCGTAATGGTGATTAAGGAATGGAGAGGATGGATGATGAGAGATGTAAAAGAGGTAGAGCGATAGCAGCAACTAAATGTGATCAGTGATGGATATTTCTCTTAGATAGAGGAGGAGAACATCCAGGGAGCCAGGTGGAAAGAGAGTAGGGAGGTCGCTGGGGAGAAAGAGTCTGGTCCTGATGTTTGATGTGGCGCGACATTCTATCAGAAAATGGCGGACGGTCTGAGGTTGGTTCACCTCAAGAAGAGCAGATAGGAGGAGGGTTGTTCCTCAAGAGGTGCTGGTGAGTGAGAGCACAATGTCCCGATCTTATCCTGAACCAGATGGTGGAGATTCTTTTAGAGGGGAAGTTCAGAAAATCGTTTAGGAGGTAGCAGGTTTTGACTTCTCTAAGCTTGTTGTGTCCTTCCAATCGACTCCAGTGACTCTGTAACTGTTCTCTAACCAGGGATTTGACGAAGGACGGTAGGTCGGATGAAATTGGAGTGGGACATGGTGATCCATCTATGGCAGCCATCTTAGCCTCGGTGTCCGCGATCACGTTTCCACCTATACCTCAGTGGGTAGGGATCCAGAGAAACTGAAGGGTGGATCTGATGGCCGGAATATCTTCTGATGGCCGGAAGGTCCCTGCAGCGGGATATGAGAGGATGATTGTCTAATCCCTTTTCCAGAGTTCTAAGGGTATTGGTGGAATCCGAACATACTGCCCATTTGGATGGGGGTTGAATGAGTATGAATTGGAGATATTTTTCAAGGGCAAGGGTCTCAGCTGTGTAAGAGCTAGATTGAGGGTTTAGGTGATAGCGCTATAAGTTTGGGGAAGGAGAGAATTCCCTAGGGGAAAGAGCACGAATGCAGATCCTACACCAATTGCAGATTTGTATCCATCAGTAAAAATAATATTGGTTTGGGGAATCGAGTCTAGGATGATATGGAAGTGGTGCTGAAAAGAGAGTGCAGGGGTAGATGATTTGTCAAAAATTAAAAGGCACAGGTATGTAGGGCCCATAGGGAATGAATAGAAGGGGTAATTGGATAGCAGTCCTGATGAGAGAGATTGCATTTAGTCCTGGATTGATGAAAAGTATGGCCCACACACTTAAGAGGCGTAGTTATGATAATATGTGGAGGGATAGGTCGAGGATTAAAGAATGAGGAAGCGTGAGGGAGAAATGGTCTAGTTAAGAGGCTGTAAGAATAGTTTAGTAGCAATTGAAGACGTCGATATGTTAGTAGTTTTATCTCAGCCTCACAGAGCAGGCTAGGGATAGGAGTGGTTCGAAAGAGACCCAAGGACAATTTGAGGGCTGTGTTAGGGTTAAGTTAAGGTAGGAGGTTGGAGCAGAGCGGTATACTATGCTGCTATAGTCTGTTTTTGGCCGGATGGCTGTTAGGTAAATTGAACGAAGTGAGCAATAGTCAGCTCCCCAAGTGGAGTGTGCGAGGAAGTTTATGAGGCTTAGCGATTTAATGCATCTAGATTTTAGATCAGTGAGGGGAGCCTTCCAGGTTAGGCGGTAGTCAAATTAGGCCAAGGAATTTCCCGGTGGGCTGAGTTAGGATATCTCGATCAAGGAATGTGAAGGATTGGAGTATAGAGCAAGAATTTGTTCTGCAATTTTTTTCTGCACGATGTTGGATTTTTCTGGGGGGAAGTTAAAACTGGAGCGGGAGGACCAGGTCGAGAGCTCACCGAGGACACTTTATATTCTTCTCTTGCAGACACGTGGGCTGGGGGAAGAATAATATAACAAAACGTAGTCCGCGTAGAGGCGAAACTACACTTTATTTTCGAAGATTTCAGAGATGCTATTGACTGCTATATTGAATAAGGTGGGACTAAGGACGGATCCCTGCGGTACCCCATTCTCTTGTAGATAATAAGACGACATGTGACCTCTGATTCTGGCAGAGAAAAGGCATTGGGGATTGGTTAAGAAGTTGTTGATGAATTTTATTAATGGCCCTCGATAAGCCCAAAGGTGCAGAGAATTGATGATTTGGTATCTCCATACAGTGTCAAAAGCAGACTTCATGTCCAAAAAGGCAGCTATAAGGTGGCAACCTCGTATGAATGCTTCGTTGATATACTGGTCGAAACCCAGCAAGTTTATCTCTATTGGCAATATGAACTGGTCTTGTAGTTTTATCATGAAAATACAGGGCAAAAAATAAGAAATAAAAACCCTTCAAAGTCCTTCAATTAGTAGTCCAAATGAAATGCTGTCACGCTTATACCATGAGCGGGTCAATTTTGACCCTACACCCACCTAACTCTTCAAATTAAACTAACGGCATTTTCGTGGATCGATAGATCATTGGTTGCTCGAAGATTAGCGGACAGCGCATGTACCGATGTACCGCTCCCTATGTTTCACTAGCGAAATCTATCACTGAAAATTTATGAGGTGAAATTTGACCCCGTCATGGTATTTAAGGGATAATTTTAACTAAACGAGTTAAAACAGAGTCATGGCGGCAGCTTTGAGAATAGAGGGTTTTATAAATACTTTTACGCTATCTTAAAACAATTAGTTAAAATATTTATTAACCATTTCATTGTACGAAAAAGCCAGATTTAAACATAAAAAGAGATAAAGGACGTGGTAATACTTATCATTTTTAACGATAACATAAACTAGAGAAGAAAAGAAGATAATATTTGTTTTTAGCAATAAAACCATCGCGTATTGCTCTCCGTTTCCAAATATTACCAACGCCTTAATGTACACTCAGTACAACGTTGTCTTCAAGTCGCTGATTTACTATCTGGTTCCTTTATCCATCATTGCATTTTTCTACGTTCTGATGGCGATTCGTCTCCATAACAGCGCCAATGACATACCTGATGAAGGTAAATGTAGACAAGGAAGCGCTCAGGCCAAATCTAGAAAACATGTAGCAAGAATGGTTCTTGTTTTTGTATTTTGTAAGTATTAATAAAAATGTATATAAAAAAAAACTTTAACAGTATTTATATTTTCATATCCAACTATACTTGATTATGTGTCTACTGGAATACAACTTGAAGATAATAACATGCTATTAAATTGAAGAAAATATATAGTCGAGTGGGGTAAAATGACGCACTTAAGGGTTAAATGGTTACAAAAACCACAAACTACACTCAACAACTACTACGCATTATAACACATTTTCATAACAAACAAGAAAAACATCTATTAATAAATGAAATCATAATCGCATTGAAAATCGCCCAAATTTCTCATACGACGTACACTCTTCATGCCACCACTTTTTGTAGACCTTACACTGAATCTATTCTTCAATGGGAAGGTCTTCATATGTTCTTATCTGTGACCTTTGATGAGAGAAAGTCCACTTCTGAGAACACATGTTTATTTATTGTCTGTTCAGCTCGAGATGTGAAGTTAGATTGTCCCGACCTTGTCCTATACGATACAGGTGTGCTCATAAATAAGACTTGTCCAAAATGATCTTACCTGTAGCGACCGATAATTTGTAATCGCTACAAAATCTTTGGGTGGATTGTATCTCACTCATGCTAGTTCAGGACTCAGGTAAGGTTTCTGGGAAGAATTCCAGGTAACAATTAAATTAAAAGTTAACTAAAAGCCGAGGGTTACTAACCCGCAGGGAATATTGAAGGGGCTTAATCAGTAGCTCATGACAATAGTGTGCCCATGTTACGATAAACATAAAATTCTTTAAATTTCTGATGAAAAAGAAACCATTCAGAATAGACCAAAAGTATGACCAAAAACCCTTCCGGGTGTGTGTCATTCCGTTATTTCAAACTGAAGCTCGACGCGATACGGCTGAGCCTGGTAATATATATATATATATATATATATATATATATATATATATATATATATATATATATATATATATATAGAGTGCTCTTTCCGATCCTCCACACCTCTCTCATCCTTTCTCCGTGGATTTTTTTCTCTCCTCCGTCCACTTTGTTCCCGATCTCCTCGAAACTTCCCTCTCTGATGCAACGTTTGTGCCTTTCCCAGATCAGCTCTGACTTGTGTGATCCATGGTACTGTTGACTTGACTCCTTGTATGTATGTAAGAATTCTGTTGGTGAGTCTTGTCGGTGGGAGTCTACTGATATGTCCATAGAATTTCAACCTTCTTTTTCTTTTGTCCGCCGCTACGTTGGACATCCTCTCTGTGGCCTTTCGAGAATGTAGTCTGTATCCTTCCTCTGTCTTAGTATGTTTTCTATGCCACTTTTTGTATGAAGTGTAAGTGTCTCGCTTGCGTATAGTACCTCTGGTTTGATTACTGTGTAGTAATGTCCTATTTTTGCGTGTATGAATAGGTATTTCTTATTGTAGATGTTGTGTATCTTGCCGTATGCCCTCTTCATCTTCTGTAATCGAGTCTTCTGTGCTATCTTCTCTCCTCCTGCGGGTTCGAGGATCTCTCTCGGGTATTTGAAGTAAGTGAGTGACCCTATTTATTTTGCCGTATTTGGTGTTCAAATTTTGAACATCTAATTTTACGCAGAAGAATTCGGTTTTTTGAAAGGAGATTTGTAGACCGACTTTCTCTGCACATTCCTTGAGGACCTCGATCTGTTTGGTTACTCTCTTTTCATTGTCTGCGAGTATGGTTAGATCATCTGCGAAGGCCAGGCATGATATTTCTATGTTGTGTTTAGATCGTCCGAGTCGTATTGGTTTCCATTGTCCTTGATTTTTAAGTTCTTTTTCCCATTCCCTTATGACTTTGTCCAGGACCAGTTTGAAGAGGAGTGGGGATAACCCATCTCCTTGGCGTACTCCAGTTTTAATCAGGAAGGGTTCGGAAATGTCTCCCATAAATTTCACCTTAGAGGTTATGTCAGTCAGTGTCTGCTGGATCAATCGTATTGTTTTGTGGTCAAGTTCTTGTTCTTCTAGGATGTTGAACAGCAATTTTCGGTCGATGCAGTCGTATGCTCTCTTGAAGTCCACGAACGTGCAGATGATTGGAACGTTCAGTGCATGGCGGCCAGGGCGAAAGCCTGCCTGGTACTCGCCAATTTTGTGTTCTAATTGTTCTTGTGTTCTCTGCAGAAAGCATGCTGAGCAGATTTTGTAAGTGACTTGTAGTAAGGAGATTCTTCTGTAGTTGTTCACATCTGTTCTGTCTCCCTTCTTGTGCAGCGGGTGGATAAGAGCACATTTCCATTCATCTGGTAATTTTTCTGTTTGCCAAATGTTCGTGATAATTTGCGTAAGTTCCTACAGTGAATTTGGTCCGAGGTTTTTCAATAGTTCCGCGGTGATACCATTTTCACCGGATGACCTGTTATTCTTTAGTTTGCGTTTGTGCCAGTGGATTTCTTCCTGTGTTGGTGGTGGTGATTCTGAGTGGGTATGGATACAATTTTCCTTGGGAAATCTTGTGTCGCGTTCGAGGTATTTGAGGAGATCAGAGAAATAGTGAGCCAGCTCCTGACAATTCTCCTGATTGGTTAGAGCTAATCTCCCATTCCGCTTTCTGATGCAAATATTTTGTGGTGTGTATCCATGGATTTCTCTTGCAAAAGTCCTATAAAAATCTCTCGTGTTATAATTGCGGAAATTCCCCTCTATAGAGTCTAGTTATTCCTTCATGTACTTCCTCTTAGTTTGCCTGATAACCTTTGCTGACTGTTTTCTAGTCGCGTCAAAAAGCTGTTGACTTTCTGGGGATTTTTTAGTGTTGTACTCCTGAAATGCCCGTTCTATATATATATATATATATATATATATATATATATATATATATATATATATATATATATATATATATATATATATATATATATATATGGCCCGGGCCATATGAGACGTTATGACTTGATGAAACGTGGAATAAAATAACGATGGAATAAAATAACTAAAAATAACTAAAAATAATAATAAACGATGGAATAAAATAACTAAAAATAAGCATACATTAAAATTTTGATATTTGGACATCTAAAAAAGAAGAAAGAAGAAAGAAGAAAAATAGATAAAAACAACTATAAACCAAGCATGGGTAAATATAAATAGATAACAAGCAAAGTACACATAATGTCAAAAATATAATAAATATACACCGCAAATACACACAGAGATCCAGCTGGAGACGATGCACTTAGGCGACTATACATCCACGTCGAGATCGTCGAGCCATTTCAGTGCAGTCGGAGTGGCATCATTGAGTTTCCGTAGGCCACCTGGGAGACTTCTCAAAGGGCAGGAGTTCACCAGATAGTTCATTATTTGATGTCGGGTCGTCGCAGTCACGTTCAGGGGAAGTCGCCATCTTCCATTTGTGGAACATGTCACGGCATCTGCCATGTCACGTTCTAAATCTGTACAAACGAGTCCTCCTTGGGAGGTTTAAACCCAGCATTTCCTTATCCCGCAGATTGATAAGGTCGACTTTTGCGGTAGGGTTGTTTTGAAGGCTAACTTGGCTACTTGTCCACCTTTCGTTAATGCCTACAGCATTTTCCAAGTCTGTGTCAATCCACATTGGATGGCGCGATTTCAATCTATACTGTAGCTGTTGGATGATGAGCTAAAGGAGATTCTTTATTTTGAGCTTTTACCAAAAGAGGAAAAGATCAGTTCTAATACTTATTATTAGTAATCAATAATCAAATGTCAATTATCTCAACTGAATAATGATTTTAAATGGAAACGTCAGGAATCGATGAATGGTAGAGGTACAATATATATTTATGATAATTTTCGGCTACAAATCTTTTTATTGGGATCTCTTGGTTGGGATGACTCAGTTATAAAATCTTCACATAGCATCATCAGATTTATATTAATTTATTTTAACCCTAGGTATCAGGTACTTTTAAAGGACATTAACAAATAACACGTTTTTTCAAAAGAGAAATATTTAAATTGTCTGAAATATAGCAAAATATTATTGAATGGGTCAATACCGAAACCAATACCAATAACCGAAAAAGATTATTTAATTGCATGAGAAAATCTTCTTTTATTTTATAAGTAAAAACAGAAAGTATATTTCAAATAACCCTACATTTCTATACCTTTCTTTCAGTGTTTTTTATCTGTTTTCTACCCCACCATGTATTTATGTTATGGTTTCATCTAACACCAACTGCCCAAGAGGACTTCAATGACTGGTGGCATGCAATAAGAATTATAGGATTCTGTCTGAGGTAAGCTCCACCTTTATCTAATGCTTCAATGCACAATGTGAATATCAAACATGGAATTAAAAAAAAAACGGAGTAAATTGTATATTATTTGCTATTCAACAAATTTCAAATAAAGAAACTTTATAAATCTTAACAGTAGAAGTTATAGATCAACTTGAAATGGAAGTAGATGTAAGATTGAAGCTGACCAATATGTGTGAAGATATAACTTAAGTTATTAAAGATGATCAAGGCAATAGTTTATCAAGCATGAGCCTTAAGCATGCAATAAAAAATATGAGAGGATATTAGAAGTAGATAGTATTAGAAGTATGATCGTATTAGCATACCAATTACCTTATATACAGAGTGGGGTAAAATAAGGTTCCTAATTTGTTCGCTCTGTAAAATTTGAACGAAACATAATAAATAAACCACCTACACAACTAATGAAAGTTTTCTTCTAGATATTTTTCCATTTATACATGAAAAATCACATCGGCCAAATTATCACCGTTCCCCTGCTCGCAAACATGTGCTCTTCTCACAGCGTTTTCAAAGATTCTTCTCAGCGTTCTCAGCGTTCACGCCGAACGTTGTCCTTTAAGGCCTCGATGGTTAGAGAGTTGTTGGCACATACTCTGTCTTTGAGATAACCTCATAAGAAAAAACCTGGCACGGTTTTCGATATGTTGCGGTTTGGAAAATGTTGTCTTAGAAGGTCCATACTGGCTCGGGAGGTGTGAATCCTGTGAAAACCACATATTGTCGCCTTCCCGTAGTTGCAATAACAACAAATTATTAATCATTGTCCTATAGCGTTCTCCATTGACCGTCTGAGCAACGCCAACTTCATCTTTGAAAAAATAAGGTCCATTGACTCGTTCAGTTGTTGTGGCACATCAAACCGTTACGCCAGCTGAATGCAGTCGTCTCTGGTGAGTTCTTTTTGGGTTCTCGCTGCCCCAAAATTGACAGTCTTTATTGACTAGGCCACAAAACTGGAAATGTGCTTCCTCCGTCATGATCAAAGTGAAAACAAATTTTTCACTATTTTCTGCGAGGTTTACGAATGCAGGGGAGTGTTCCAGATGAAGTAGCCTATCTTCTGGATAAAAGGTTTGGACCAATTCAATCTTGTAGAGAAGGAGTTTCAAATCTGCCCTTAGAATTCGCTATAGGAAACGACGGAAACTCTGCAGTTGAGCAGAACGTCTTCTGGTTGTTGTTTGGGGTTACCACTCTCCTAAACTCGTTCAATGCGAGCCCCACCCATCCTTTACATGGGAGATGGGTAGGGCTCGCTCCCTGTCAAACAACGTACAAAATGCTCATTTTGGCGGAGGCGCGGGTTCTTGTGTGTTTCATATGAGATTGTGAAATCTAGCGGTTGGGGGTGTATAACTCTCGACTGTTGTTGTCTCATTGGACGTAGTCCAAAGAAATAAAAAAACTGCATGTATAAGTCATCCGACGAGAAGTCTGCAAAAGAATCTTGACGAGAGAGACGCATATGTCGGGACCCTGATGAGTCTAACCACCAATAGACAAAACATGTGCGTTTCAATGTAAGGCATGGGTGGGGCTCGCTCCCAGTCAAGCAACTAACAGAAAGCAAATATGTTTCTAAATCATCCCGGGTGTCGATCCGTTGATTCTGTGAAGAGTTACAACGTTTCGCCAAAATCTCATTTGGCATTTTATTTTCAAGTGTTGTTCGCTTCAACTAGAGAGTCGACCAGACCGACTGACTGAGTCAGTTGGTCTGGTCACTCTTCACAGAATCAACGGATCGACACCCAAAATGATTTGAAAACACACACATACACATGTACAATACAATAACGTACAATATTGGTAGATATCTTGCTGAGGAATATGCTAATTAAACGAGTTATGCATCGAAGAAACTAATCGAAAAGAAGAAGGAGATCAAGGAGGAAATAACTTCAGAAGTTAGAAGAAGATATAAACTGAACGCACCGGATGGAGTAAACAACTAATAACAAGGATAGAGTAAAGAGTCATATACTTTTCCGATAGATGGCGGTGCGATGGCAAAGGTCTTTCTGAAAATTAGTTTTTTTCTAGTAACACTCCATGAATTTCGATGATACAACTTTTGTTTCACAGTTTTCTAAAACAGATGTTCTATATACTTACTACCATAAAAAAAGCGAATTTCATGTATGAAATAAATATTTTTTTGTGTGGAAAAAATATAGCGTGAACCGAAGAAAAGTTGTAATCGAATCGATGTAATTGAACCAGCACGAATAAGGCTCCGGGTTCAGGACTTCTCGCTGAGGTCATTAAAGAAATGGTCAACAAAATCCAGGATATCGTTTTGGCCTATCGCAGATAGAGTTAGAGGTATTGTTGATATGATAAACGACTGCGACTGCTTTTTTTGTTGTGGGGTTATTTGAAGCGTAAATCCTTGGAAAGAATCCAGTGAATATTGTGATGCTAAAAGGAAGAATACTACATGAGTGTAGGCTTATTTCATCATAGGTTATAGCAAATACCAGAAAGAATGTTTAATTCCTGATTAGACTACTGTTAGCTAATAAAACTGTCAACATTTTGGACATTTTTTAACAAACAAGATCTTATATTAAATAAAAAATTCTTCATTTTAAATCATTTGCGATACCTAATGGATAAATAAATAAAATTCAGGATAATTATAAAACTTTGTACATTCACAATATATTTAATAATATACAATAATTTTATAAAATACAATAAATTAAAAAAATATATAATAAAAAATATACAATAATTTCAAAAAATTTATATTCATTGCAGTTTTTTGAATTCCTGCGTAAACCCAGTTGCCCTGTATTGTGTAAGTGGCGTATTCCGAGCTTATTTTAATAGATACTTATGTTGTAAAATGACAACGTGGCCAAGAAATGCACTTTCCAGTGGCACCAGAGAATCCACATTTAATTCCATGAGTCAAAGGCAAACCAAGGTAATTAAGAGATAAAAATAAGCCTAGTATAAAATTAGGAATAAGTCATCCCCTGTTCTGATAGATAGGGTGTGATTTTCAATAAAAACATTATTTGATAGTGTGTCACATACTACGACAACTCTGACATTTTAGAGATAGGCCACACCAAATATTCGGAAAAATTCTTTATTATGTATATTTACGATCAGCGCGACCCCAACTAATGACGAAATAAGGCCATAATATACACACACACACACACACACACACATATATATATATATATATATATATATATATATATATATATATATATATATATATATATATATATATATATATATATATATATATATATCTGGTCGCTCATGCACTGAACAAATCTTTAACTTAAAACAATACTGAAATACAAACCTATCAGAAACATCCCAATCATCTGCACGTTCGTGGACTTCAAGAAAGCATACGACTGCATCGACCGAAAATCTCTGCTCAACATCCTAGAAGAACAAGGACTCGACCCCATAACACTACGATTCATCAAGCAGACACTGACCGACATAGTCTTTAAAGTGAAATTTATGGAAGAAATTTTCGAACCCTTCCTGATTGAAACCGGAGTACGCCAAGGAGATGGGTTATCCCCACTCCTCTTCAACCTGATCCTGGACAAAGTCATAAGGGAATGGGGAAAGGAACTGAAAAATCAAGGATACTGGAAACCAATACGACTCGGGCGAACCAAAAACAATATAGAAATATCATGCCTAGGTCCAGGGCCTCGTCTATGGGGATACTTGGATATAGCGAGACAATGTCCAGGCTTGTCAGTATGTCTGTATCCTCTAGTTGGAAATCTTTAATTATCTTTATCAAATGTTCTGAGTTTTGAACATAGGACTCGGCAAGTTTGACGCTTGGTTGCTTGATATTTGCTAAATATTTTTCCCAAATGTTGTGTTGGAGAACCGAAGGCACTTACTATGGGCCTTAATGGGATTTCTGGTTTATGTATTTTGAGTAGACTGTAAAGTTTAGGACATCTTGATTACGTGACTCGTCACGGAATAAACAGATCGACACCCGGAATGATTTAGAAACATTTACTACTTACTACTTACTTTACGTACTATGAGTTTCTGAAACCAGGTGAAACAGTTACTAGCGTTGCCGTCAACAAATGATCAAGTTGTTGACAAAGGTTACCAGTTGTTTTCTTCGATGTCTCACGCACTTTCCATGAAACACTTCAACAATTACGTAGATGTCGAAAAATGGCTTGTTGACTGCACTACCTCAACAAATTTCCAGAGAGATGGGAAAAATGTGTAGCTAACGATGGCGCAATAAACCATTTTTTACCTTTCTCCCGAATTAAACGTGTTTTTTTTTAAGAAAAAAATAGAAATTATCAACCGCCACACCTAACATATATACATTATACTTTTTTGGCAAATTCAACGTCACAAAATAACACAAAAATGTCGTCTTCTTTCCAAAGCGATTCGGTGTTGAAGTCAATGTTGATGGTTTTCCTGGATCAGCCCACGATTCTCTCCATTTTGAGTTCTCAAAATATATCAATTTTTCATCTCCACCCACGATTATCTTTCTTTCATACCGAGAAGGCAAAACTTCGCACCCCGTTCCATTTTCATTTATCTGTCGTTCAGTTGATATGGTACCCATTTTCCTGCCTTCTAGAGCTTTCCCATAGTATGTAGATGATTACAAATGGTTCGGTGGCCAACATTTAACCCCTTTACCATTTGTTGAGTTTACATATCGTATTCTTCCAACAATGCTTGCAATTCGGCAACTTCAAATTTTTTCGATTTACTTGGGCGTTCTTTATCTTACAAGTCGAAACCACCCCTCTTGAATCATCTAAACCAACACGCAAGATAAATGCCTTGCGTTAGGACATTGTTACTGTAAGTTTTCACAAGTATACGATGGTTTTCATTCGCATTTTTCTATTGATTTAACAAGAATAAATGCTCGAAACTCGACATGTATATCACACGAATAAAGTTGACGCTAACTCGAAATCATTTAAACATCAATGGCATTTTGAAAGGTACTGTCGTAGCAATAAGTGGCATAAGATATTTGACTGCGAACCGATATGTATATATGCATATTGGATGTTACACAGTTTTTGATGCAGTACATGATTATGCTACAAAACTCTGAAGGCCAACCCAATATTATTATGTAAAATTATATTCTTGAAGATTATTTTACTTGTTTGCTCATCTGAACATAGTTATGTCTAATAATCTCATATGCTAAATTAATTTGTAAAATTTTAGTTTTTAGTTACCAGTGATGCGACGTCTGAAGACCAATTTTGAACAAACGAACTACACCGAATGCACTTCAACCTGTAATAAACAACTATTGAATTTGGTTTAAATTTCACCCCCAAACAACTTGTATTTCTTCAGTGTTTTACACTTTGTGTGTTTTTAGATCATCGATATGAATGTGTGTCTTGAACGCCTTTAGAGATTCCAAACTATTAGGCTGTCCGGAAAGTAGTTTCGGTTTTCTCCAATAGATAACGTTAGTTGAATTTTGATGTAAACCTAAGTATTTGAAATGTCAAAACCTCGTTATTGTTTGATATGTGATGCTTGAACTTCTACACAGAAATATTTTCATGGTGAAGATAAAATAACAGAATATACATGCTAGAATTCATGTTGGGAACTTTCATTTCCAGAAAAGTGGATACTTGGATCGTATAGAAACTTCAGGAAATATTTATGACACAACGCAATACCATAAGTGATTTCTTCTTAAAAAGTAACCGAAATGATCCGTTTTTGAAACCATTGATAAAAGACCAGAAATATTACCAATTTGATAGGGCCATAAAGGAATTCCTTGAATTTTTACCAACACACCGTCAACAAATGAGGAAATTGAATTATATTGCAACAGAGACGTCATTTGATTAATCATAGAGATATTGTGTTCTATCAAAACAACTACTCGACTACATTCATATTTTCGTTTTCATAAATTCACGTTTCGCTAACCATGTTAGCATCTTCAGGAGATGATTTAGTCTAACTCTAAAACTAAACTATGTTCTATTTATATGATAACCGTACCAAGTGAAGCGTGAAAAAATTATGCACCGTGAAGTTGACTGAGCATTATATGAATAATTGAAAATGTTGACAACAGAATAAGTCCTTTATCCCGGTTCATAGTTTTCTTACATTTTTCTATTTGAATGATTTCATAAGCATCCAAAATCCTATTGTTATTTACAAATTTAACCAGTCTTAAATTACTAATATTTATATTGTAGTTATGTTCGATTGCACGTTAGGCAACACAAGATTTTTCATTTCTCCTATATTTTATGTGGGTAATGTGTTCTTCTCGTTAATATCGATCTTTTAATTCTTTCAATAATTTTGAAAAAAGTGGACATTAAGATTCTGCACAAACCATATAATAAATTAAGTCCTGGAAGTCCCTAATACAAAGAACAAAATAAATCAAGATGAAAAGTCAGGAATTTACGAAATCAGTTGTCAAGGTTGTGATCGAAAATATCTGCGCAAACTAAAAGATCTATATTAACCATCTTCTGATTTATGCTAACATGGTTAGCAAAACGTGCGTCGAGAAGTTTTAAAAGTGATTTGGTGTTTAGTAGCAAATCTTTTCAAGTTTAGTGTTTCACACTGAAGGTTCCAATAGAAGAATTGACCAAAACACTTGTTTTTAACTTTTTATCACTTATTTTTAACACCATTAGGAGATGATTCAATGTAACCTAATCTAATCTAATCTAATTCATTCTAATCTGATCTAATTTATTAAATTGAAGTTAAAAATAAGTCATTTAATGTTTAGTACTAAAATTCTTTGAGTTTGGTATTTTTGGATCTGTCAGCTCATCCTCCATATAGCCTTGACATGACACTATCAAACTCGTATTTATTTAATTAGATGCAAATTTCAAAAAAAAAGGTTTTTTTGAGCAAAAATTGAAGTTTGGCGAAAGTACGACCATGAATATTTTTGAAAAATTTTTATTGAATTATATAAAAAAACTTTATATCCCAAAAAAAAACCGGAAAAAACACTTTCCGGGCAAGCTTATATGATGGGTGTTTCAATGAGAGCTGCTGGATTTGTTTAAATAAAAATAAAACGAATTAAGGTAAACCTAGAACTTTTTATGTTTAATTCCGCTTAGACCTTTTTTGTATACCACGACCCAAAATTGACGCTCACAAAGTTGCGGCTCTATTGTTTCTATAGCGACTTGAGTGTTAGCTTGGAGTTCATGAAGTGTCGTTGCATTATTGGCACAGGCTTTTCCTTTTGTGTGACCCCAAAAAATATTTTTGAAAGCGTCAAATCGAGCAAGCTTATTGGCCATTTCGTAATAGTAATGTCGTTTTTTAATACCGTACAAAATGTTATTTTATTGAAAAGTCAATACAGTTTCAATCTACAATATAATATCCAACATTATTGACAATCTTCACCAATGTCTCTAATAAGCTTTCTATTCTCTTTTAGTAAAATGATGACGGTGATGATAGGACGGTGTATCAGGATAATACGGAGGCAAGGAAGAACTGCCTAGCCTAATTCGTATACTGCAGATGGTACCAAATTGGATTTTTTCAACTGAAAATTGATATGGCAACCACATTTCTTCTCTTTGCACTTTGTTCAGTTGTTTAAACACCGTTCTGTTGTTGGTTTATTTGGAATTAGCTTCACTTTTAACCCATAACATATCCTTATCAAACTCAACAGGTCTTTGAATTTTTATACCGCCGAAAAGATTGAAATTACCGTTGTTAAATGTTTTAAAGCATCGCTGATATGTTAAGTTATCCAAGCCACCAGGATAAATAACATTAATGGCATTAGTTGCATAGATATATCTTCGGAACTCATATAGCATCAGACGTCTAATATGGTACTTCGCTGTTGCATTTTTATAGGGTTGACCAATTTTTTCTTAATTTATTTTCAAGTTTATTCAAATCTTGCAGCCCTTACTGAAGTATCCATTATTTTCGTCACATATTAAATATCTATATTGATAATTTAGCCGATTACCATTTGGTGTCCATTGTAATTGTGTAATGTCTAGTTTCAAAACTTTAATGATGACTGTTATTAAATTAGTGGATGTAAAAACTGTTTCGCATACATATTTATAATAATACAAATATATTAAAACATTTTCAAAATTCCGTATTTTAGGTAACCCTTTATCCAAGAATAAAATTTAGATAATAATATTGATAGATTGTTTTATTTTAGGGATATGAAACAATAATCGATTTTAATATTAATCGATTATTTTTTTCCAATAATCGATTTTTTATTTCAAAAATCAATTTTGTAAAATAAACATTTTAATCGGTTTTTATAAATCTATGCGCTGGATGGAAGAAGTTTGTTCTCATCAGTTCAACCATTTGAATCGATCGAACAATCGAACGGCGCCATCTGTAGGTATTGCTTGAAATAAGTAGGGGTAGGTACCATAGGTAAAGCGGTACAGACTAGAGAACATTTTTATTCCTTCGGTTAAACAGTTTTTTATGTTTCCAACTGTTTTCTTGTTGATTTTCTTTATTGAAAAGTGATGATTGATAAACATTAGACATGTCTTTTAACGGTAAAACTCCTAAAAACAGCTGGCGGAAGTATTTTGTAATGAAAAATAGTAATGCCACAGCAAAATGTAAATAGTGTCCAAAAGAGCTAAAAACATGTAGTAATACTACAAATTTAAAACCACATATGGAGCGAAAACATCCACTGTCCTATTAACTAATCAGGTAAGAAAAATATTACATTTAATAATGGTGTTTGATTGATTTGTTTTTCATTTCATTGTTTATTTTGTTCCTGATAAACAATGTTACCATAGGTAGCAATTTCATATGGTATTCAATTTCACAATAGTTCATGTATCCACAGTGGTATAATGATTAGAGGGATCAGTCAATTGTGAACGGTTGCGAATTCGATTCTTAACAACTTTTTTTTGTTCGTTTATTTTTATTTAAACTATATTTTAATAATATAAAGTTTGGCAGTATATTGGCAGTATATTGATATGTAGATAAATATCAAATGGTGAAAACGCAAATACCACCACTCAATCGGTTAAAAAGAAAATGAGAAGAGATACAGAATTTGGCCATGACCGGCAGAACCTACGATACCTCAGTTAGAAGAGTGTGCAGGCACACTCGCAAGTCGCGGTTTCAAATCTCGCTCGTGGATAAATGTTTCGTAACTTTTATATCTTTGAGAATATAAAGTTACTAGCTGTACCCGCCCGCTTCGCTGGGCATTTAAAATTAACATTATTAATTATTGTCATTATTATATTTTCTTTATTAAACAATTTGTAACTTTCCCTTCCCGTCTTAAATCAAGCTTACATATAGTGCCCTCAAATATAGTATTTAATCTTCCCAACATTTAATCTTTGTCGTCTATCTCATCTTCTTCGATGATAGTTTCGATTGGCCGCAAATCGTTCATGAGCCCCATGTACTTATTAGTTAAAACGACATCTTCTTCATTGCACCGAATGATGTCATTTGGAAAGCATTGTTGTAAGGTCTGATAGGTTTTAAAAATGCATTTGATTTTACATGTGTTCCATGGAGTAGCGATTTTAATAGCTCTGGAAGTTGTCGCAAAGGTTCTAGTTTTATTTCGCCAGCTGAACAGCATAAACATTCACATTCACCAATCCACTTTAATGCTTTACAATAACTACAAATTTTTGTCATTGAACTTAATTTTGATTCTTGTTTATAATCAACTGTACGATCATACGAAAAACCACCATTTATTTTTACTTTCCAACGAATTTTTAATTTCATACGTCGTAAATCTTCTTTCCTTTTTTTTGTTCTTTTTGTAATCTATTTTCCCTTTCATCTTGACTTTCACATGCACGCTTAGCTTTCATATACTTTGCTTTAGACGTTACCAAATTTAATTTTGACTTTCCTTTTTTTAGGCATTTATGACTACAACAAATAATTGGAAATAATTAAAAACTATCTTGAGATTGACAACCGAAAATTTAATATAAAAAGTTGAAATAAATATTTTACTAATTTAATGCTGGGAAACTAATTTTTCGTTTTAATCTAATTATTCCACGCTTCCTTCTTTTCTTCTTTTTCTTCTTTAATTAATAAATATAAACATATACATGTAGATATATATGTTTTTAATATCTTTTTAAATCAGTCAATTGACATTTATTAAAAATTTGTTTAGGTTAGAAAAAACAAACAAAGTTTTAATGCTACAGAAAAATATTAATATAGTAGTTTAATTAATAATTAATTTATTAAATTAATAATAATAGTAGTTAATAATGTGCATGATAAAAATAATAATCAATAATAAGTTGATAAAAGCTGAAATTTTAAATTTAGCGTTTTTGATCATTAGCGCCCTCACAACCGCTTTAGGAGTTTGAACTCCGTTGCAGACGTTCTTAATTAGTCTTAATATAGCCCAAGAAAGAAAAAAATCATTTCAAATTTTCATTTTAATAATAAGTTTATAAAAGCTATAAAATCAGATAATTAGCGATTCTTATCATTAACGCCCCCGCAACTGGTGCAGGGAGTCCAACACTCATATAAATATTAGCCTATCCATTAAGTACATGTATTTTTTACATGGATACCAAGTTTCAAGTCAATCAAATGCATGGTTCAGTAGATATAACGGAACATCCGTAAAAACCACTGTAGATTTATATATTAGTATAGATTATAGGTAGCGTTTATTGTAAGGTATTGAAAACATTATTATTTTTGTTGCCGTAGAACGTCCGTGAGGATGATACGCAGGAAACCAGCAGACCTTTGATGCATTTATACCATCTTCATCAGCGACAGAAATCGAGACTGCAACTTCAACGCCGAAGTGTGTCAGATCAAATGTTGAAGTCTGTTTTCCGAAGATTTTAGAATATGGCTCAGATGAAGATAAAAATAAGAAAATAACTCAAAACATTGCAGGAATGATATACCGGGACTGTCTCCCCTACAGTATGGTAGAAGGGGTAGGTTTCAAAAAGCTGCTGAAGACAGTGGCTCTTTTGTATAAGGTTCCATGTTGTGAAACCATTACAGATCTCATAGACTCTAAATATGAAGAAAAGAAAGAATACTTCACAACGCCGGAACACTGGGCGTGACAGTGCACTTCATAGAAATGTTTTAAATTAAGTCAATTAATAGCATTAGAAGCCATAACCTGACGACTCCCCATATAAAACCACGGAAATTGTGTTCGCGTGAGAAACACAACCGTCCGAATGCGGTCTCCTATATCAAATATGAACACATGGGTTGAGAGGAACATTTTAGTGTACATTAAATGTAATACACGTAGGGGTTGACATGTTAAATTTTAAAATTTACGTTCTCCCAGGGGGGAAATATTATGGTTCTCTTGAAAAGTATTCTACTAAACAGTAAAATAGACACCACTGGAAATTGCCGGAATAAATTTGAAAATGGTATAAATAATTGCCGGAAAAAGGAAAATTTGTTGATAATAATTAAAACACTTGGTATTTGTTTCACAATATATTCAAGATATTCTCTATGTTTCGGCCTCGCGACCATTCTCAAAGAGAGTTATGTATAAACTAAACTAAAGTTTCAAAGTGCTGTCTAATGGAAGTCGGTTTTTTCATCTCGTTAAATTTATTACACTATTAATAATTGGAGTATTTCCGAAGTCTAGCTGGGTGTTTGTTAGGTTTTTGCCGTCGTATATGGCTTTTTTAATTTCGAAAATTTCCAGGTAATTTAACAGTCTGCTTTTATTGCAGCTATGTATTAATTTGGTATTATTAATGTTAAAAAAATGGTTCTGGTCTATACAATGTTCGGCAAAGCCCGTCTTTCTCTGATTGTGTAAAATTGAATATTTATGTTCTTTTAGCCTATCATTGAGCGATCGGCCCGTTTGGCCTATATAAATAGCGTCACACATATTACATTTAATTTCGTATACTCCAGATTTGTCACAAAATTTTGCTCTTTCTTTGTTATTGTTTAACATCGATGCAAGATTATTCTTATTAACAGAGATAATATTAATATTTTCGTTCTTTAATTGATTTGTGATTCTTGAACTTAATTTGTGAATATCGTTTATAGCATGCCAATTTTTAGAATCTTTTTCGGGTGTTGCGGCATAAAAATGTTTGGTGTTGTTTTTCTTAATCTTGTTTTTTATCATTTTATCTATGATGCTTGGCTGATATCCATTATTCCTTGCGATATTTTTGATAATATTAAGTTCTTTTTCATAGCTGTCTTTTTTAAGTGGAATCGTTAGAAGTCTGGGTCATACTATGAAAAGTGGACATTTTTACATTCCATGACTGATTTGAACTTGCGTGAATAATTGTATCGGTATACGTGGGTTTTCTAAATATTTCGAATTCTAATTTATTCGGTGTTCTTATTATTTTTAAATCTAAGAAATTTAATGAATTATCCGTCTCTGTTTCTATTGTGAACTGGATTTTTTGAGTTTACACTGTTTAAATATTCAAGAAATTGACCCAATAGTCTTTCTGTACCGGTCCATATGCAAATAATATCATCGACATACCTGGCCCAAAAATGTATGTGTCTTGTATAATTAGTGTCGCTAAATAAATTGTTTTCAAAATTAGCCATATAAATTTCTGCCAGGAGGGGGCTCAGGGGGCTTCCCATTGGTAATCCATTCGTTTGTTGGTAAAATTTTGAATTGAACAGAAAATAATTTTGTTCGGTACATACATTGATAGCTTCTATGAGAGCATTTTTGTGTACGATTTCAAGATTGCATTCATGAATTCTTTCAGTGAGGATATTTTTAAAATCTTGTACCGGAATGTAGGAAAAAAAGCTTTTTATATCGAACGAAACTAACTTTGCATTGGGAGGTATCTGTATGTTTTTGTCTGTTTGTTTGCAAAGTTTATATGCAGGAGCATTTACATAAGAAACGACTGGTCTCATTGGAATGCCATCTTTATGCAGTTTAGGCATTCCGTATAAGACTGGAGATTTTGGGTTCATGGTATCTAGTTTGGATTGCGATATATTTAAGAAGGTTTCATTGTACGTTTTTGTAATTTTCTTTACAGCGGTATGATATTTTTTTGTTGGATCGGTCTTGAGTTCTCTACAGTTTTCTGTGTTGATGAGTGTGTTCATTTTTAGTAGGTATTCATCTTTTGTTAGAATAGTAACAGTATTACCTTTGTCAGCTTTACAAATAATTAAATTGTTTTGGTAAATTTTGTTACGTAATTTATTAATTATTCTGAGTTCGTTGGAATATTTATTTTTTATTTTATTGTTTGAAATTGTATGAAATTGTATGAAAAAGAACTTAATATTATCAAAAATATCGCAAGGAATAATGGATATCAGCCAAGCATCATAGATAAAATGATAAAAAACAAGATTAAGAAAAACAACACCAAACATTTTTATGCCGCAACACCCGAAAAAGATTCTAAAAATTGGCATGCTATAAACGATATTCACAAATTAAGTTCAAGAATCACAAATCAGTTAAAGAACGAAAATATTAATATTATCTCTGTTAATAAGAATAATCTTGCATCGATGTTAAACAATAACAAAGAAAGAGCAAAATTTTGTGACAAATCTGGAGTATACGAAATTAAATGTAATATGTGTGACGCTATTTATATAGGCCAAACGGGCCGATCGCTCAATGATAGGCTAAAAGAACATAAATATTCAATTTTACACAATCAGAGAAAGACGGGCTTTGCCGAACATTGTATAGACCAGAACCATTTTTTTAACATTAATAATACCAAATTAATACATAGCTGCAATAAAAGCAGACTGTTAAATTACCTGGAAATTTTCGAAATTAAAAAAGCCATATACGACGGCAAAAATCTAACAAACACCCAGCTAGACTTCGGAAATACTCCAATTATTGATAGTGTAATAAAATTAACGAGATGAAAAAACCGACTTCCATTAGACAGCACTTTGAAACTTTAGTTTAGTTTATACATAACTCTCTTTGAGAATGGTCGCGAGGCCGAAATATGTTAGAGAATATCTTGAACATATTGTGAAACAAATACCAAGTGTTTTAATTATTATCATTGTTACTATGTTTCACCAAGAGCCAACCGCGCAATCAATCAAAACTAGGAAAATTTGTGTTTATAAAGAGTAAATTATAAAATTGGTAAATCTAGTCAACTTATCTATGTGACAGGCATTTTATAATGCAGTTACACTAACGAGAGTAAATATACTTCATAGACTTACCCTGAGGTGAGTTTTACATACTTTGATGAATTTTTAACCATTAGCTAGGTGCCACAATACCTCTTCAAAAAATGTATGACGAAAAAATGGATATTATGTCACCTGACAAGTTTGGGTGAGTTGTGAACCAATATCCAAATGTCGACGACCCGAGCGATCATGTATATTCTTGTTAGTTCAGGTGCATAAAAACCGCATTCCTGTCCGAAATCTAAGCTTAAATTTTTCGTATTTTGTTCAGGTTTTCGAGTAATCCACTGTGCGCCGTACCCACTTACTATTCTTACCCTACTCTCAAACCCCAAAGTAAATTCTTTCACGGTATAATAAATACTAATAGGGCATGGTGGGTGGAGCTTTATTGGCGGGAATACGTCATCCATTGAGTAAAATTCGAACATCATAGTTTTGACATATAATAAGTTTACTAGAAGTTTATGTACGGCATTTGTGTGGTGTTCATCTAAAATATTCAATAATAACAATGCTTTGTACTGTGTTTGGATGTAACTCCGACAATCAGTCGAAAAAGAACCCTTGTGATGTGAAGTTTTTTCATTTTCCCAAGAACGAAGTGCCATGTAAGAAGTGGATCCATGCCACAAAAAGACAGGATAAGTTTAACCTGAAAAGGGCTTGTATTTGTTCGAAACACTTTTTAAATAACGGTTCCAAGGAAAATCGTCAACATAAATTGTTAAATTACACACCAAAAAGTTATCGAGGATTGAAGGATGATGTACCGACTCAAAATCTGGCATTTAGTTCTAAAAAACCAGTATTGAATGAACAATCTGCAAGAATTGAAAAAAGGGTGTTTATAAATTTGTTGCTTTAAAAAGTAGGGTGTTTTATTTATTTATACTTGATTAAATGTTGGAATGGTGGTAGAAATAGTAATGATGGTGATGGTGGTAATATTTCTAATATTCCATGTTTATACATATATTATATAAAATGATTCACTTATGTTGAACAGTGCTCATGAAGGAGATATTGACGAGGATCTTCATTAACTTGAATATGATGGGCTCGAGCATTTAGCTGGATATATATGTTTCAAGTTAAACGAGTCCAGTTTAGAAGACCCAGCACGTCCAAATATACCTAGACTGATCATTTAAGTGAAGGAGGTTTACACAAATCTTCTGAATATTTTCTTTCACAAATGAAACAGCTTGAACAAACTTTTAAGTTTGTTAAAGGAGAATCCTTAACCAAAAATTATTTGAACAATTTGATGCTTAGAAGTAGCCACATTGAATGACCAGAAAAAGCAAAAAAAATATATTTTTTTCGATCGCGAATGTAAGTGTAAAATTAGGTAAAAGAAAGATGATTATAACTATTACATAATTATACTTATAGCTAATTCACAATGGACATAAGCTTAAGTAATATGTGCAATTTTAAATTTAGGAAACAAAATGGTTTCAGTTTTAATACCAATATAAAATATGGCTAGATGTGTGTTGAATAATTAATATTTTATTTGTGACAAAAATATCGAATTTAGCTGGATATTACATTTAAAAACCAATATTTACAAAACTTTCAATTTGCATATTACAATTTTATATAACCAATGTATATTATTTTTTAAATGCATTTTTAAACTGAGAAACAAAATGATTTGTTTATATACATTTCAAATACTCGTAATAAATAATATTAATCTATAAAACGAAATGTTTTTGTCGATAAATACAAATTATTCGAACTATGGAAGTTGTTTTGTTCTGTAAATAGTGTCTTAAATTCAAATAAAATTGTGTACGTGTCTGTTATGTACAATTTTGCAGTGTGTTGCCCACACTGATAAAGTATTTGTCCTCAATATAAAGCCTTAATTCTAATTACAATGCATTTAAATTGTATTTCAAAGTCTAGCAACGAAGATATTTGAATTTTACTCAACATGTGACGTCATGCGCAAACCGGACGCATTTTGGTATACAGGAATATCAGGCCCTGGAATTCTTTCTTATAAATCCAAGCGAAAAAAATAGTTGGTTGATATTAGTCGTTCCCTAATGTCAACATCAAAGTTTTGCTCTGCACTTGGTGTCATTGAAAAGGCATATTATAATACAATAGTGTGAAATAATTTAAATAATGCGTTATAAGAAAAGTTGCATCTACTAATCAAGGACGCTATAAGGTGATCCTGCTTCATGACCATGCCGGACTATATGTTGTGAAAGAGAGTCAGAACTAACAAATTTCTACTGCACGCAGCGTATAGCCTAAACGCGCTTTCCAATCACTTATCTAATTAATAAACATTTTGTGACACTCAAAAAGGTATGGAAATTTAATGACTTAGGCACTGTTACAATGCTTTTATCCGGGGATGGCGACTATTTATTGGTCTACGTGCAATTTTTTGTAAACAAATGTTCCATCAGGTCATGATATGCCATCAAACAATGTCGACGTAGTGATTAATGGGAAAAAATAATAAAATAATACTATCAACTTAAAACTCTATTTTCAACCAGAAATATACATTTTGTACAGCAATAATAGCATTAACAGTTTTATGTTTATTTAAATGAAAGAAAAAATTATTGCGACTTGCGACGAATTATTACCAACAGGTACATACAGTAGGGCCCCGTTTATCCGGAGAGGCAAAAACAAGACCCTTTCCGGATTATCGAGGCGTCCGGATTATAGTGTGCCATATTTAATGGTAATAAAACACATGTTTAATCTTAGTTTCTTTAATCAATTTTTAAATTAAAGCATAAAGACAAAAATATACATGTTCAAAATTACAACCCTGTAAGAAAAACAATAAGTTAAAATAAAACATTAGTTAATTCTCCTTGAAAAAATCTGTAATACTATTCTGTTTTTAATTTTGGCACTTCATTTCAAAAGCCCGGTCTCTAAGTCGACGGAGAAACATAACTTCGTGGCTATCAACTTCGTTATCTTCAACCCATTTTAAAGCAGTGTTTAAAGCTCCTACTGCCTCTGAATTATCAACTTTTTCGGAGGCGAGAACTTCAACGCTATTGTCCTCATCTTGCTCATCGTCCTCACACATTGCCGCTCGCACAATCTCTTCATCAGTTAACACTTCATACGTGGCGGTGCCATGATGTTAGCGAGCGCGCTAAATTGACACTGTAGACGGAAGGCGATAAACAAAAGACTGACGATGAATTGGCTCATGGCAGCCCGCACCTTAAGCCCGTCTCGGAGTCGGAGTCTTATTAAAGGGGGGCCTACTGTATTTTGTTACTTTTAGCAGAATGCAAGGTCAATTGGAGTCCTCCAAACGGTTTCTACGCGAGTCTTTAATGTTATTCGTTTCTGAAAATAATGACTCACAGGCATGTAGATGAAAGTATTGTTAACAAGAGCCAGCTTCTTCAGACAGCTAAAAATGTCTTGAATTGAATTCCACGTTTCCATAATTTTGTTATTGCTCATATTGCCTGACAGTCTTTCTATTTCAGTTCATTCCAACTCTTTCCTTGTTTCGATAAATTTTTGAATCCATACAGAACTAAACTGGAAATCAATCAGCTGCCTTTCAATGTCTTCAATTTCCAACCAATCAAATTTGGACAAGTTCAGTTTTTCAATTGAAGTCACATCAGAATGCATAATAAACTTGAGTGTTTCCGATAATTATTTGAACTGAGAAAATCTCGATGAAAATTCTTTGCTTGAAAAATTAATTACCGAATTAAACTGTTCAGTGACTTTAGTTTGGTCTGGTTTTTCGTGTAAATCCAAATTTCTGCTGATTTTTTCAAGTTTTCCCTCATTTCGTTGGGGTTCAATGTTTTCCCTCATTTCGTAAAAACAGTACCGCGGCTCAACCAGCAAAGATTATTAAACATCAGTAAGTCATACACAGAGTTGACTTCATTCAAGAAGGCACCAAATTTTGCTTATTTAAAGCCGGTGATGATAGGAGGTTCACTATTTTTATGACTATGGTCATTATATCGAAATCACCCTTAACTCACAAGGCTTAACTGCTTGATCAATGTTGCAGCGGAATTCAAGATCAAATGTCCTATGTGTGTTTGAAATGAACTGATAAAACCATTTTTTTGCCCACCAAACAATTTTGTTTAAATCAATTTCATTCTCAGCAAGTGAATTTTTAACAGCCGTACAAATATCTGTGCCATTAATAGTTGTTGGCAACGAGATTATGGCAATGAATTTTTCCTTGATGTCGTTTCAACAAGGGTCAAACGAGCAGATTTAGTTACATCCGTATTTTCGTCAAGAAATAGAGATATAAAAGGCGAGGACTTGATTTTGTTTTGTTGTTCTTTTACATTTTTCGATAGTTTAAGGATTCTATTTTAGATACGACGAATTATCTTTATTTTCAAAATCAAAAAGTGAAGGGGTGCATGCTAATCAGACTTCCTTCAAAAACTCTCCTTCGTTAAAAGGTTCAACATGCCGAGCAATGATATTCACAGCCGGGAAACCTGCCGCATCTGTATGACAATTCTTGCTAAAATATTTCATTATTGACGTTTACTGTTTATTTCTCTCTTTAATTGCCAAAAAATAAATTCTTTTTGCTCTCATTCACTTTCTTGACAAAGAGATTTGTGAGTTGTTTCATAATGTCACTGTTTTACAGATCACTGTTCCAGAATATAAAACGCACATCGCTTTATCACCTTTAATAATCATGCTATATTTCTCAGTCCAAGTTTGAAATTCTCTATTAGACTTATCTTACACTTTTTGTTTTTTTGCTAAATTAGTCATGTTGAATAATACTTAAAAATTGTAAATATAACTCAAACTTAAACATGCAGTTGTGCCAACGAAATTAGTTTTAAAACGGTAAAACCTATGCGTAATTGGTAATTGCAATCAATGACGTGAACAAAAAACCGTTCGGTCAGAAATGTACGCAAAATCTACTTATTTCCGTCGCGCAATCTATTGCCGTTCCCGCACCGGTAGCCTCGTGAACTCTGTTACTACAACCTCAAATGTAGACGAATAAATAAATTGTTTCCATTAGGTAACTAAATTCCTTAATTAATGCCGCGCCCAAATTATTTTGCCGGGCGCCATTTGTTTGCCATTGCTGGTATAGGAAAATAAAATGCATTTTATAAAAGGGATTTACTACTTATAATTATTAAAATATGTCAAAACAGCTTATGTAGATTTCTCGAAAGTACTAGTAATTGTTAATCGTCAATCATAAAATAAATAAAAAAGTATTGTACATTGTTGACTCAGTTAATTCAAAGATGTATTTTTGTTAGTCTTTCTTCTCCTGGTCGTCTTCTTTCTGCATAGATGTACTTTCCGTATAAGCTTCATAGACACTTTTACATACAAATCTATATTGACTCTGAAACATAAAATATATATTTTTCAGGGGGGGGATTGCTTGTAACAAGCACTGTTTAAGATAAAAGCTTTTATATAGAAAAGTATTGTTTGAAAATATCATAATTCCCGAATTGTCTATAGAGTGAAAAGTCAGGTACTTTTCCAATAGATGGCGGTGCAATTGCAAACGTTTCTACCACTGGCTTTCTGAAAAGTACCTTCATTTTTGGCAATGCTCCACGAATTTCAAGGCCGCTGCATCGCGCAAACTGAAGAAAAGTTGAAAAAACATTATGAGCGACCTGTTTCCTTCAAATTTCGTGGTTTACAAGTGGTTTACTGGGTTTCAATGTTGTCGAATCAGCAACAATTGACATCACTACCGAGGAAATGGTAAACAAAATCCACCACCACTGTGGCTTTCAGCGTGACTAGGCCATTGAATTGGACTGTAACCGAGAGGCATAAGCTAGCTCTGATTCCAAGCCAAGATGACCTGATTTACTAACTGATCAATCGACTTGTTTCGACATACATAAGCGCAATATGAAATAATTCCTGCGGTGATTCTCTTGAAACTTTGATTCACAACAAACCAGAAACGAAGGAACAATCAAAACAGTGAGTTTTACCAGGCGAATGTGTCTCCAATGAGGCGAAGACACTTTCATTAGTCAGAAACGTCATGGCCACTGTTTTCTGGGATTTGCAAGACATTATCTTACGAAAAGACAATCCTAGGGCAATATTATGCTGCATAATTGGTAAAACTCCCTGAAAAATTGATACTCTCATTTGGCGAAGAGCAACGTGCTGTTCTTCCGACAATGCACTCGCCTATTCGTCTGCTCTTGCGCAGTTTGCGCTATGAATTGATGACACATCCACCCTTTTCACTCGACTTAGCCTCCTCCGTTTTCTGTCTTTCCAAACATGAAAAAATAGCTATAGCCTGTACAAAACTAAAACAGTTGCACGTCTTCGATGACGTTATTGAAGAACAGCAGAAATACCACTATATAAATTAAATAATCAAATTGAATGTATTTAATAAATTTCAAATCTAGAGCTAGATTCCGTTGGCAGCATATGCGACGTTGTCGAGTTTAAAATTTTTCTTGTTGATATTTATTGACATGTTTAGAGATTATCTCATTTGTATCTGAACGTTTACTTTCATATATTACCTTATGATCGAAAACAGTACTTATAAGAACTACCACAGTGTTATAATTGTCAGTCAGAGTCGCGCCTGTAAAATACTAAATCATTTAGATTGTCGTGGTCAAGAGCTTGTAGCATCTCTGATATACTATTTTGAACAAGAACGAGACAATAATGATCCATTGTTACCCTTTGCGGCTATTAGAGAGGTATGTTAAGTTAATAATTGGATATGTTTTGTTTAAGTCATATATATTATAGAAACTAAAATATTTTTTAACGCGTTGCAGCAGCCTTAAGGCTGAGTATATCTACTGTTAGTACTATTTCACAAAAAGTGAAAAGCAATGAAATTTTAAAATGGCCTAGAAAGCGTAGTTTTATTAAAAGGGTTACCAATACTTCAGCTTGGGATACAAGTTCTATTTGTGACACCATTTATATCATGTATCAACACAGTAAGTATTCGTAATCTAAGAATTGCAGAAAATACTGTTCTTAAACCGATATGTAGTTTAATTTTCATTTTTAGAACAGCATGTAACTTTGAATTCTTGCTACTTGAGCAATTAAAAGAGAAACTACTGTTTGACGGGTGCCGTATGTCATTGTGCAATGTGTTGCAAGTAGGTTTTAAATGGGAAAAAAATGATCGAAGACCAGAAACTTCCCATTGTTGTTGCCCTAAAAAATATAGATTTTTTGAGATGTTATATGAAGGAAAAAAAAAGCTTTGTACAAATTTGTCTTCTTAGATGAAACCTGGATTTTTCAATATGATACTGTAAGTGATTCATGGCAGGATAATAATAAGAGGAGTGTAAAAACCACCAAGGCCGATGGTAAAAGTTAAGTTACATAAATATACAAAAAATATGAAAAGTTTTCTTTGAAAATTTTAATTTTAGATACATCATAAATCATGCTGGCAGTGAAGATGGATTTATTGAGGGTGCAGAGACCATATTATCATCAAAAAATGAGTTTACTGATTACAATTGTACAATAAATCAGGAACATTTCTTGAAATGGTTTGAAACCGATTATTAAAAAACTTAAGTGAGCCATCTATGTTGAGTCATCATGTGATTAAACAAGATACCAAACAGCTCATGGACTAAACTTGCCATTCAAAATTGGTTAATAATATATAGCATTTTTTAATGCTTAAAATTGAACTATTAAGAATTGTAACAGGGCACGCACCACAACCAAATTTATAACTTTAATATATTTCCTAAGTGGATACTTTTCAGAAATAAACCAGCACGGAAATATTTAGTAGACAACTTAGCAGAACAAAATGGGCAGAGTTTTATGTATTCCCCATATCACTGCAGTTTCAATCCAATTAAAACTTATATGGGGAATTGTCAAAAATTACTATAATAAACACATGGGTAGAAATGGTAACACACAGCAAGTCTGTATAAACATGTAGCGTGAGGCAGTTCACACTGTTACTCCTGAGATATGGAAGAATACAAACAAGCATACAAAAAATGAAATGGTTTTTATTTTGTACGAGTTATAGAAAGAAATGTACATCAAACGATGAAAGAGATCATCTAAAGTCGAAGAGATTTACCACTAAATACCAAATTATATTTGAAACCTCTCGAATGTGCGTTTCACGTTCATTCTTTCATCACAGAGATTCATCAGATTTCATACAAACTGAGTGATCCTGGCGATGTCTACATGGTTAGCGAAAAGCGCGTAGAAAAGTTTAAAAAGCAATTTGGTGTGTGGTAACAAATCTCTTCGATATTAGTGTTTCACGGAGAAGGTTCCAAAGAAGAATTGAATTGAGGCATAAAAACTTGGATAAAATCATTGGGCGAAGTACATCGAGCTAAAATCAGACTACGCTGAAAAATAAATCGATGTTCAATCAAAATGTATCTGACTATTCACTTTATCGTCGGACGTTTATACTCACAGCATTTTGAACCATCATGGCCCGCTGCTCCCGCATGACCTTGACAATTTCTAAAGGATACACTGGTTCGCCTACTTCGATAAGATTTAGTGCCGTTTCCATTAACACTAGAACCCCCGTGCGACCAATTCCCGCACTACAATGCACTATTACTGGAATATCGGGAATGCGATGTTCCCGTACAGTGCGGGTGAAGCGCAAGAATTGTTCGGGTGAATCCGGAACGCCGTGATCCGGCCAAGCGATGTACTGCATGTGCGTTATATTCCAGGATTCTTGATTGTTCTGAAAAAGAAAACTTTCTTTGATCAAAGGGTTACCCAACTGGGTATAATCGATTTCTATGGATCTAATGCTAAAATTATAAGACATTTTGTCTGACAAGCACTAGTTGTCAAAAAAGCATTTACTATTTCAACTTTTTTAGCTAACTTTTTAGTTAAACTTTTAGTTTTAGCTAAACTTTTTTAGTTTTTAACAAAAACGTTAAAATGAGTGACATAGGTCGGAAAATCAATGCAATTTTAAGACATTATTTTAGAAAGGTTTCAGAGCGACTGATACCGCTCATGAAATTTGCGAAGTAGAAGAGGAAGGTGCCGTATCAATCCGCACCATTCAGCTTTGGTTTAAAAAGTCCCACGAGGCAGACATGACTCTTGATGTTAGGGAAAAATCAGGTCTCTGGATGCTGACGTTTTAGGAGTAGACTCATTGTGCCACCGAAGAAGAATTATTAAGAAGTTACCGGCTCAAGGATGGATTAAGGTCTAAATCGAAAACATCGGTCTATATTTGAAGGAATAAATTTCAGGTATACATTTTTTAATCAGTGAATAATTAAGTACAATCAAAACTCCTTATTCACGGTCCCGTTATTCGCAGATAAAAAAATTGTGACCATTCCTTGTATTCGCGGCTGAATTTTTTTTATTCGCGTATCCAAAATTAATGACACATGTTTTGTTAGTTCCAACCAATTCCAACGAGTCTTACTGTCGCTCGGCCGAAAGTTGTTTGATAAATAAGTCACTGCCGGGTTATGCGTGCTTTTGATAAAAACCGCTTTTGCACAATCGGTGCATATCACGTTTTTTAATGTCACAAGCAAAAATAAGGAATGCTACTGGATTACTGGTTCCGGGATTGTTTTGTTCCTGAAGTTGAAACTTATTTAAAGGCAAATAATTTAGATTTCCAGGCAGTTCTAGTTTAGGACAAAGCAACAGGTTACCCTCGTGAGCTTGAAGCTATCGATCTAAATATAGTGGTGATATTTTTGCTTCCTAACACGACGGCCTTACTTCAACCTATGGACCAAAGAATAATCCAGGCCTTTAAGCTCTATTACATTAGACAAACCTTTAAAATCATACTGGACATCATGGAATTTGATCCTGATATGAATATTATGCAATGCTGGAAAAATGTTGACATAACAAAGTGCATTGTTAACATAAAAGAATCACTGCAAGAGCTGAAGCCATACACATTGAAATCATGCTGGAAAAACTGTGACTTGATGTAACTGTCAGTAATGTAGAATAATCCGTACAAATTCAAACATTAACTAAAAACATTGCTCAAGTTGCGAATGGTATAGGACGAGATGGTTTCGAACAGATAGAATCAGGTGACATTCAAAAATTCCTGGAATCGCAAGATGAAAATCTGACTAAAATCGACTTGGAGGAAATGCTTAATCCCCATCCCATTGGAGAGGAAGTCTCAACGAGTACTGAGAATATTAGTACCGCTTTTTTTTTTATTAAAAATTGATCCGTCTATAGGTCTTCTTTTTAAAAAGCAAATTGTTAATATCATTGCTGAATATCAATCCGAATTGAAAAACAAGGCAACAAAACAAGGAAAAATTTTTAGATTCTTTAAACCATTGCCTAAGCCTCTGAATAATTATTAATATTGTTAAAAATCTGTCATTAAATTGCTTTTATTATATATTTTTTCTTTTTATTTTGTACCTGGGAACCTATCACCTATAATTCCGTAAAATTTACCATTCCGTATTCACGGTTTCTGTAATCGCGGCATAATTGCAGAACGTATTTCCCGCGAATAAGGAGCTTTAACTGTATCTCAAAAATGCAAATACTTGTCTACTAAATACCCAAAGTAATAAAGTATTAGATTCTTAGACGCGAATTTAAGACTTAATGTTGACGTTTAAGAAGCTATAAATAATATATTATTGTAACGATTCTTTACCGAACGTCCCCCATATAGCTGCTGGAGAGAAGACCTTTTGGAACCTTCAAAGCCACCCGCCGACAGCGGCACAGTCGGTAAAAGAAGAAAGGAAATTGGCCGAAATTATTGGTGTTTATTTTAGGCTGGATCCACATCAATACAAATTTGTGTTATGCGGACTGTATGTGTTGTATGTGCTGTGCCTGCGTGTCATTGTAGACGCTCTGACACACAAAGTCATACACAAATATTGTCGCCGCACAGCAGGCACACGAACGTGTGTTGTCCACCAGATAATACAAACAAATTGTTCCGATAAATTCAACACACACGCAAAATTTTATTGGTGTGGACCCAGCTTTAGACTATTCTAGAGGGTCAAAATTATTGATTATTTTCGCATGAAAATAAAATTCATTATAAATAGCCAGTTTTAGTTTCATTTTTGAGTTGGTTGTCGAAAAAAAAAACAGATCATACATTGTGAGAAATAAATACGAGTAGTTTTGTAGTGGGTATATAGTGTGTTAAATAAATACAGTGTTGTCATTTTAAGTGATTTAATAAACTCTTTTGTAATAGACTGGAAGATTGTTTAATTTCCCACCTAAAAGAACAGAAGAAACGTTACACTATTTAAAAAAAATACGCCGTTGAATGATAGAAAGAACAATGAAATAATTCTTTTTAATTACCTTGACGTCAATAATTGTAAAATCACGAAAAATAAAGCTGCCTGATTGATCAGTTTCCTCCTTGGTGCATTTAACAATCGTGTTCTGCATCGTTAAAACCTCTCCCACTCCTGGCCAGTATTTATGACACTTGGCTCTTCCCTTCTCTATTATAGTAGTTAGCATTATTATCATGTTGCATCGTTGTTCCAATACTGTTTGCCAAAAATCTTCTGTTGTTGATTGTAAAGGACCTAGGAAGGAAAAGAAACCGCTCATGAAAAATAATATAAAATAATTGTTCGACTAACGCACCCTGGGTAGCTATATATCTATTTTTAATGTCCGTATTTGGAATTACCATATCAACAAAATTGGCATTGATGTAGTCTCCATTAGGTCCATTACTTAAAATAACTCTTGTTTCATCATCTAAGACAAGACAAGTAATTTCTTATATAAGCAATAAAAGTGATTCAACCAAAAACCTTAAACAGTCAATCAACAATAAAAAAACCTTAAATAGAATCAATATTTACAAATAACGAGTAATTATCTAGATATACAGGGTGTAAGGGAAATAACTTAAAAATTTAACCAATGTTTCTTTGCATCATTTTGAATAAAACGTTTCCTTAAAATATGTATCCAAAACGCAACCATTTTCTCAGAAAACAGGTCAGAACTTTTTGAAATTGTGTTGTGTCATTTGTTACCAATTAGGATTACAATCAGTTTTTTGTTTCATTGGCCTCTTAAGGTATTATTTGAAAATAAAATGTTTATATAGCTATTTATTCCAAGTTTCAGCAAAAATTTGGTTTTACTACAAAAAACAAAGAAAAACTTACACATTATTGTCGTTTTATATCGTCACTATAACACGTTTTATACGATTCACGTCACATTAAGAAACATATCATTATTGTTTATTACATTAAATGTTTAATGTCTACCATTATTTTTCCGAATACGTTAAAAAAGCTCTGATATATTTCCAATCTGGTTAGCAGCAACTTCTCTATAAATATGAAGCATATCGTGATATTCGCGCACATTTGTTGTTGTTCTTTCAAATGACGTGAAGAATCGTTGGTTAAATTTATGATAGTAATTTTCCTTGCACCACCTTGCACATCATATATGTGTATTAGTTCTTAGGCCGAGGCCGCACTACAGTTTTTTCCAGCTAGCGGTTAACCGCTATAACCGCTCGAAATACACACACGTAAAAAACCGTCACGTCATGACCGTTTATTTGCAATATTTGATGACCTTCTGATAATCTTGGAACACATTTATCTTCAGGGGTATTTGTGGCACTCTAGAGACTAATATTGGCATGCAACTTCTTTTGCTATTGATATTGATATCAATGATATTGATATTGATATTGATATTGGCACTCAGCTTTTAGTATATTGATTCCACCGTTTTGAAATATCCCCATCCTTAACGTTGAGACCATACTTGATCATATAGGTGTATTAGCTGTTAGGCCGAGGCCCCACTACGGTTTTTTCCAGTGAGCGGTTAACCGCTATAACCGCTCGAAACGCACACACTGCGATTAAAAACCTCGAAACTGCCCGCGGTTTTTACAGTTTGAAGATGGATTTCAAGAGAACAGTATATATTGTGGCTCTAATACTAAGAAATATAAAAAGAAGACGTCAACACAAATTGCTAAGTTCTATTGGCTACAAATTGTGGCGTGGTCTTTACCTGCGAGCCATATTTCAGGGTTTAAAAATCAGTCGCGGGAAAAAATCGCAAAACCCTTTTCTTGACTCACAAAATCACGCAGTTAAAAACCATGGCGGTTTAGCCGTAGTACGGTCTGGTCCTTAAACTCCAAATGTTATAAGAGTTATTTCTAGATTTTATTATTACTGAGTTATTTTAATAATTCAGAGGTGATGATGTCGTGGGCAGTAAAACAAAAAAACAATCTGGACAAGGGTAAAAGTCGAACGGGACGTCGAACTGCAAATATTTTCGAGTTAAACCCAATACTCGAAAGTCAAAAGTAAAGTCCAACCTGAATAAATCGCGGATTTGTCTAGAGCAAACATCGACATCCATGGCAAAAAAAAATCACATTCATTACAAATTATTCTGTATTTGGTAGCATTAGGGCGAATGACTCAATTATGAGATATTTCTGCCAAAAAAGACAGTTAATCCTAATGATAATGCGCATCTTCCAATCCCATCCTATACTCCAGACTTCCGAAGATATGAAATGGATCGATAATGATTGCATTTTTACGAAAAACCACTCTTTGTATAATCTAACGCCATCATTATTTCTCCCCAAAACCAAAAACATCTGCAGAACAAAAGCCAAACCCAAGTCAGTCAAGGTGTTTTCTTGAATCAATATCAATTACTCTTTCTACAGATAATTTGAAGTATTCTTGAACCGCCGAAAGATTACCCGTGTGTCATTAATTTTTATCCATATGAATCAAATCAAAAATTATTAGTCAAAGTAGTGCTAACTTTCATAATGGACGAAATTCGAAAGACGGACATTTATGCTTATGATTTAAATCCACGATACAATTATTTGTATATATTTATAACATGAAGGTAAAATTTCGAGTGTGTGATGAAATTGTAAAGTTTTATGTCATAGACCGAACGAAGAATTTTGTAGGTTAAAATTGTACGGACAATTTCAAGTTATCACGAAATTTTAAGGAAATAGATAATAAATGAAATTGTTTTGTTATTGGTTAAAAGAATGAATGAAATTATTTTGGTATTGGCCAAAATCATGATTTTATCTACTCTATAAACATTGTTGTTGAGTCCTATTTTTATATGATGAAAATGTTACTAAACTGTGAGAATATTCAGACCTTTAAACAGTTGCATTACATATTTATTACAAACATACATATGATTATATAAACATATTGTACAAGGTATTTCAAACTTCCATTTTACTTTCTTTGGGTAAATCTGTTGTTTTGGTCTTTGCAAGAGGTCTGCTTGTTCCAGGAAAAGAAATAACTGGATTAGGTTCTTTTCTTTTCTTAATAGAATATTCAGTTTTCCTTGATATTTTTAATGCTGCTGCAACTCTCTAAAAAAATATTACGATATGACAATGCAAAATAAGTAAAGTGTAATCAAATTTAGTATTCTTTACCTCTTGAATGGTTAAAAGAGGCTCTAAAAGTCCCCCATTCCTTTTTTCTATTTCAAAATACTCATAAACATAGAGCACAAATTGTCAAGCTTGTGATTTCAGTATTTTTCCCTACATTATATAAAATCACATAAAATATTAAATCAAATATAGATACCTTAAAAGTTCGCACTTCTATAATTCCGTTATTATTTTTAAACGGTTGTTTATCTTTCAGTATGTTTTTAGAATTAGCCAATATAAATTCTGTTTTTATTAAACACTTGTAATAAAATATCTTCGGTTAGGTTAGAATTATTGACTAAACTCGAAGAGATTTACCACTAAACACCAAATCACTTCATTTTTTTTTTTAACTTCTCGAGGCACGTTTCACTAACCATGTCAGCATCATCGGATAGATGTAATAGATGATTTAATGTGGAGGTTAGAAAGTGGAGTTTAAGGTGTGGAAAGTAACATGGTTAGCGAAACGTGCGCGGAGAATTAAAAAAAAAAAAGAACAAAAAGAGTGGGTTTAGTGGCAAATCTCATCGAGTTTAGTGTTTCAAAGCGAAGGTTCTAATAGAAGAATTGATGGAATTATTGAACTAAGTAAAACTTTATAAATCTTTACAAATACTTACCGATAACAAAATAATCAATAACAGTAGTTATTATACAAACTTATTTTACAATAAAACTGGACTTTACAGCACATAATTTCACTAAAACACAATAACAAAACAACTCACCAAAACAGAACTGCTGAAGTCAATAGAGGAACTTTTACCACCGATACGAACACCGTTTAATTATTTGTTACTTCCTCTTTCTACTCCGCTGTAACGCTATCGTAATGTACTACTCATATCCGAAGGCATACATATTGATTCTTTATCTTACATACTTATATTGAGCCAATGTCTATGATATAGACAATTAATGACGTACGGGTAATCTTTCGGCGGTTCAACTATACTTACATGGCAAAATATCCCTATATCTATTTTTATTTATGTTGCACGGTTTTAAAGCTTCATTACAAGTGAGATCTGGATGTTTCCTGTACAGAGTTTCGTATCGGGCTATCAGAGCACCACTTGCCAATCCATCAGCCAAAAAATACATGCTTTGTTCTAGTAAATTTCCTATAAAAATCATCACATAATTAAATATTTCAAAATTTATTTAGAATATGTTACCTAAAGATGGTTCTACATCATTGACAGGTACATATTGGTATGGAGGTTCTTCAAATTCTTCCATGCCTTGATATGCAACATTAGGCCTCACAGTCAGAACTAATTTTCCTAGATATCAAATGAATATAAATTATGTCATGTTCATCCAAAATGTATAAATACCTGTTTCTGTCGTTCTTGCTTCTTGAACTAATTCAATTACTGCACTTTGGAGAACTTCCGTTATATCATGACCGTTTATTTCCAATATTTGATCACCTTCTGATAATCTTGGAACACATTTATCTGCAGGGGTATTTGGTGCCACTCTAGACACTAATATTGGCACGCTAACTTCTTTCCCACCTATAATTTTAACGCATATAGTATGCAAATTTTAAAATTTTCAAATATTGTCACCTTTAACATTGAAGCCATACTTTCCGTCTTCATCAGGGTACAGTACTATCGTAACTATGCTTTCTTCAATGCTGTGAGAGGTTGGAGAATGACTAACACTATACGGGGGTGTCTCATAAACATCGTTGGATACAGGTGACGAAATTTCCTCATCTGCGTAACTCATGACCTTTCCAGCAATACTAGGAGAGAAAGGAGCTTCTAAAACTCTCTCTATAAAACCGCCATCACTAAAAAATCTTAAATGTACTTTCAGCCACGAGAAATTGAGATGTAATTAAGTAAGAAAGTACTGGAAGTGGATTCATAAAAAAGGCGTATTTGAAGGGCCATTGTGTGATTGCGAATGACCAGGCAATAAATTTGCATACAATGTCTAATATATAAAAACTATAAATGTTATAGGGTATATATATATATATATATATATATATATATATATATATATATATATATATATATATATATATATATATATATATATATATATATATATTTATATATATATATATATATATATATATATATATATATATATATATATATATATATATATATATATATATATATATATATATATATATATATATATAGGTATATATATATATATATATATATATATATATATATATATATATATATATATATATATATATTTATATATATATATATATATATATATATATATATATATATATATATATATATATATATATATATATATATATATATATATATATATATATATATATATATATATATATATATATATATATATATATATATATATATATATATATATATATAGATTATAATATAAGATATTCAAATAGGACTGAAAACGTGTTAGATGCACATGACACTAGAATGTCTTTCATCTCAATCCATGAATATACACAATATGACGGAAATTAACGAAACTTTTTTAATTCAAAGGTAAATTACTAAAGCCATCTATTGAAAGAATATATAACCTGAAAGCTGTAGATCTCCTTTATAAAACGAGACCACCATCATTAGAATCGACTAAGAAATTGTCAAGTTATAGCGCTGAAAGTGACAGTACCTTTTGTCATCTCGTCACAAAAAAACGATGGAGCAAAAAGCTAATATTAAATTTTGTTTCAAGTTCAGTAAAACTTTTAAAGAAACATTTGAATTGATGAAAAATGTTTACGGTGATGATTGATTGTCCCGTGACATGTATGTTCGAGTGGTATAAACGATTCCAGTACTTTCGTGATGCTTTGGAAGACGACTCAAAGTTAGGCCGACCAAAGAACAAAAATCACGATGAGTTGTCGGAAAAGGTGCGTGAAATGTTCGTCTACGATGCGAATTCGACTGTGAGATGGATAGCGGAGGAATTAAATACGATCAAAAACATGATTTACGAAATTTCGACAAAGGATTTAAATAAACGTAAAGTCCGTGCTCGTTGTTCCTCACGCCTTAAATTAGGACCAATAAAAATGTTCGCGTTCAACATTGTAAGGATCTTATTAAAACAGCCAGACGAAACTGCACATTCCTGGAATCGATTGTCATAGAGTGTCACGAAGTCACGAGAGAAGACAATGTTGATTTGTTTTTACGACTCTAAATACTTCAGGAATTCGTTCCATAGGGTCAAATGGTCACTGGTAAATATTATCTAGATGTAGCAGATGTAGCAGAGATGTAGCATCTAGATGCAGCTTTTGTGGAAGAGAATCGTTCGAGTGAGGACTGAATATCAAGTGCTAGGAAGTTGTTTTTTTTTTACACAATAATGTACGATCTCACTTAACTGTCGCTGTACATACAAACAAGTCTGTGTGCTTCAATATCCTCCGTAGTCACCTGATTTATCTCCGTGTGACTATTTGCTGTTTTCGAAATTCACTGGCGACAAAATAAACGTTTTGTTACAGTGTTTCACAAGGCCAAGAAGCTGTGAAGAAAGTCGTGGAGGCGATTTCAAAAAACAACAAAAAAATCTATGCTAGCATTGGTTGAACGTGCCCAACAGAATATCGATCCCGAACGGATGTATTTTGAATAAAAATAAATAATTTTGATAAAATAACTAGTTGTTTTTTTTTATTTATAAAGTTTCGACATACTATGTATCAGTACTCAAATAATCGGTATAAATACAGAGAGCAATAAAGTATTATTGAGAGCATTACAACGATCGCAAAATTTGCCAAGAATAAAAAAGCTGGACAGGGAAAAAAAACATAAGAAACAACTGCAGAGCCTTGACGATTTGGAAGATAGTTTGGTTTGTTGCCTCATAACTGAAGATAAAAATAATTATTCACAGCTGTTGGAAAAAGGCATAATACGAATTGATATAGAACTTACTCGTCTGATATTTTGGAATCTTCAGTCCATGCTTTTTTTGGTTCTTTTACTGTTGAAGTGACCTTGTGGGTATCATAAGGACGGGAAGGTCTTAAAGGCACTGATGTTGGTTCAACTGAAGGAGATGCAGCCTTTTCTTTTACCTATAATTCGTAAATATATTGAAATAACCGTTTACAAGAGAGCTGAGGATGTTTCATACTAACCAATGTTTTGCTTGGTGACCTAACAAATTTTCTTTCTAATATGCCCCTTCTTTTCGCTTCTTGTACCGTTTGGTACTCGGTTCTTCCAGAATAAGTAAATTTCGAGCCAAGTGATAAGTACCTTCTCTTTACTTTTGGCGAGTCAAGCCGGAAGAATGTATGGTGTTCGACGCAAGTTTTCCATAAAGTTTTTGACGATCGATAATCATCCATGTTAAAACCAAGCAAAGTATCATAGTCTTCAGACTAGAAAATTTAAGATTTTATGGAGGAAATATAAAATTTAATTATATATTTTACTTACAGGCTCTCTTCTTAGTTGTATGAAAAACTGTTTTCTTTTAAAAGATATTTTCATAATCTTGGACCACGAGAATGTGTTAATTTTGATATTGTTATGAAATACTACTAAACCTATATGGGTTACTCCTAACTGTATGCTTTTGTTCATATTATCCTTAAAACATTATATATTAGTGCCAAATTATACAATAAATTCAGTTGGCAAATAACTTCAACTCAGTTTAGTTTTCGACCCGCTTTTTTTCATACACTGTCTTTCTGAATTGAGTTTATATTTGACCTATACTAGTTTCATGTATAAATTATTATGTAAAATATTATGAAATTCATTATGTAATTTTTTGCTTTTCAATTAAAAAAAAAAACAAGTGTCACATTACTGTTTTATTTTGACGCCATTTTTCTGTGCTATTTTTGACAGTTTAACTTTGATTGTTGTAAAGTGCGAAGGTGCAAGTTTTATTGGTGGATAAATACACGTTAAAAATGTGTTAAAAACGACACGAAGTTGCATTGCTGCTATTATATGAAGCAGAGCATGAGATATAGGTAAGAAAATTTAAGAAATCAAGTAATTCAAGTTAAAAGATAGGGAAGGTAAATGTACGACACAAAGTAATTAAAATATATAGAAATAAGGAGCAAATATGATCAAGAAATAAGAAAAGAAATAGAACAGTATAAAGGCAGTACATATGTAAGAACTAGGGAGTAGACCAAGCATACAATAGGATACAAGAGTTATACTAAAAAGAAATATAGTAATAAAAACAAACACCTGATTTGACTAGAAATATACAAAACTAGCAGAAAATAATAAAAAAAGTAAAACAGGTGACAATTAAGAATAGTAACAAAAATAATACTTGGATATATAATGAAATCAGAAAAAATTACGAAGAGATTATTACAAATAAGACATAATATAATGACATAAAAAATTACAAGAGATCAAAGTGATATCAAAGTAGCGACATTTTCATCAAAAACGAAGATTATGTGATCAACAAAGAACAATGCATGGATTAATATTTTCCAGGCCAGTGAAGAATTACATTGTCCGAAAAGGTTGAGATAATAGAACAGTTGAATAATGGAATAATAGAACTATTAAGCGAAGAAGCAACAAAATGTAAAAGGCCTAAAAAATAACAAGAAACTGGACAAAAATTTAATTGTGACATCGATAAACTCGAAGAAATTTACCACTAAACACCGAATCACTTTTTTTAAAGTTCTCGACGCACGCAAAGCATCAGAACAAAACTAAATTCATGGTAATACCATTTGATGCCCAATTAACACGAGGGCTAGACAAAATTTTGAAAAAATTGGACATTAAGGTTGTGTAAAAACCTTATTAAAAATTAAGAGAAGTCCTGGGTAATCCAAAGGTTAAAGTAGATCAACATGCAGAGTCGGGGATTTACGAAATTAGCTGTCAAGATTGTGATCGAAGGTATATTGGGAAAACAAAAAGATCCATATTAACGAGATATAAAGAACACATTGCCCACATTAGATATGGGAGAAATGAAAAATTTTGGGTTGCCCAGCATGCAATCGAACATAAGCACAATATAGACATTAGTAATTTAAGACTGGTTAAAAATATAAATAACCATATATATATATATATATATATATATATATATATATATATATATATATATATATATATATATATATATATATATATATATATATACATACATATATATTACTATACTATATAAAGAAATCGCCAACGATGTGCTTAAAACGGCGGCTTCAATAGCACCAGAAGATAAATGTTTCAAAGAGTCAAAAATTTCCAATAAGACCATTAATTTAATAAAAACAACGCCGGAAAATGAAGAATGCAGACAGTCCTTTTGGTAGGGTCGAGTACGCTGAGCTTTGCAAAACTATAAGAAAACGTATTCGAGAAGAAACGCGCCGATTCAACATGCAGCTAGTGCAAAAAAACTCTGGAACAAAGCAGAGGAATTAACAAAGCTAAGCAGAAGCTGAGAAGGAAAAGGACACAAGTGTTTTCCTTAATGCGTCAGGATGGTACCAATATGCAGGAAACAGACGGAAATATTAGAGGTTGTCCAAAGATTTTATTCAAACTTATATGAGGACCAGAATCAGACAAGAACAGCAATGCCAGTGAAGAACAAATGCTGGACATTCTGGTGGAGGAAGTGACAACGGCTATAGACTCGATGAAAAATGGCAAGGCTCCAGGAGAGGATAGTATAATGGTGGAGATGTTAAAAGCTGGTGGTCGGACCTTACATAAAACACTGGCAAGATTATATACAAAATGCCTCAAACAACAAGAAGTACCCACCTTATGAAAAAATGCGGAAGTGATTCTTTTACATAAGAAAGGAGCACTGGAAAATTTAAAGAACTACCGCCCAATAAGCCTCCTATCAGTGGTGTACAAAGTTTTCACCAAGATAATATCCAAAAGAATAATAGGAAAACTTAATGACGCACAACCAAGGGAGCAAGCAGGATTCAGTACATTGGATCATATCCAGGTTCTACAGCAGATCATAGAAAAACACAACAAATACACTATGCCACTGTACTTGGCATTTATCGATTATGAAAAAGCATTTGATTCAATCTCAAAGCAGGCCATAATGGATGCATTGCTTAATCAAGGTGTAGAGAAAGCCTATGTACACCTACTAGGATCGATATATGATGAAGCTACAGCGACAGTCTACCTTGACGATCTTGAGGTGGGAATAAATGTAGAGCGGGGCGTACCGCAGGGGGGCGCAATATGGCCTCTTCTTTTCTCAGCCTGCCTGGAAGAAGTGTTCCGTAAGCTGGATTGGGAACAAGATAGAATAAGGATTAATGGTGCGTACTTAAATCATCTTAGATTCGCAGATGATATCGTTCTTCTTTCATAAGACCCAGATGAGCTGCAAAGACACGTACAAGAATTGCAAAGGGCTGGGAAAGACCAGAATAAACCAGAAGAGTCAGGTCATGTCCAATAAATTTGTTGAGGACAAAAGGATTTCTATTTTAGGAACGGATTTGGAAGTTGTGGATCACTCTATATATATATATATATATATATATATATATATATATATATATATATATATATATATATATATATATATATATATATATATATATATATATCTATATATATATATATATATATATATATATATATATATATATATATATATATATATATATATTACTATATGGGATAGACATTATATATATATTACTATAATGGGATAGGCATTACTATATGGGATAGAAAGACCTGCACATAGATCAGAGAACAAACGAAAGTGAATGACATCCTTGGAAGAATAAAGCAATTGAAATGGAAGTGGGCAGGCCATGTAGCGAGGCGATGGGACGAAAGATGGACCAGGGCGGTCCTGGACTGGATAACGCTTGATCGTAAACGTCCACAGAGAAGACCGAAAACACGATGGACTGATGATATTATTAAGTATATTGGACCCGAATGGCAAAGGAAAGCTCAGGACCGCGAGAGTTGGAAGCATGCTGAAGAGGCCTTCATCCTGCAATGGATTGATATGGGTTGATGATGATGATACTACTATACTGCTAATATCAGTAAGTGGAGGTATCATGGAGTAAGTGAGACAGCAAACGCCTGCTTCTATGTCTTTTTCTACTACTAGGCCTGGTGTGCGCAAATGTCGCGATAAATAAACCTGACAGAAAAACATAAACATATGCAAACTGACGCACTTCTATAAGCATACTCAATTCTCGGACATACGCATAAGACAAAGTAGTAGTGAGAGAAACAGAAGCATATATGTCTGCACCATAATGATTTCGCCGATCTCCAGACCTTGCTAGCATTATATATATATATATATATATATATATATATATATATATATATATATATATATATATATATATATATATATATATATATATATATATATATATATATATATATATATATATATATATATATATATATATATATATATATATATATATATATATATATATATATATATATATATATATATATATATATATATATATATGTAAATAACAATAGGGCTTTGGATGCATATGAATTATTAATGTAATGATCAGTAAACTTCACAGTTCATTTTTTTCTTTCTTTTGTTCTCTTTTCCCCTTTTTTTTACACACTTCATTAGGTAGGTCGTACGCTTTCTAGGTTGTAGGTTAGCAATTAGGGTTCTCATATAAATAAAACATAGTTTAGTTTCAGAATTAGATTAAATGATCTCCTGATGATGCTAACATGGTTAGCGAAACGTGCCCCGAGAACTTTAAGAGTGATTCGGTGTTTAGTGATAAATCTCTGAGTTTAGTGTACACTGAAGGTTCCAATAGAAAAATTGATGACAGCGATGTTAAAAGAGGGAGAGTAGCTACAATACAAAATACATGACCTCATCCAAAAGATATTGCAGAAAGAAGAAATGTCTGAAAAATGTCAAAGGCCCTCGTAGGTCCAATATAAAAAACCGAGACAAACTATTCTGCGAGAATAATCGACGTATTGTTCTTGTATGAATATATGTTATACTGTGCTTGCATAAGAAATAACAGAGTGAACATGCAGTCTTTTAAATGAGGTATACTAAATACTGTTTTTGTCAAGAAGACTGTCGTGTCTTGGTATGCAAGCTAACTCATGAACTGGCCATTAGAAGTAATCAATGAAATGTAATTCTCCATAATACCTAACCCCATTTTGAAAAATGTGAAGAAAGCACTGTTGAAACTAACTCAAATGAGAAATGCTTTCACATCTAGCTTATTCTCCTGATTTGACGTTATCGGATTACCACATTTTCTGCTTGATGATCATTTTTAATTACAAAGAAGTTTGGAAATAGGTCCATGGCTTTTTGTTAACATTTCTATACAGTGCCAACATAAAATATACATTTATAGTGTTGGTATCAATCTCGATACTTTTTGAATTAAACAACAAATATTGTATTATACCTTAGCATTATGGAGTTCAATTCCATACATGTCCATCCGCCTAGCGTGTTCTAAAAAATTACTTTCCGCCATGGCAGGTGTTTGTCCCCTAAAAAAGTTTTAAAAATTGTTTACTTCTATTTAAAAGCAAAATATATCTAAATTTACTTATGCAGCTTATGGAGTTCTGATATTTTATTTTCGATTTCTTCATTTTGATTTGGAACTAGCTGCAAATGAGATAAATAATCTGGTCCATTTTCTTCAGAATTATAGTCGCCTAATTCAGCTAGGGAAAAAATTATGAGTAAAATATATAAATATCTCTTGCTCATTGAAAGATTGTTTTAGAATAACAACTTTTGACAACTGAGATAGCATATCAGTAAAAACGGGACCGATAAAACAATAATTATTGATAAATGTGAGTATTATTGTATTCATAAAGTTTAGAGAAATTCTAATTTAAACTGGCTGCATCAACTGTTGGGTTGTCCAGAAAGTTCGTAGGGATTTTCCATAAGTTGCTCGTTTACAGCTTGTAAAAAAACTTGAGTTGTATTAGTAGTGTTTATTATATCAATCATTACTGTGGTATTTACACTGTTTAAGTCCAGATTCGATTTAAATTGCCTTCACTTAGTCAAGTTGATTCAAATTAAATGTCGGTCTGTAACTTGTATTTACGGAACATTATCCTTTCTTATTTCAAAAAAGACAAGAACGTTGTCCAAGCAAAAAACCAGATTTATGCCGTTTACAGAGAGGTTCTGTTAGGGTGACCATGACGCAAAAGTGGTTTGGTCGGTTCAGGTCGGAGAGTTTGACCTGGAAGACCGGCATTGCTGTCATTCAAGCACTGATATCAATGAAATAAAATAAATACCACAATAGCTGATGATGCACGGTCCATGGGACAGCAGATAAGTTAAATATTGGAAAATCATCGTTCTGAAAAGAAAAAATGGTACGTCTGTACGTAACCAAGTGAGAGAAATATGCTGGCCTGAATCTCTTCGTGTGGTCTTTGTTTTTGCAGCTTCAAACTTCTGATGCTCCAATTTTGAAGCGGATGGGGTGGTGAAAAGTGGATTGTGCACAATAACGTGCAACGAAAAAAATTATGTTGGAACTTCGGTACACTCTGTATTGACCAACATTTCTTTAAATTCTAGAAAATACACTTTTTGGACATCCTTTGCGCGCTTCAACTTTGATTCTTTTCTGGCCACATTAAATACAAGAGCCCAGTTCAATGCCTATTTTTTTATTCATATTTGGTAATTTCTTTTATTTGTTCAGCACCTCGACTTTTGTTTTTTTGGTCTTTTATTACCTATATATAACTTTTTAGAGTTTAAAATGCCTTTATTCCCAATCTGTTTTTTCTTTCAATTTTCCTACTTTGACAAGCCAATTTTCTATTGTCAAGTTTTCTTTAACATGTCTAGTCTTCTCCTTTGTTTTCCTTATTATTGATTCTATTCTTTTCTATTTCTTCTAGATTATTCAATATAACTCTTGCTGTCTTCATATGTTCTTATCTTTGTGTTCTGTAACTCCCGTAAATAAAACCTATTATTTTTGCTATTTTTTCTTTGGTCAGTCCTATGTTGTTCTAGTCTTACCAGAAAGTGGTCCAAGTTTATACCCTTCCTCTAGATCACAATCTCCTCCTCTAGTTCCTATAGATCACAATCACAATGTAGTCTATTTAATTAGTGTATGTTCCATCTGGTGAAACTCAGATGCTATTGTATAAGTTTTTCTCTTTAAAAAAATTGCTCATTATCTTTGTTTTTCTTTGGCAAATTCTATTAGTCTTGTATCAGTGTTACACCCGATATAAATTTTCCCCTCCGGAAATGCACATACGACGTGTGAAAATAAAATGATAAGATTGGTAGCACAGCCTTCGATTTGGCACACTGTTAACCCTCTTCTTTGGAAGAGAGGCAGGCCAAAATCTGATGCCTTCAGTATAAGATAGAGTCACTTGATGGACCTTAACAATTCTTTTCGGCAACCGGACTTTTCTAGTACATTCTGAACACGAGTGACAACGTCAAGCAATGATGCGTTATCAAGTTTTGTTTAAGAATTGGGCACAGTGCAACAGAAACTTTTGGAAAACTTGAACAGGCCCAGGTTTTCAGGCAGTTTAATGCATTTTCAGAAGGTTGAGAATCCATTGAAGATGAATCTCAACGGAAGTCCTTCAACTGCAAGAAGTGATGAAAAGGTCCAGAGAATCTAATCTTGTACGTTCTGATCGTCGGTAGACGGTCAGAATGATCGGGGAAAAGTTGAATTTCAGATTTTAATCTTTGCCTGTCTGCCCTCCATAGAGGAAACCAACAGCCAGATTGGACGCTACGCCACCAGTCTCATTGTTATATTTACACACCTCGTATATGCTTTTTTACTTTTGCATTAAAATTGTCTATAATTATTTTCACTGTGGTTTTTTTCAGGTTAACAGGACCATCATGAATAATGCAAGAACGTCTTTGACCACCTAATATACAGGGTCCGGCAGGGAGGCATGGTGTTTTTGAAACGACTGATACGCATTGTGTCGAGCGAATGTTTTCAGGATGATTGATATCTACTCGTTCCGGGATGCCATCTCAGTATGCCATGGAGCCGTGGTCTGTGGCACATCGTGTGTTTATTTACAACACTTTTATTGAAACCTGTCGTTCTGTTGTGCTCACGCAGCGAGGATTTCGAAATAATCTTAATGTTGGTCGGCATGGTTGCGCTCCAAATCGCAATACCATTATGAAGTGGGTGAACACATTTTAAACAACAGGATCGTTGAGACCTGGAAATGCACGGAGAGGAGATCAAACAGTACGAACCCCAGAAAATATTGAAAGGATGCGACAAGCGGTGGAAACCAGCCCTCGCCGTTCAGCGGTACGTCACGCTCGCGCTCTCAGAATATCAGACACGTCAGTTCGCAGAATCTTACACTTGGACCTTCATTTCCATCTATATAAAGTTATGGTTGTCCAGAAATTGAAACAAAATGACTTTGTGATACGGCTTAGGTGTGGAAGTACAAGATGACAACATCGTTTTGTTTATGAGTAACGAGGCCCATATACTGGGTACTCAAAAGCCCCAAGAACTACATGATCAACCTCTGCACTCCGAGAGAGTAACTGTTTGGTGTGCCGTATGTCAAACTTGCATTATTGGAGCGTATTTTTTTCGTGTAAACGGACGAACAGTGTCTTTTAACACAGATCGCTATCTCGTCATGTTGCATAATTATTTTCTGCCAGAACTAAGAAGACGACGCATTAACCTCAGTACACTTTGGTTCCAATAAGATGGGGCGACTTGCCATACGTCAAGAGCAACAATGGCAATTTTAAGCAAACATTTCTCTGGGCGCCTTATTTCGCTGCGTGGGAATGTGAAATGGCCATCTCGGTCACCAGACTTTTCAGCTTGTGACTACTTTTTATGGGGCTACTTAAAATTCAAAGCTTACATAGACAAACCGCGAACTCTTGAAGCTCTTTCCGAAACCATAACGCGTGAAACTGAAAGGATTCCTCGTGCCATGCTCGAAAGGAGTATGGACGATTTTGCTACCCGTCTATAAAAATGGACGCCACCTAACTGATGTGATTTTTCGCACCTGACTGTTATATATCTGAGTGTGTCATGTTCGCACATGAGTGTGTCATGGTTTTTTAAAAACACATATCTCCCTGCCGGACCCTGTATAAACTGTTGATATAGAATTTGAAAACTGTTAATTTTGAATTAACAAAAAGTTTTATTCTACATTAGCTCTTTGTGCAACAAATATAGACGTGCGTTTATCTGTTATTAAAGTTACTTACATATTAATAATGCATTTTCTTAAAAACACTATTACACTTGAGGAAATGCAATATTATCAGTATACTTTTTATATTAACAGATGATCATATCTTTACAAAAACTTTCAGATAACCAAATGTTATTCCAAATAACCAGAATGTTATCAGCAAAGATTATTTGTATATTTGAATATCCTATTATTAGGAGTTTTTACAAAATAATTTTAGGTATACAGCTGGAATATTTGGTCTAATAAAACTAAATATCACTTGCAAAATAGCAAATTAAACATAATTACAGTTTTGTCTTCAAATATTATTCATATATAAATGTTGTATAAAAAGTACCCAGAATTCTCATCTACAAAGGCCGGGTAAAATATTCATTAATTTTCTATTCTGCTGTACTAGGCTAATTGAAAAGTTCGCGGAGCGGAAATGATAAAGTTTATAGTTGAAAAATTACTTTATTCTTCTGTATGTTCTTCCTTAAACTGAATACATTTTTGGCAGCGATTCTCCAATTCATTTATTCCATCCATTTATTCCATCTTTGAAGTGATTGTGGAAGTCCCCCAAAATACTCATCTACGCCTGTTATAACTTCTTCATTTGATGAAAAACGCTTGCCACATAAGAATTTTTTGAGGTTTGGGAACAGATGAAAGTTAGAAGTGGCTAGATTTGATGAATATGGTGGATGCTTCAACAATTCGTAATTTAACTCCTTCAATTTGGCCATTGCAAGAACACTTCTGAGCCGATGCATTGTCTTGATAAAAAAATTTTTTTCTTCGCTAAACAAGATCTTTTCTCTCGAATTCTTGCATCCAACTGATCCAAAAGGTTTTAGTAATACTGTCGTCCTGTTATTGTTTTACCAGCTTGAAGGTAATCAATTAAAAAAATGCCTTTTGCATTCCAAAAAATTGATGCCATAATCCTTTTGGTCGATTTTGACCACTTTGGCCGCTTCAGAGTTGAACAATCCAGCTCACTCCACTCTGTGGTTTGTTGTCGCAGTTCAGGATCATAGTGTTAAACCCAAGTCTCATCCATAGTTACAAAATGACATTTAAAATCTATTTTTTTCTTTCAAAAAAGATATTTTTACTCAAAGTCGTTTTTGATTAGAATTTAACAAATGCGTCCCCCATCTTGCACATAGCATTCTCGAGCCCAATTTCTTTTTGAAAATATGAAACACACATTCAATTGAGATGTCCACGGCCTTAGCAATTTCACTCAAAGTCAATTGTCTGTCATGGATAACCATCTGATGTATAGAATTAATTATTTGTTCAGTAGTTGCAGTTACTGGACGTCCAGAACGAGGATCATCATCCAGGCTTGTACGACCACGTTGAAACTAATACATTTACCATTTCACTATGAATATCCATTGCCTTTAAACCTTTTTTTTTGAAAGAAATTAATCGCTGCATGATTTTCAACATTTCCCATTTTAGAAAATAATACTGATACATTTACTTTAAGCTGCTGTCTTTGTATGAATTAATTGACAGATCAATTTGAAACTTCACATATGTTCATATGAAGGATGAAACCTTAAAATGTAGTAGATTGTATAGTTCTTTTACTGATCTATAGGTGTCGCTCCGCAAACTTTTCAATAAACCTAGCCTACTATCCAATTTGAGTGAGATAGGTCAATTAGTTTGTTGACATCAGCTGGTTTTGTTAGTTCACGTCAAGTGTGTGTTGCGATTTAACTATGAATAAAATATTAAGCAGAGTTTCCTTAAATTTTGTGTGTTAAACGAAATTTTGTGTGCCGAGTAGCTAAAAATATTGCAGAAGGCATACATGGTTATTTGAACTAATGGAGCATATTAAAAACACAGACATATGAATGGTATAAAGCATCCAAAGAGGGTGAAGTGGTAGTTGATTTGCCCTCATTCTGATCAACCTTCAGAGTCTACGACCGATGAAAATATCAGCAAAATCAAGGCAAAAATCACTGATTCTGGGTACTTTTTCCTCAGGTGGAGGACCCATGGAGAGGAAATCACAGTGATTTAGGGATAATTTTCAAATAAAACAGTGACGATTCCAAATGAAAGTAAAGGGACAATGGTAAAATATGCAAACTATAATAAAACTATAGTGTTTGTACTCTAGAATACTTACATTGGACGGTATAACTAGCTAATAAAATTGCTGTTGGTGGTGGAAGATACAATTTCTCTTCTAATATGTCACGTCGTAGTTGTAAATAAAGCTGATATCTGGTATATTCTTCCTGTAATTTAGTTGGATCGGATACATAAAATTTAACTTTAAAATCTAAGTATTGGCAGTTTCCCAGTTGTTTCTTTATAGATTTGGACGGATCAAGCCATCGCTAAAAAAATAATTAACCCCCAATTTAAAAAAAGCAATGGAATAATATAATTATACCATATAAATATATAATTGGAATAATATAATTCAGACTTACTATACAAGGAGGCTTCTCTTTACATATTTCAGTTGTATATTGCAAACCAAAGTAGTCCTTTTCAATCAACTCTAAGTGCTGATATACTTGATCCAGTAATTCCGCACCTTTCGCCCTTTTTTCCACATAAAACTCATGGTCAGTGTCATCAAGAAACCTAAAAAAGAGCTAAAGTTTACTTCACAAAAGTTATTAAAATCAGTATTAAACATTTTTTAAACTGAATATTATCATTTGTCCATTACATTTAAAATTAAAAAATGTAAATCAGTATTTAATTATATTTAATTAATATAAAAGTAAAGTTTTGGGGTTAGAGGTGCATCAGCAACTGAGAAGGCTATTTAGCGACTGGACCTACAGCTTAACGCGGGTTCCGCACCACGGTCATCAGCTACCGAAAACCCCGGTTATCACCCCCCTCGGGCTATCAACCCTTCGTTTTGTGTTTAACGGAAAGTATCTCGAGAAGCCTACCGACTGACGAGTGAGCAATGTAGAAAACCTCTCAAAAGGCATCCGGCCTTACCCACCCTCGAACTGGCGTGACTGAGGGGTGATTCCTTGTCAGATTTTACACTCTTACCTAGAAACATTCACAAGAATTTTTTTGCCTAGTACAGGATTCGAACCTGCTCCACATTAACCCACGTATCGTAAGGCTGACGCCTTAGACACCACGACTAATGTGACTCCTCCTTTAATTAATACAATATAAATAACAATTAACTGTTGAGTTATCGGATTGTCATAACCTAAAAAAAATGATTAGGCTTCAAAAAATTCTTTCTATGATTCTAGACCTGTTAAATATTGTACTGCAAGATACTGCTTTACATTATACATAAACAGACATCATAAGTATAACAGAAAAATTACATACCTAACGGTCACATTAAGACCCTTAAGTTTTCTATCCCTTGCTGTCGCCAGTTCTAAGGCACGTACATTATATGTACCACTAGAACTCCCTCCGAATGTTTTTTTGGTAACACCCTCTATCATGCTCTATTTTGTATGTTATATTATCAAAACACATTCTAAGCTACAACAGATTAGAAATACTGTTTTAAATAAATTAGTCATTTACACGAAACATTATGAACTTCTCAATAAGATGGTTTAATCAAGATACACCTAATCTCTATATCTAATAGCAAATAAAAGATTAATGGTCAAAATGTTGATTGGGACGAAAATTAGTATTTTTTACCTGGAAAAGTTTGTAGATTATTACTTCCGGCCTCTCCCAGTATATTGGTTCTAATTTTCCATTATCTCCATAAAGTTTTGATAGAAAATATAACTATATATAAAATGGGTATTGTTTATATGTAAACAGTCTGTGTGCTAACACAATTACATTTATGACATCATTTTAAGGTCATCGCACTGTCTTGGAAATTGAAGGAACTAATTGTTACAGAAAACTTCTTTAAAATACCAAAATCTTAAGGCAAAATTCGAATACTAAATGAATATATCGATTACAGAAAGGCGGTTATTGTTAATTACCATACGGTATGAGTTTTAATCAAATATTATATGGGCTATTAAGTTTTGTGGACAGTTTTTGTTCGTGATATAGACATGTATTTTACAGAGCCATCTAGTATGTTTTCATCATACTAAAGATTAATTTTAAAAAAAGCAATATTTGATAATTTTCATTAAATCAATAAAATTTAGTTTGATATTTCATCTAAATATCAAGCATAAAAATGAATAAAATATTTATGGATAAATGCATTTTTTGACATAAATGACTATGGTGACATGACACTAAAATCAGCTGATTTTAAAATAATCTGAACAATAGTAGGACAAACGTTAAACTGTCTTCTTATCGATAAAACGTCGTCCATACGTCTTGGCTTGAATCATGTTTACATTGGAAACAGTGGTATCACTTTTGCCACGATGGCTTCTTTACCTCAAACAAAGTTGTATTCCCAAAACAATTCAGAGAATGGTGCAGATATGGATAGTAAAAACGAAAAAATATCTTCGTCTCCAGAAAGGATAATGGTGAGTCGACGGTTTTTTATATAAATTGCGTAGTGTCACGCTATAGAAGAATAATAATAACGACTTATTTATATTGATGTGGCGAATTTTTCCAGCCCAATCTAGGAGAAATTGCAATAGAAGCTTCTGAAATAGTAAGCAGATTGGAACAGGCTGTAGAAGGGCCAGCTGACACAGAAAATATAAGAAAACCATTGACAGTATTTTTGGGTTTGGAAAAAAAGCACACCGATGAAATAATTCAAATTATTCAAGGACTGATAAGTACTGATGATGAAGGCGAGCCGGTTGCTGCGCTTCATTTAGATTCTTTAACCAAATTGGTTATGGTAACTCATAGTTTGGCAGCTTATTGTGGTGGACTAGAGAGACCAATATTACAAAAATTGAGTACCAGGTTCACAACTGACACCACAAGATGGATCAGTCAATTATTTGGGTGAGGCATTATATAATTGTTATCAAGAAATAATTATGGGGATTTATGTTATATAATATGATGTAGGTTTTTGGATAGTTTAGCATTTTACCATGAGGATCAGTTTGAAGGATTGGTTAGGATAACAAGAATGCTTTTGCACTATAAATATCCTAGATATCTGGAAGATGGAGCATTAGCATTTGCTTCATCTTTGCCAACAATTTATAGCAGTATATCAAGCCCTTTGGGCATTATACAACATCTTTGTAGACAGTTGGGCTTACCTCTTGCATGTATCAGGCCAGTGCCAGTTAATACCCATTTTGGTAAGTTACATTTTAAATTTATTAGATGTAAGGTGAGTTTGGTATATTATTTTAGGGTCCCAATACACAATGGATGTTGCTGCTCTCCAAAAAATGCTATCTGATGATAGTGTGACAGGGAGAACACCTGTCATAATTATAGCTGATGTAGGAACAGCAGTAACAGGCCATGTAGATAATGTTACCAGAATTAAGGAGTTGAGTAAAACTCATGGCTGTTGGTTACATCTTAGGGGTCATAATTTGGCAGCTCTAACCTTACCAAGTCACCAAAGGAATGGCCATGTAAGTTGTAAATGTTTTTGCTTATCAAAATATATAGTGTTTTTGATTTAGGTATCTCCAGTAGCTGATAGTTTTACATTGACTTTGGGAAATTGGTTGGGTGTACCTGGACTTCCAAATATTGTATCCTTTTTATATTGTTTTTAGTATATTTGTGCATTAAAATAAAAGTAGCTGAATAATGGTATTTCTTAATCAAAATGTTGACAATTATGTGATTACCACAAATAAAATAAATATTTTCATTAAGTAAGTGATAGACACTATATAGGTTATGGGACACATCAAGTACTAATCGAAATAAGCAAGTGGGTGTGTCTAGAGAAAGTACACTCCCACTTTTGGCGGGTTTGAACACTGACCATCAAGGCAGACGAATCATATCATTGCCTCTTTGGGCTGCATTGCAAAGTTTAGGGAAAGAAGGTCTTTTATCAAGAATTAGGGAAAATTTCTTGGCCAGTGAGAGACTTTATTCGGCTTTAGATGTTTTTAGGCATGTAAGGGTGTTGGTAAGTGCCAGTAATTGTATAATTCTAGAGTGTAACAAAAATACTTGAGCTTTTAAGGTACTTAGTTATTCACTATTTAAAAAATTATACCTGGTAGTTAGTTTCGATAAGGTTAACCTACTTTTTGAGACACTAACTCTATTCCTCTTTAGTACGATGATTGTACGTCTGCTCTTAAAACATCGGCATAGAGAGGTCATGGACGACCTGATCTTCCCCTATCTTCAAGATACATGTCTCCCCTCCATAAACTTTTTGAATTAGAGCTGAGCGGTGCGAATTGTAAATTCGCAAGTCTCTCAATCATCTCACGAGCGGCGTCAGTCGCTTTTAAAACTGCACTGATTTCGCGACTTCACTCACTCATTTTAAGGGGTTACATGGGTTTCGAAGGGTAAAAAAAAATATTTTCTCTGTTTTCTCGATTTTTCTAGAAACATCGTTCAATCACTAGTTAATTTTATGTGGAAGTGCGTAAAATTTCAATAAGATTGGTTCATTAGTTTTTGAGAAATGGTGTCTAACCACTTCAAAGATACAGTTTTGAGAAAAACGCGATTAAAGCCTTAAGTAGGAATAAACGGATACTTTTTCTTTCTAACTTACATGGAATCGTCAATTCTAACACCATAAAGTAAAGGTCCTGCTGCAGCTGCAATGTCCAGGGCATCCATTTGCTCTTGTCTGAGACGAATTCTTGTCTCTCAAGTTCGAGCTTTTTTCACGGCTGTGAGTGCCTTCTGATGCGGTGTGCATCTTCTTCCCGCGCATACTCGTGACTCTTTTGGTCAAGGTTGATATCAATACCGTGCAAAAAAATTAATAGATCTGAGATTTCTTTGTTGAAACTGCAGACAGCGATTAATGCAGCAATTTTAACTATTTTTGTACCAGCAGGAAGTATTTTTGGAGTGATTTTCCAAATGAGCTAGTTCAGAATCTCATTATTTTGTGTGAAGCCACCAACACACTGCTCTAAAGGCACTAAATTCTTCATAAATGGCCTTGATAGCTGATAAAACATCACTCGGCAATGGAGTGTATTCGTGCTTGAATGATGACAGAAGTGAGCTGCCAATCGCACCAAGAGTTAACGCCTCTGGAACTTATAATGGAAGTAAGTTGCCCATATAGCATCCTTAATTTTTTGCACTGAATCACAGTACCTTGTTATAGCCAGTCCGTAATAAGTACTAATTTATGGATAAGTTTACCTGTCAACTTGCCTTTGCCACAAAGGGTTTTTTCTAGTCGTTTTTTCTTTGATTTATTTTTTTTGGCCATTTGCAAAAGTGTTTATAAAAGGCGACTCCTAGGGATTAGAGAAAGAGAGAGAAACAATCTCTAAGCAGCTGCGTCGATATACCTGGGACGCTACCGGCCGGTCGAGTCAAATGGGGAGGAGTTTCAAAAGGCTCTCTCAGTTCTCCGATTGACTTAAAATTTTGGGAATATTCGTGACATGTACTATTAGATACAAAATATATAAAAAAAGGATTTTTTGAAATATCAAAACCCATGTAACCGCTTAAGGTTTTTGTTTTAAATCATTGACTGAATATTTTACAGCGGAATCACTTTAATATTGAAGAAGGAAAGTTTATTTTTCTGTAGCAAAAAGTTGAAATCGGATGAAACCTCCGAGGAGTGAAGTATAATTTTTCGTTTATCAACAACGGAAAAAACTCAAATACTTTTCTTACACTCTAGTATTGAAGTATTTAATACATTCCTGTGTTTTTTAAATAATTTTTTTTTTAACTTTTAAAACCAAATAAATAATCAATTTCCATCCGACAGATTATGAGTTCTTTTATAAAAGTCTTTATGAATGTCTGCCTTTAAAATTTTCAATTTGATTCATCGTAAGGGGTCAAGTAGTGGCTGTAAGGTGGATATGTGGCTTTAGAAGTAGAGGATCCATCACGAGTCACTAAATCTGAAGATTAAACTGATAGAAGAACTTTTTCTTTCAATAATTATTTTTTAATACACTATATATAAAGCTTATAGCAAATTTTTGGTTTTATAATCATCTTTTCAGATTGGCGAGCAAGAAAATTGCAAAATAAACAATTCAGTATTATAAAGGGTGATTTTTTAATGTGTCCGAAGTTCCGATAGGGATTGCTGTCAAATCATCTTGGTAAATGTCATCATAGCAATCATCATAGCACATCTAATGTCTGGCAAATTATCACGAAACGTTTAACATCAGAGATACGCTTGTAAATTGTCGAAATTTATTTTCTAAAACAGTATTCTCTGTGCCAACCTTACACAGAACTTCGTGAATGTTATCTCGCCCAACCGAACGATGTATTAGACGAGTTATCGTCAAATTCCGAACACATTTCACGCTGCTCGATATTAAAACAAAAATAAATAAAAACAAATATATAAATTCGTGGCCATTAGCAGGAAGTTGAGCTTTGTTATTCGACTTTGAATTCCGAATTTTAATGGTATTGATCTGGAGAGAATGTGGTTTCAAACAGGACGGCTCCACATGTGATATAGCCAACGCAACGATTTATTTAGGGAACAATTCGGTGAGAACATTATTTCGAAGAACGGACCTGTTAATTGGCCACCAATAGCATGGGATTTAGCGACTCTAGATTATTTTCTTTGGGGTTATTTCACGTAAAATAAATAGTTTTAAGGCATCTAATTTGGTTGTTGAATTATTTGAATTTAAAGTTCAGTCGCACTAAAAAAATCACCCTATATTTTCGAACCACTCGTGTGGCAAATACTTTCGTTTTGTATCTTCCTCGTGACATGTAGGGACAGCGTCAATTCTAGTTAATATTTTCTTGTTTTGTTAATTCTAGTTTGTGAACTAATTTTTTGTTAATGCTTGTTCGACATTAAAATAACCATTTGTAGATCGTTAAAACTGCAGTCGTGACATGCTCTTACCAATGAAGCTTGTTCACCGTGAGCTTCATATATTAGTTGATAAGTTTTCTATAAATTAAGACAACAGCGAAATGCATATTGATAAAAGTTAATTTCGTATTTAATTTTTTATCGATTCATTTTAAATAGCTTTGTTTACAAAAAATAACTGTGTTATCAGAATTATGTGTAAATATGTTAAATATCAAAGACCTGCTGTACACATTCCTATATACCACTTTCAGAAACATTTATATTTGAGTGGTTCGAGCTAATTTTAGCATGAAATAAATATAACATTTTATATAAGCATATTTGATAAATATTTATATTTTTACTTATTTTCAGAGTCCTAAACCTGGAGGACAAAGTGGGGCATATACTATAACTGAATTAATATCTAAACCTGCTAGTTTAGCTGTAAGTATATATCTTAGTAATATAAATGTGAAAGTATGTTTATTTGGATGTTTGTCCTTCAATCACGCTCGAACGGATACACGGAGTCTAATGAATTTTGGCATAGAACTACCACACATTTTTCGCAAATTCCCCGAAACTATAAGACCTACAAACTTAAAATTTCGCAGGAATGATGTCCGCTAAGGAGGCGGATGTTTGCAAAAATCAATTCATAGGGGGGGGGGGGGGGGGGGGGGAAGATAAATAAATGTCCGTTTTTGAACTTCAAATTTGGCAGGAATGTTAATCATGCGTCGTAGATGTTCGCTAAGAAGGAGGGTTCATAAAAATCAACTCCCAGGGGGAGTTGTGGGAGTGTAAAAGATAAATATAGTCCCGTTTTTATGATTTAAGTTAGAAATAAGAAAACAATCATACATGGTAAATAACTTTATTTTATACAAACAAAACAAGTCATTTAATACATATAATCGCAATTATTTATTTATTGAAATATTTTTTTGTCTCCATTTTTAGTAACATTCTTTAGCGTGGAGATATTGTGACGTTGTCATATACATAAAAAATATATAAAAAACCCAATGTTCATTAGTTTATTTGTAATATATTCATAGATAATGGCCAGTTATTTGCCAAAAATGCTTTTACACATTGGCTTAAAATGTTAATTCTTATCATAGCTTTTTCAAGAGTTTTTGACCCTTGTAAGGAACTTTTTGTTTCAAATAATGTGAATAATCGGTAGTTAAATTTACGAAAGTTATTTACCTTACATCCTCTATACCATATTTATCACTTCAATTATATATTTTTTTATAATCCTCCCACACGATAAGTAGTTGGATATATAAAAGCCCTGAATAGAATGGTAAAAGGAACAGCTAAGTTGATTTAAACAAGCAAACAAATATTATGCGTATTATAAATATTATGCATGCATATTCCCTTCCAAGTTCAGGAGGCTGTAATTGAAATGTAAGAAAAAGATATTTTTCTTGCAGTTAAAGGCCTTCAATTGAGTCTCGATCTGAGAAAGCCTTAAACTACCTGAAAACCTGGGCCTTTGATAAAATACTATCATAGGCATAAACTTTCCTGAAATTTTGCAAAAGTTTCCGTTGCACTGAGCCCCGAAAGAAAAATTGATAGCGCATCATTGCTCGAAATTATCATCACTCATTTTCTGAACATACTAGAAAATGCCAAGTGATTCTAGAGAGTTCTAGGTCGTATTGAAGACGCATGAGATGTTGATTCGCCTCCCAGTCAAAAGGGAAGCCAATAGTGTTGCCAGATCACACGCCACTTCACCAGTCTCATTACTTTATTTACACGTCTCGTATATTGACTGACGATGGAGTTCGTATGTTTCGTGAATTTATTCTTTTGTTTGTTCTGTTATAATCTATCAGCGAATTACATGTTCTTATATTACTCCAGGTAAATTGAAGTTGTATTCAATGATTGAACATTTGTTCACACTAAACATACATATACTAACATACATACACTAAACATACATATTTCTGTTAATAATCCATCATTTTCGTTGATAGTCCTGTCGTTGAATCTTTGTTGAACACTATCAATAGGTGTATTTACCAGGCGTGCCTTAAAATCTGAAATAATTGTTTTGCTATCTGATGGAGAGTAGATCTGGGTATCCAAGAGGTTTTATTCTTTGAATGTGTAAAGACCCAAAAGTTTTATAGTTTCGACGGAATTGGTAGTTGTTCATCATTCATGTATTAGGATTGTTAGATATAAGAGATACATATTTAATGATCAACTTCAGGATTATACTTGCTTTAGATGTTGTTCGAATCAACAGCATGCTGCGTGGTGTTCCAATTCACTCCAGAGGTAAAAGAAGATGAAATTTTGACAAAAGTACCTCCATATTATGATAAGTTGAATTCGTGGTTAGGACAAATTTTACAGCTAGATGTTCCTCAGGTATTATTCAATTGAAAATTTATGAGAATCCATCAATTGTAGAATGTTTTAATTACAGATACCAATAGACATATGTGAGTTAGAAAATGTAGGTGTAGTATTGAGGTTTTGCCCGTTTGAAAACGCGAGTGGTACCCAACCGTCCCTTGAAGAATTTAAAACGTTTATACAGTGTTTAGAACAGCAGTTGGTTATTTTAAGAGCAACAATACATCATAAAGAAACTTTCAGACAATTAGTTGAGGCTTCCCCTGTTTTGAAGATTGTGGAATTACCAGATTGGGCAGGTAAGTTAATTCATCTTTAATTAATTCTCGTTAACTCCCTGAATTAAAACAAAATTTCATATTTTTTTTCTTTAAATAAATACCCCGAAGGACATTTACCGAATATTAGATCAATAAGTAATTCTGTTCTAACTTAAATTGCTACTTCGACAACTTAAATCTAAGGTCTTACTCACAAGAATACCTTAGAGTCTATAGCCTATTTATTAAAGAAAGAAACTAGACATTCACGCTTATTGCACGTGATCGTTACAGGACCGCACTAAGAACTGTCTTTTTGGGCGGGGTATAGCTAATATTGAGAACTTCATTAGCTGTGTCCGTATTAGACATTTTATGGAAACAGAATTCAATTATTAATAAATCGAATGCAATTCAATAAATAAAAAAAACTTAGAGCAGTGTATGAGTTACTGGCGCCAACCCTGTGTTTCTGTCGAACGCCAACCCGCCTATCATCTGGGTTTTCATTGGTGGTTTAAATTGACTCGACCGACTCCCGCCAATAGCAGAGGTGATCAGCGTTTCTGGCTAAACTATCACGTTGGTCATTGTTTATGTCGACTGTCTTTCTTTGGTGAATAGACTTTAATAATTTATTTACACCAAACTAATTTGTAACGCATAACCCCATTATTCTCTGCTTTGCACTAGCACAGTAACTTAGCTAACTCGATTGACTTCACTCTTGAGACTTCTTGTTAGATTGGTGTTGTCGAGGAGCTGGATTGCCTCAACGTTCACGTGTTGATGGAGCTGTTGTTTGTGACTCTGTGCGAATTTGGCAACAGTCTGGTCAACAGTGTCCATCTGAAGGTCTCAATGAATATCACTGTTACTGATCCATGGCGAATTGACGACGTTCCTCAGTACTTTGTTCTGGAATCCCTGGATGATTAGAATATTTCTCTTGGTGGCAGAGCCCCAGAGCTGTATGTCATATGTCTGCACAAGTATGAGGATTTGTTGGATCGTATTTTGTTATAGGCACATAGACTGTAGTGTCTACCAAGTAGCCAATACATTTGCTTGTACCTTATATCAAGTTCTCCTCATTTCTTTTTGACATGAACTTTCTAGCGAAGGTTTGCGTCTAATGTGATACATAGAAATTTTGCTGAGTTTACATAGAGGATCGGGACATTATTTATATTAATTGGAATTTGTTATCTTTTATTTTGAAATTGATGTGTACAGACTTGATCTTGTTCAGTTTGATACGCCATTGTTTGGTCCAGTTGTTTATTTGGTTAACTGATATGTGCAGTTTATTTGCAACCTCTTCATGATCTTTACCTACAGCTAGGATAGCAATATCATCTGCAAATATGGCTATTATATCTTGTTCTAGTTGTGGAATGTTATTTATATAGATCAGGTACAGTATAGCCTATAGGATGTTTCCTTGTGGCACTCTTTCCCCTTTTTTTTCAACTCTGTGTATGCTTCCTTCTTGCTTTACTCTGAAAAATCTGTCTAATATGTAAGACTCAGAATATTTCAGAATATTTTTGTGGAAGAAGCATATTCAGCTTACATTTTAGTCCATCGTGCCATACTTTGTCAAAAGCATGCCCAACATCAAGGAAAATAGCTGAGCGGACTTCTTAGTTTTCTGGCGCTTTTTCAATTAAATTGGTTATTTTGTAAACTTGATCTATGGTGGAATGGCGCTCTCTAAAATCAAACTAATGATTTGGTATTAGGCATCTTTCTTCAATAAAGGGTTTCAGCCTTTTCAACAATATTTTTTCAAATAACTTTTAGAACATAGGCAGTAGAGAGATTGGCCTATATGACACTTCGTGAGGAGGTTTTCCTGGCCTTTCCTGGAGTAAGAATCACTATGACCTCTGCCACTTTCCACATCCCAGGAACGTACCTTAATCTGAATGGGACATTAAAGAGGTGTGTAAGTTTTATTATGGCTTTCTTTGGAAGTTGTTTTAATATCTCTCCAGTGATTAAATCAAAGCCAGGAGCTCTCTTTGGGCCAATGTTTTTATTTCATTTGCTATTTCCTTTGGAGAGGTTGGTTTGATGTTTATTTCTTGTTGAGGAGTTCCTCAGTTTGGTAGATCTTCTCCTGGGTTTGGTGGGAAGGTACTTTTAAGATGTTCTGCAAACCTGTTCGCCTTTTGCATATTGTTTCTAACCCAACTACCGTTTGCATTTCTAATTGGAGCATTTTGCAGCGTGAGTTGTAGGGCGTTGTTTCTCTTAGTGGCTTGTTACCCGTTTTGGGGCTTCAAAAAAAAGTACCCTTCAAAAAAAAAAATACAATATATATTAATATGGTGAATATTTCCCAGGGGTAATTACTGCTCAGAGAACATGAGATTCTCAGGCTATAAAAGAAAACATTATTCGGTACTTAGACATTTATTATCATCATTTAAAAAAATATCGTGGAAGCCAAAGAATAGGAGAGGGATTTTTGGTTATAATCAGAAATTACTGTTAGTAAAATACAGGCACTTTAGTAAAGATGTCTTATAGATAAGAAGCAGTAATAAACCTAATATAATATGACTAGTAAGATGATAACTTATCTTTGGTCAGTCAATCCACGAAACTCCCCGATGAGTGTCGCACGGGCCACGTGAGGCGGAACGTTGGTCTGTCTACCCCTTACGGTTTCCGATATCCCGTGGGTCTGCTCCTGTGGGTCGTGAGGACTTCGAGGACACCCAAAGACGTGCGTGGAAAGAAGCCAAAGATTCACCCGGATTAACCACGTGTACAGGAAAATATGAAATTAGGGAATCAATCCACTACCAAAAAAAAACTAGAAAGAGGTTTTATAAATATTGTGACAAATAGTTTAATTAGGTTAAATTATTCTTACCCCTATCTGGGTTAAAAAAGAATTATTCGTCGGACGACAAATAATTGTACGGCCACGAGGGTTCTCTAACTACGATGGTCCAAAATATACCTCGATAGGTTTCGGGGGCAGCTCGCAGTGTGTTAGCAATAAAAATCCAAATAAACTCTGCACTATTCCCAAAATATCCCGAACTCCACGATTCTAATCAGCGGAAATTCTGCACTGGGTCAAGGCCTATTGCTGCACTGTCGACTGCTCTCGAAGGTGGTCGGAAGGAGAAGAGATAGGAGAAGACCAAAAATGGTTCCTTCCAAAATCAAGCCCGCGAAGTAATTTTGTAGCTCTCCGCTAGAGTACTGGCAATCAACCAAACTACCAGTACCGGACTGAGATGAATGAAAGTGAGTGAAAAGTGTTTTGTAGTGATTCCAGGAAGATAAACTAAACTAAAATAAAAATAAACTAACGAAACATGGTACCGACCCTCTGCCAAAGCGTAATCAAATATGAGCAAAAAAATACGTAATCAACTCTTACAAATTCTCGATACGGTCGCAACAAAGTACGGCCCTGTATTACGCAGTACCGGACATGCAAAATAACCACGCACCAGGCTCGACGCAAAATGTACTCCATTTCCTTTTCAGGACCTTCGCCAAAATGGCAAAATATGGAAAGTCTAAGTAACTGAAATTCCAACACAATACAACCAAACCTGGTAAGCAAATATAACCGTAACAGGTTGTCCAGAGAGAGTAGTCAGTGTTTTTATAGTTTGTCAATTCGCTCAAATACTCATTAATAGATTCATTTTTTATTCTATCTATTGCTCTTTTTAGCTGCTGACTGGCATTATTGATTAAATTTGTAATGAAGTTTTTATATATATTTAAAGTGTGATGAATTATATTTACTCTTCTTCTTGCTATATTTACTCTTCTCTTCTTCCGTTTGTGTGTTTTTAGGACTACTTCTCGCCACCGTTCTCCATTTTTGGCTTCCTCAATTGCACTTTCTGTCTGTCACGTATTTTTTTTGCGCGTGATCTAAAACCCTCCCTTCATCCCTGTACAACCAGTTTTCCTAGGTTATTGCCATTCTTACGTTCAATGCGATCGAAAAATCTTAGTATTCATTCCTGAATAATAGTATTCATATATAATTAATATGGCCTTGTGGCTTTATTAATTTCTTGAATAACGGATGCATTTGTTCGTCTGATACTTACGGAATGCGAAGGACCCGTCTCCAACACCAAAATACAAAATAATTAATGCGCTTGAGGTCTTGTTTTTTAATGGTCCATGTTTCGATGGAATCGAGCAATACTAGAAAAACTAAAGTTTTTACTATATGTTTCTTTTTGTTCTGTTTTATGTCTCTATCCCTCCAGATCTTCTGCAATCTTCGCGATGCATTTCTTGTCATTGCGCATCTTCTGATCTCATGAGTGTTACCGCCTTCGTTCGATATTAAAGCCCCAAGATAGACGAATTGGTTCACATTCTTTGCCCTGTTTTACTGATGTTGAGCATGTTTTGTTTTGGCAATCGGTAATAATTATTTTCGTTTTTTCCTTGTTTATTTTTAGTCCGTAAAGACGGGCTTTTATGTTTTTTTTTTTCTAAATTAAGGTCAGTTCCTCGACTGATCTCGAAATGCCACCGGCATATCTTGGGTTAGAGCTCTACGCATAATATATTAGTGTCTTTATTGACGCAGAACATGATATTCGATCTTTTTTCATATATATGACAAATTAAGCCAATCATATGATCTCATACTCCTACTTCCTACAGAATTTGCCATAATTTAGCTCATATTAGATTTATGCTGTTTTCATTAGAGGGAGATAAGAATGTAAAATTATTTTAAGACGGGACTTTGTAAAATTCTATCAACTCTTTGATAATAATAACTATTAAGTCTTGCATTAATTTTGAAATGCCGTATAATATTGATTGTATTATCTGTTTGAAGGTATGGGAGGTGTAAGATATTGTCCGGAAGGTTGGGAGGAGTTGTTAACCGAGCAAGCCAAAGACGAGTTAAATAATCTAAACATTGCATTAGTGGATGCATTGAAATCAACAGATTCGGCATTTTCTTTGGGCGAAGGTCAAGATGGACTGATGTGTGTACGTTTCGGTATGCTCACTCCACAATCCGACGTTGAGGAATTGTTGAACCTTGTCATACGAATAGGACAGTCAGTTGAAGAAAACTCTCGAGTTTTAGATTCTATGAGTGAAATCGTCAAAAAAGGTATGCTAAACATTATTTTTATTATTTCTCTGACAAGATTTTCCAGAAAATCACTTTTTGCACTTTTCCGACGCGTGTTTCGTTAAATATTTTAGATTCGTTAGGAGCTGATGAAACCTTTTGTTGTTGTTTATGAAAGATTGACTCAGTTTTTATATTAACTCATCGGGACGTTGCAAATAACTGTTTAATTAATTTAATAAAATACTGTTTTCATATTATATTACATATCTCTGATATTTTTCAAGGAATTGAAACAGCTACAAAAGACCTTCAAAAAGAAAATGAAGAAAGACTGTGGCAGGAGGGTATTATCAGGCATGTTCCCATAGTAGGAAACATCGTGAATTGGTGGTCTCCAAAAACAAAAGAGACTGGTGTTAGAGGGCGTAGTTTGAACTTGACCCAAGGCATTGTCGAATCGACAGAAAATATATACAAATATCACATGCAAATACAATCAGGTACATAATTATAACATTATTATAATTATAATTAAAAAGAAACAAAACTAACGTTAACAGTATGGTGTTTACCAATAGCAATAATAATTTTTTGTATTGATTTTTCTTTGTAGTTTTAGTTTGATTTTATCTCAAGCTGTTTGTGTTTTATTTAATGTCAGTATCATGTCGTTGAATTGATGCATAAGTATCCACGGTTTTTGATACTTAGAAAGTAAAACATCAGAATTAATTCAACTTGTTTAATTGCTCTTAAATTGCAGAGTAGTTTTTGAATGTTTATTTATGAAAATTAACCATCCGTAAATGCTCACCATCCACTTCTTCACACCCATTTAGCCTGGAACTGAAATTTTCAACCACTCGTTGGAGCATTGCTCTTGGAATTGCGTGGATTTCGTCTGTTATTCTTAGCTTTAACACATTTAAGTTGGGTAGTGATGGGTTGAAAATCTTATTTTTAAGTAGCCCTATAGGAAAAAATTAGCAGGTGTTAAATCTGCTCGGTGACCAGTTGATGTTCCCTCGGCAACTAATCACTCTTTCAGGGAATAAACCGTGAAGAGCTGCTAAAAAATCATTCGTGACGTGGAAAGTTGCTCCATCTTGTAGGAAAAATGTGTTGCATTTGTAGTCAATCGAGTTTTGTATTTCTGGATCCAAAAAAGTGCGGATGATATGGTAATAACGATAGGAATTAACAGCCTGAGTACGGCCACGGTTATCCTCAAAAAAGTAGGGGCCATAATTCTTGCTTGATTCGGCGGATTGTCGGGAGCCCAATATCTGCAATTTTGTTTATTCACGTGGCCTTTGATGTGGAAATTCAACTCATCAGCAAACCATATGTTATTGAAGCTCTTAAAACGATGTTTTATTGTCCTGCAGAATTCGACTGGTTTAGCTGGATTATCGGGCTTCATCTCTTGCACAATAACAATTTTGTAGGGGTGGAAATGTAAATATTTGCCAATAATGCGATGAATCGTGGATCTGTTCAAATGTAGAGAAGCTGCGCGGAGTCGTAGAGACTGTTGTGGATCGTATCTAACAGACTGTCGAACGCGGTCAATATTCGTGCTCATTCTTGACGTCCTTTTACGCCCAGTTGATTTACCCGGCATAGTTTCAGGTCTTTTCAAACTTGCCCACCCAATGCTTGATTAAATTCGCACTTGGCATTTGTTGAAGTAGAAGGTTGCATTATATCCGTATTTTAGTTATAATATAATCAGAACTCGTGCGTAGACTCAATTGGGGAAATTGGGCATCAACAGTAGTTACTTTAGGATGGAATGTATATACTTGAATGACACTAGGATTTTTGGTCAGTCTGATCAGTCACTTTGTTAAAATGAGGATCTTATTATGTAACAGCGACCTGGCTAGTCGTTTCTACCATGTGAATCGTGAATCTTCTTGGTTTTTTGTTCTGTGACAGTACTTACCTTAAAATCAGCATCATTAAAAATATCTGGATTCCAAGCCAAAATCCTGTGACTTTGAAGATTCGCATCTCTGTTATAGGCAGGTGTAAATAAAGATGTTATCTGGAATACTCCATCCAGTAATTCAGATTTCATACATTTCGTGCCGAATATAAAAGCTGGTGGAACAAAGTGGCCAGTCTCAGAAATAGTATTTACAACAGTCACATTTATGCCTCTCTCAGCGCTTGCTATTTTGTTGACTGCTCGTTTTCCCCTCATTGTAAGAACTTTTGGGTGGCCTGTTAAGTACCGTAGATAAATCCGTTTCATCCATATTGTAAATACGATGTGGAAGAAAGTTAAATTTATCCAACACCGCACTCTTGTTAATGTAGAAGCGTTCGCATTGTGGTCTGTTAAAACCAACAGCATGTGCAATGTTTGTTGATGTTGGTTTTCTAATTGCCAAATCTGGATGTTGTTTTAAAAAACCACCTAGCCATTCTTTACCTGCAGTCTCTATTTCTCGATTGAACCGATGTGGAATATGGTTTTTTTCAGCGAATTCATAAGCAAGTGTCCTTAAATATTTCGTGGTCATGCCATAAAACATTGCATCTAGAGTCGTCAAATAATCACAGAAAGCTTTTTCGACCTCTGTTGAAAAGGTAATGTCATATCTACCAAGTATAGTTGGACATACAGTTTTTTTTCAATAACCTCATCAACATAGATTCTGGCATTTCTGAAGATTTTCCGACAGATCTTTCATTTTTTCCTTGGTCGAGGAGTTTGTGTGCTTCTTTAATAACAGAAGGGGCTCATGTTTGTCTGTCGCTTTTCTTTTCTCGCCTTGACATTCTACAATTAAAAAGTTAAGATATAATTAAACAAACAGTCCAAATCATAACATTGAAATAAGGTATTGTAAATTGGCGCGCGCCGTCTTGTGCACCCACTTAGCGCGTTATCTTACATACTTTCCGGTAATGTAGAAATTGATATGCTACTCTTATGAAATGTTGGAAATATATCGATTGTTAGGTAAGGTGAAAAAAGATTTTAATCAATAAGTCAGTCGAAATACTGAATATCCACCAATTTTATGAACGACATTACATTCAAATTATAATAAAATTAGATCAAAAGTGGTCGAAATCTTTAAACTTACCTGCGGCAGTTGTTTTGTGATCAAATTGTTTATTTTTTTGCGAGCACGTGCCGGCACAGATGCATACGATTAGATGCAGTAGATGCACCCGACCCAGCCAATCGCAAATGCACCAACTTATTGCCCGCGTCATCCTACCACCCTACCCTACATCTTTTGAGGTGGTCCAGTCATCAAGCCATTTTGCTACATCTCCGTAATTTGTAACGTTTTTTATGGAAGTGGTAGTCGGAAGGAGCTATGTCTAGTGAGTACGGCGGGTGGGGCCAGTTTTCCCAGCCAAATGCAGAAATGGTGTCTATGGCCCCTTTCGCTGTGTGTGCAGGGGCATTGTTGTGGTAGAAAATCATTTTTCCGCGTCGTGTAGCCCATTGTGGTCGCTTTTCGATCAATGCATGATCCAAATTGATTATTTGTTGACAGTATTGAGTGTTTCACTTGGTTTCAGAAGTTCATGGTACCCTTCTGATCCCATCAAATGCACAGCATTATCTTCTTTCCAAAGTGATTTTGTATCTTGGAGTCGATATTGATGGTTGTCCTGGGTCAACCCACGATTTTCTGCATTTTGGATTCTCGAAATATATTTATTTTTCGTTTCCAGTCACGATCCGATGCAAAAAAAAGTTTTTTTTTCATACCGAGAAAGTAAAACTTCGCACACCGCTTTTCCATGTATCTGTCGATCAGTTGATGACCTTCTTTCTGGAGTTTCCACATCGTCTTCTTCCAAGAATGCTTGCAATTCGGCATCATCAAATTTTTTCGATTGACCTTGACGTTCTTTAACTTTCAAGTCGACATCACCACTTTTGAATCGTCTAAATCAACGCTCACCAGCGTCTTCCGTTGGGGTATTGTCACCGTAAGTTTTCACAAGTATACGATGGTTTTCACCGCGTTTTCCTTTTGATGGAACAAGAAAAGCAGTATGCGTTGCAAGTGCTCTTTATTTGGCTCGATACTCGAGATTTATATCACACAAAAAATATGATGCTAATTTGAACTCGTTTAAACATCAATGGCGCTTTGAAAGGTAATGTAGTAAACAAAATGTAAAAAGATTAGACTTTAATAAAACTCTTAAAAAATAAGAATTATTAACCGTCACACCTGCTACAAATGAAATTTTAAACTTCCTAGGTACAACACCAACGGGAGGATCGAAAAGTCCACCGACACCTCAAATTCAAACCCCAGTAAGTGCTAGTCATTCAAGGTCCAGCAGCCATGCTTCCGCTTCTAGTCAGAGTATTAAAGAAAACGAGAAAAAGGATGTAGTTACAGAAAAAATCGTTTCCACAAAATTGGAGGCGACGCAATGAGCACACCAAATGTATCATAGGATTGTTTTAAACGACGAGAGTGTTGTTTACCTTTAAAAGGTTATATTTTAAAATTATCAGGCGGGAATAATTTATGCTTTAATAGTTTGTGAGATTTGTATGAGAAGAACAATTGTTGGTAAATTATAAATAAGAATAAATAATTTTATATATACAGTGTGATCAGGGCTCCATTTTTGTATCTTGTTGTAATGATTACATCATTAAATGTATGCAATGAGTCCAAACGCGCACATACTGTATATTTCACTAGTGCAATGACATTTTTAAGTATTGTTCACCATTCAAGTCTCGCTTTTTTCTATTCATACTGTATCTTAGCATCAGACTGGGTCCTATTCAATACAATAATACTATATTTAATTTATTCTTATTTGCTTTCTTTGTTATTCCATTTAATGTTATATTTACCAGTATTTTATACAAAATAGATTATGTAAAATTCCAAGAGATGTTAAAATGTGAACTGTGCATTTTTGAAATTAATTTTGTGAACGTCTTCTTAAAAAATGCGTCCACTGTTATTTTTTTGTTGTTGTTTATAATGTGTAAGCTTTTTAGTTTTAGTCCAACTACTTTTAGGTAGCCAGACTTTTAAATTATGATGAATTGTAAAATGTAATAATGGTTAAAAAAAAAAAATATCAAATAAAATAATAAAGTAAATTAAACTTATCAAATATTTTTTTTAATGATTAGCGGCATATCAGCAACTAAGCGACGGGATCTATTTCTTAACGTGGGCTTCGAACTGCGATCATGACCTTTCAACCAGTCAGCATTTCCCAAGGGTCTTCAACCCTAGATTTGTGTTTAACCCCTAGTTTGTTTTCAAAAACCTACCGATTGCCAAGTGACGAACATATCTCTGAGAAGGGATCCGGTCTTACCCAGCCTCGAACGAACTACACCATCGGAAGTACACAAACTGATTGAAGGCTTGCCCTTAAACAAAGCCCAAGGACAGGAATTAAATTATATAGTCTATTTATGAAGAAAGAAACTAAACCCAAACATATTTTAACGCAACAAGGAATTTTTACGCTTATCTAGCGGAAATCATTAATTTGGACGCCAGGTAAATCTTCCTATCAAATTAAGTCTTATCGATCTATCTTCTCTTAAGTCTTATCAGATCAATAGTAATCAAGCAAATACTCTCGAAATTACTATAAAAAGGTTATAGCTACCAGACTACGAATTGAAATATTAAATGATAAATTAATTCCCAATCACCAATTTGTCTTTAGGCAAAACCACTGTATCTCAGTGGCGGTTCAGTCAAGTGGAGGCCCCAAATCAGTGGCGGCTCGTGGGTTTTTTTTTAAGTGGGAGGGCGTAGAAGAAAATAGTGCGGCTGAAGATTTTTTTTGCTTTCCCTTTCCTCCTTTTTACTTTTCCTGCTATTTATAAAGGAGGTATGATGTGGCGTGAGGGGCGGCGACCCCAAACGGTAAACATTTTGGAGCCTTCAAATTAAAGTTAGAAATAGAAGTTGCAAGAAAGCTCTCATAAACTTATTAACAAAAAAGAAAAGTAATAAAAAAAAATATACCGTTACACGTTAAATAGTTAAAAAATAATTTTATATAAATTTCCGTTTCGCCTTATTTGCTCCGAAACTATTAAGTATTTTGGCAGTAAACTCGAAGAGATTTACTACTAAACACCAAGTCACTTTTTGAAAACTTCTCGACGCACATTTCGCTAACCATGTTAGCATCATCAGGAGATGACTTAATCTCATCTCACTCATCACAATCACATCATCTCAATCACTCTTAATCATCTTTTAATGATGCAAACATGGTTTGGTGCGAAACGTGCATCGAGAAGTTTTCAAAAAGTAATTTGGTGTTTAGTGGTAAATCTCTTCGAGTTTAGTGTTTCACATTGAAGGTTCCAATAAAAGGATTGTTCTATTTTGGCAGTGTCAAGACGGTTTAAAATATCATGGTCTATACACAAAATGGCGAAGTTATTTAGTCTTTATTTTTCCATTGTATGCTTTAAACAATTTTTTACTCTCTTTGAAACAGAAAATTTAATAATTTATGATTTTCTTAGTATTACAGACATTACCATTTGATTCAAATTTTTTAAAAAGGAATAAAACAATTTTTTACTTTGTTATCTATCACTTTTATATAAAAGTGATAGATAACAAAGTAAACAATTGTTTTATTCCGTTTTAAAAAATGAACTATCACAAAGTAAACGGACAAATCAATCAATAATTTCAAATGTTTTAATTAAATTACGAATAATAAGCTCTCTAGGTCGATTATGTTGACCGTACATTTCACGTAAGGCACGAAACGTTGCCCGAATAGATTCATTAATTTGGTAATAAATGTAAACAATGTGTATACGTTGTGCAACTGTATATCTTTTCATCATGATTTTCCAAACAATACTAGACACAAATGTCAATTTTGGCAGGGTTAAGAAAAAATATGGCTGCTAGGACGTTTTACAAAAATATATAGTATAGTCCGTTTCAAGATATTTGCCCTTCGGCAAAATGTTAATTGCCCCGATAAATCCGCTAAGGCTGAAGTGATGTAACTTCTGAATATTTTTGGGAAAAATAAAATATTGTTAAATCATGATTACATTTTTTTTTTTTAATTTTGTACCCAGTCAGGTGTTCGCTCTCCGACAAGCTAACACGCACATTGGTAGAGCAATTGGTGTTCGTGCTCGTTTTGTTATATAACAACTCCTTGCAACCAGCAAGGTTAGCTACCATAAGATCGGCAATCGTGTGTTCTAATCAGAGGCAGCGACCCCAGGATGATAGACCTCTGCATTGCCTCAGCCAATGCTTCAACAGATGTACGGCAAGATGAAATTTTTCGCAATTGAGTGAGCACAGTATCTCTCATTCCACCGAGAACGCCTATTATCAACACAACCATATGCATGGTGTACTCTGGGTAGAGTTGCTTCAGTTCGTAAAGGAGATCCTGATACTTGAGTCGTTTTTGTTCCTCCTTGATAGTAATTTTTGTTTCCATCTGGCGAGGAAAACTCAATAACAAACATTTTCGTGTCCTTACCAAGGAGGACAATATCAGGTTTGTTAGCCTGTATTTGTCTAATAGTCGAGAACGAGAAATTCCAGTAAATCCGACAACTCCCATTCTCGACAACAGACTCTATCTCTTCTGGGGCAAAGTGCAGCACTTGTGTCTGGTCTATCTTATACGAGTACCTTAGATGAAAGTACAGTACTTACAGAGCAGTATTATGACGATAGATATATGCGGAGATTGCATAGGCACTACATTTAGATAACAAGTGCATGAGTGTCTCTGGTGCTCGATGGCAGACCCTACAGTTTATATCAGGAACCTCCATTCCCATAATCTCTCTCTGATAGACTAATGTGTTTATTACACCATCCTGACAGGCCAATATAAATCCTTCCGTCTCTGACTTAAGGCCGGCTGACTTGAAAAAAGCAAAGATGAGTCTCTTTGACAATCCCTGATCCTCTACATTTCTATAAAAAAAAACCCATGCAGTGGCTTACTGTTTCTGCAATGTTTCTGCAATAGTAGACTGGTCTCTGTAGCTTTTATCTGGGCTGCTCGGCGACCTACAGATTACATCTCTGTTTCTGTGCCATAAATCGATATGAACACCCAGTTCATGGGCCGCTCTTTCTGCTGGTTTAAACAAAAATGCGCCCACTCCCGCCCTTTCATATTCCTTAACGAGTCTAAGCAATGGGTCTGATGTTTTACTGATAGAATAAGCCAAAATCAGAACAATCCGGTTATGCATAAACTCGAGACTCAAGAGGCCCCTACCTCCATGACACCGTGGCAGGTATATCCGAGGGACGGATGATTTTGGATGCAAAACATCTTTCGGGAATCCTTGTCCAGCTGCTTTAATTCATCCACTTTCCACCTTACAACTCCATGATTAAATTTTCTTTGTTTTTTTTTCACACAGTTGTGGTAAGAATTCCAAGTACCCGGGTGTAACCAAGAATACTTGGGTGTCTACTGATGGTCAAGGGCGCGTTTGACTATTCCGTCTGTTCCCAATATTACTGCATTTTGCATCCATACTACTGCCCTTTTTGTGATACCCTAGTTGTTCGAGGTTCTGTATTAGGGATTTGTGGACTAGACCATAAGCGCTCACCACAAATGGAAGGATATTAACTCTATCTAGGTGCCATATATCCTTAATTTCAAAAGCCCGATCTCTACATTTGTAAATTCTTTTCCTGTATGCTTGGTGTATATTTTCATCTAAAGGTACAGAGAAGTCAACTATTGTGGCTTGATTAGCTTCTTTCTGGTAGAGCACTAAATCTGGTCTATTTGCGTGCACCGTTCTCGGTCAGTCGAATCTGCAAGTCCCAATATAATTTAATGTGTTGATTTTCTAGAACAGGTTTGGGAGCGTATTGATGATATGGTGTGAATGTTGTTAGTAAACCATGTTTCAGACATAGATGTTGGTGAATAACTTTACCCATGGAATCATGTCTTGATAGATAGCTGGTGTGGGCCAGATAGGTGCAACCCGATATTAAATGTTGTATCGATTCCTCGTCTTTATCACAGTATCTGCATTTGGAGGTTGGTATGTTTTGTTTCATGATGTCTCTAACATAATTTCTCGTGGGTACAACCTGATCCTGTTTTGTCATTATAAATCCTTCTGTTTCTCCAAAAAGATATCCTGGGGTTAGATATGTACTTGTAGCCTTGGAGTCAACTTGTTCTTGATTGTTTAGAGGAGCATAGTGTCGTCCATGCAAGGCTTTGTTGCGCCACTTGGTTTTCATTATTTTAAATACATTTTCTGGTTCCGGTTGCAGCGGTGGCCAGCCGAAGAGGAGTGTACTTTTTATCCGATACTACAGCTGCTCGATGTATGGGTGAGTGTTTTCTATAAAAGCAGTTCTTTAGGCTTTGACATTCTCTTTCGTGTATCACTTCCAAACAACCCAGCGCTTTACCGCCTTCCTCTCTTCGTAGATAAAACCGTTCAATCAGACAAAGTCAAATTTGTGGTGGAAATTATTTTTTCTTTCTCTAGTCCGAAGCTCATAGCAATTGTCGTGCTGAATTCCCTTACTAACTCAAGCGCTCTCTTCAGTTGTTCTTTCCCTTTGGCATGCACCTTTAAGTCATCTATACAGAATAGATGTGTTATGGTTGTATCTTTATTCAGAGTTTAACCATATTTGGTGTTTGTTAACATTGAGCTCAACGGATTTAACGCCATACAGAGCCACAAGGGGCTAAGGCTATCCCCTTGAAAAATTCCCTTGCGTATTGGAATTTCTTCCGTTAAATTATTATTATTATTATGTTCCTTTCTATCTTTTTTTCCAGCTAAGCTGGATTTTAAATGAAGCGCGGGCCATAGCCAAAACAACTTCATTCCTCCAAAAATTTTCAGGCTCTGCTATTGTATTAAGGATTACCGCCCTCTGCATTATTCTAAACAGATTTTCTTCTAGTCTCAGTAATTTGATGTTATTTTTCAGGTTCTTTGGTGTAATACAAATTGTTGAAATTATCAATGGCACAATATGGACTTGGTTCAACTTCCATACCCGCTTTATTTCTAACTTGAGGTCTGTATATTTTTGTACTTTTTCTTCAGCCGTCTTTTGAATGTGATGTGTGTTTGGAGCATGTGTGTCGATTAGGAATATTGTTTTCTTCTTTTTGTCTAGCAATATAATTTGTCGATTATTATTGTTCGATCGTAATATAAACTGAAATCTGCTGAATCTAGCACCGCCTCTGCGGTGTATTTATACTAGGGAACTCGCTTTATTATAAGGCTACTACGACTTGCAAGCTCCTGGTGGACTATACTGGCGACCTGATTATGACGGTGAAGATAAACCGTCTGGGAGAGTCCACCACATGCTCCTACAATATGTTGGATAGTCTCAGGTTTTTCGTGGCATTTCCTGCATGTGTCATTTGATACTTGTGATTCTTAATGATCAATTTTTGGTAGTTCTTAGTGTTCTCGACTTGATCCTGAATTGCACATATAAAGCCTTCAGTCTCCGGAAAAAGAGCTCCCCATGTCAACCAGGCGTTCGACGCACCCTTGTCGACTTCATGTCGGTCAAGATCATGGGAGTGTCTACCATATAGAGACATATTTTTGTATAATTGTATAATTGTATAATTGTATAATTGTTCCAGTTGCCTGAATGCTCTCATTTTGCCTTTCCATTTGTTTAAGATTTCGCGGCGTACAATTATCATCAGCTAAACACAGGCTGCCATATAGCGGGCATTCGATCATTCTTTGATGGAAATATGTTCTTAAACTGGATATTTGTTTTTCGTGTATAATTCCTCTTCCTCCTTCAATTCGTTTTTTTACTACTGAGCGGGTGATGTTTCCTATATTTTGTTAGTGTAGTTCTAATTATTCGTTGTAGCCTTTCGATATCTGTGTTTGACCAAGATATAATTCCAAACGAATATATCAAGACTGGTATAGCAAAAGTCCTGTCAAGTCTGAACGTGAATTAAATTATTATTATTATTATTACTATTATTATTCTGCTTATCCTTAATGTAGAATCTCAGCTCATGCTGGTCGATATTCCAATGCCAAGATGGAAAAGCAATTCACCTCATCTCACCCGAACATAGTATTTTACGACCAATGTGACACGTCTATTATTATGGATTTAGCCTAAAGGCATTCGCACTCCCTCCAAGGATCGGCCCTACAATACCAGAACACACCAGGCACAAGCCATACCCGGAGCAAAACCCCGGGTACAGCACGTACCCGGCACATCCTCTTATCGTTATTATTATTATTATTATTATATAATTAAAACATTGTTTATTGGTTTGTGTATTTTTAATTTATTAGTACAATAAAAATAAATAAATTTATCTATTACTGCAATAAAAAATTATAACTTAAATTTAATTATGCATTTAAAAGTAAAGTTTTGTGGTTAGAGGCGCATCAGCAACTGAGAACGCTATTTAGCGATTGGACCTACAGCTTAACGTGGGTTCCGAACCACGGTCATCAGCTACCGAAAACCCCGGTCAGCACCCCCTAGGGCTATCAACCCTTGGTTTTGTGCTTAACCGAAAGTATCTCGAGAAGCCTACCGACTGGCGAGTGACCAACTTAGAAAACCTCTCAGAAGGTATCCGGGCTTACCCAGCCTCGAACTGGCGTGACTGAGGGGTGATTCCTTGTCAGATTTTACACTCTTACCTAGAAACATTCACAAGAATTTTAGAAACACTTTTTTGCCTAGTACGGGATTCGAACCCGGTCCACATTAACTGCCGTAACTAACGTCTTTCGTTCTTCGTTCTAATGCCTTAGACACCACAGCTAATATGGCTCCAATTATACATTTAATTTGGTTTCGTTCTCACTGTCACTTTGATCTGCATTAATAACAAGTGGTTCTATATTATTAATAAGTGATACAGAGGAATGTACTATTTTAATAACATTGTTAATCGAATTTACTCGATTTTCTTTGGGAATACCATCTACAACCTTCCTAATTAATGTTGAAGCAGTTGCACTTAGAGTCGGAGAAATGTTTTTTGCTCTAGCATTGGATTTTAACTGATGCCACATATGCTCAATTGGATTAAAAGCACAGTAATACGGGGGAAGACATAAACTCGTATGTCCCATATCGGCAGCAACGGTACCACATACATATTCCTTTTTAATATTAAACGTCTTTAATATTTCTAGATCACATTTTTTATATGTATATTCGAAATATATATCGTTTTTAACATATGTATAGTTTTGAATTTCCAATTTAGCGTTATTTGGATTAGGAACTTTTTTGTGACGGTTATGATAACTGGCATTGTCCAGTACAATTACGCTTTCCTTAGGCACATTGGGCAAAAATCTATTTATAAACCAATCTTTAAAAAGTTCTGCTGTGGTGTCATCATGGTAGTCCAAAGATGAATGTTTAATATTTTTGGAGGACAACCGTAAACAATTTGGAACTCATCCATCCTCGGAACCAGCATGTAAAATTATAATTATTTTTCCCTTGTTCCCTGGGACTTTGGTTTGGCATTTTCTTAATGTATCTACCTATCCTTTTGCTGGCGTCTCATGTTCATCGAACCATGTTTCATCAAGGTAGATAATGGGACGATTTTATAATCTGTATTTTTTTATAGAGTTAAGTAGTCAAATCGCCATCGTCGCGATCGTTGTGATTCCATTAATAATTGTCTTTTATTAATGGTTCGATATAAAAAACCCATTTGAGATAATATTCTCCGGAGGCCAGTTCTGATGCAAAAAATGTTGGTTTCATCTTTATTTAGTCACTGTTGCAATGAATGCAATGCAGGCATAGTCTGCTCTTCAAACATAGCATAGCATAGCATAGCATAGCATAAATATTGCTTGAAATTAAGTCTTGTCACTTTCGTCAACACATTTGCTTTTATCAGAATCACTACGGACCTTTTTGGCTTTAACTGGCTTCGTTACAGTATATTTAACTGTAGACAACGGAGTTTTCCTTAATGAAGACGTTTCTGCTGCGGCTGCATTTACATTAACTCCCTATTCAATAAAAAACGGATTCATTTTTAACAATTTGCTTAGCAATGGGGGATAAATGTTTTTTTTTAAATTAGTACTACCGGAGGGACAATGATAATTGTCTTGCCAAGAACGCCACATTTTTAGCACGTTTGGAATAACAATACGATCGAAATTATAGAACTGCACTGTTTAAGAAAATAATGCGAACGTAACTAAAATATTTCGAAAGTACTAAACCAGGTATAAAATTAATATTATCTTTTTACCTGTTATTTTATTAGGCCCGACCCTGTTTATGTTTCTTGCAATTTTGTCGGGTTTCGTTACGGCAGGGGCTGTTAAGAGTTTATTGCAGCCAATTGGTCAACGATATATCTTGAAACGTACTTTACTAGTTTGTAGTATTATCCAGTTAATATAACACTTGGATAACACTTAAATTTCGTATTATCTCTAAAACTAACAAAACTCTCTTTGAAATTCTCGACCATCAGCAATATTTTTCTGATTTAGTTTCATCTGATTATCATTATTTTGAAACTATCATAAAAATGACTAAAATTTAGTATATGCAAAAGCAAATTCTACTTCCTTGCCTTCCAAACATTCTACTTCCTTGTATTGGTATTGACTGACCTACTTGGATTATTCCAGCACACAAGCGAAGTGTACGTAATATTACTTAAAAGTTTGGCCGACATAGTGGTAAGTCCATAATGCCTTTTTGCCAAAATGAGCTTCTTTATTGCCAACAAATGTCAATAGGTTATCAATTTTAGCCATTGAGTTCCTGAGTGACCTACATATCGTATTGGCAGACGTATCCATTTTAAGATGGTCAAAATCGGTCGATTTGCTAATATTTAACTTATCTTTTTTTTTGGGTTTTTCGTCTCGATCTAAAACTCAAAAATATCAAAAATATCTTTTCTTATGTAAATAAAGAACCACTGGGTAAAAAAAAACAAAACGAAAAAAAGTTTCTCAGTGATTCTTTTTCTATAATAAATTTGCTTAACGAACAAAATTTTAAAAAATTGTAAAATAAATACAAACTTTTGAACGTTAACTTTTCGGGAGGTCTTCTCCTCCCGTTTTCAAAACTAATCTAAAAAATAAATTATATTAATTTCTATATATACTAAAAAGATCGGAAGTAAATATATTTTTTGTGTATATGTCAATGATACTTATATTGACAATAAGTTTTTAATGAAAGTGACAAACTACCAATAAAATATATAGGTGAGGTTTACTGAGTGATTATTGTGTATTGAAATATTTAAACGTTTTCAATTGTATTCTTTAGAATCGGGAACCATATCGAATTTAAATCTACCGAAGGCATAGCAATACAGTTATTTTTATTTAAATTAATTATAGCGGTTTGTTTTAATCTTCTGTATTTGTTCTGTATTTTATTATCGTTTTGGAATTATTCCCACTGATTTTATGTTCCGATTCCCATGGGTGTTGACAAATTCTAGATTTATTAAAGTCGCCGTTTCTAAGAAGGTTTTTATATACTTTTATTCTAACATCTAACGGTCTAGATGTATCACCTATATAAAATTTGCCACATTAGCAGGAAATTTTATAAAGTACATTTTTGGTACTCTGTTGTGTGTTGTTTGATTTGGTTTTTGGTAATATAGATCTAACAGTATTTTTTGTTTGTTGGTTATATTTATTTCTTACTCTTTTAATTGTGTCAGAAATACTGCGGATGTAAGGAATTGTGAGGTTAATTATTTGAGAGTTATTATTATTGTTATTAGTAAGTTTTCTGTTTTGTTTGGTATCAAAAGTTTTAAAATATTTATCTATGAAATTTTTTGGGTAATTGTTTTTTATTAAAATGTCCCTGATGTAATTTGTTTTTTTTGTATCTATATTTATTTATGTGTGTTTAGTTTTTCCTATCTTTTCAGTATACAGAGAAATTAATATAATTGATTTTTTAGATTCGTTTTGAAAACGAATCGTTCAAAAGTTTGTATTTATTTTAGAAATTTTTTTAAATTTTATTCGCTAGGCAAATTTATTACAGAAAAAGAATCACTGAGAAATTTGTCTCCGTTTTGTTTTTGTTCTTTACAAAGTGACTGTTTATTTACATAAGAACAGATATTTTTTTAAGTTTTAGATCGTGGAGAAAAACCGAAAAAACTCCACAATCATACAGACAATACTTATTTAACTTATCTACCATCTTATTGATTGTGATGCGTGGATCTTCGGCTATTTTTACCTCAATTTTCTTTACATTAGTGCTTGAAGGACGGTCAGAGCGATCCCGAAATCTCCGTCTCTCAACACTTTTGCACCGTGGACTTTCCAACAGAACACTCTCCGTAAACCGCACTAATCTTGTTTTTTGTTTGGACATCATTATTGTCCTTTTTGAAACAAAAAAATATAATGTGGCATAAATCCAAGTTATTGACCGAAATTTTCATTTTGAATCAACTTGACCAACTGAAGGCAAATCAAAGAAAATTTGAACGTAAACATTGTAAATACCACAGAAATTAATAATATGTGAATAAATATTACTAATTCAACAAAGTTTCTTGTTTACAAGCATTAAAAGAGAAGGAAATTCTGAACTGAAGGAAAATTCCTACGCACTATCCGAACAACCTGATATTAGAAACGCATATAGTACGCTTTCCATTTTATTTCATTTACACAATATTCTATGCTCATTACCTCGATACTGTCTATTGTCAAAAGGATTGACAAATTTAAAAATGTTGATACTCGCATTAACGTCTAAATAACATTTCAAAATCAAGCCATTTTGCAAATTATATTATTTCAAATTAACAAATTTACATGCGAAATAAGTAAAACTATTGCATTTTGAAATTCTCGCACACTTAATTTACATATGCCACTTTGGATTCTAATCATAAATTGCTTTATACTTTCTGCCCTTCACTCTAAAATAATAGTCAATGATTTCCATAATGGCACCATTTGTCCATCCAAAACCAGACTGAATATGATATTCTCCACCTCCACCAAACTGGCCACTTGTTAATGAATTGTATTTTTCAAACATTACCTACAATAGGAAGAAAATATTAAGAAACAACATTTCCATTATTTATATATATATATATATATATATATATATATATATATATATATATATATATATATATATATATATATATATATATATATATATTATTATTATTTTTTTTATTTATTGGGTTTTTCGGTCAGTAATTAATTTTTAATTTTTAATTTTTCTATTAACGTTTCGGTTCAAACAAAGAACCATCCTCAGAATAATTCTACAATCCATATAACTTTTATAAAAAACACAAACTTACATTTAAAAACATACCAATATTTAAATAAGCAATTAATTTTTAACTTTTTAAAAAAAAAATTAAATTTTATCACATATGTGTTTTTTATATAAGTTATGTATTGTAGAATTATTCTGAGGATGGTTCTTTGTTTGAACCGAAACGTTTATATATATATATATATATATATATATATATATATATATATATATATATATATATATATATATATTAGAAGTTCGTTTCCGTGAGGCCATATTATAAAGATATCATCCACATAGTGTTTCAAAGTTTAGCGTTTTAAAGGAGGCCAATGCCCAGGAAAGGAGCCACGTGGCGGCGAGGTAGAAAAGTCAATAAACGGACACCCGACAGCGTTACCGAGCTCCGCAAATAGTCCCGAACTACCCCGATATAATCTGCGCAGTCGCCGGCCGGCTATAACAGCGAGCACAATAACCCGTGCACGTCAGTTGGACTCTTCAGTCGAAGTCGATCTGAATCTAACTTTAGAGTAGAGCAAAACTTATTGATTGTCCTGTTTTCACACCGAAAATGGTTAGTTTGTATCAAAATTCTTTCGTTCAACCAATGCTTTTGTTCCACCAAAACTCGCTCGTTCCTTGAATAACCTATCATATTTAACCTTCCATCTTTTTTTGTAATTGTCAATGTAAGTATCATTGACATACACAAAAATACATTTACTTTCTATCTTATCAGAATTTCTAGAAATTAATATAATTTATTTTTAGATTCGTTTTGAAAACGGGAGGAGAATAGTGCCCGAAACGTTAACGTTAAAAGTTTGTCTATTTCTTTAGAACATTTTTATATTTTTAAAATTTTGTTCGTTAGGCAAATTTATTACAAAAAAAACTGAGAAAGAAAAGAAAAACACTGAGAAACTTGTCTCCGTTTGGTTTTTTGTTTTACCTAGTGATTCTTTATTTACATAAGAACAGATATTTTGATATTTTTTGAGTTTTAGATCATGGCGAAAAATCCAAATAAAGAAAAAATACATATCGCGTGGTAATCCAAGGGCTTTAGATTGCATAGCTTGGTGGCTAGTTGACATCATTTCGCGAAATAACGCGTCCAAGAAACTTTTCTTGCAATAAATATATGTCTATAGTATTCACCATTAATAGTAATATGATTTCCATTATCGTCGTTGTCGGGGAGAGGTTGAATCGAGTGTCTGTCCATGGTTAATTGTCACAATATATTGAGCACAGCAGTCTGTGAGTGACATTTACATTTCAAACGGCGTTTTTGTTTCAAATATGAATGTATCAAAGTTTTGACACTCGTTGTGTTAAATATAGTGTCGAATATAAATACTTACTTTATTTTCATCGAATGCTTTCAAATTGGATTGAACCCATCTAAGAGCCAACGTCTTCGCGAGGTCTTGAGCTTCCTCGTCTCCTGACCTTTCAAGACCGAATATGATCATATTTTGATACGGCGACCAAGCATTAGGGAAATCCCATTGGAAACCTGGAAAATAACATTAAATAAAACTTTGTAAATTATTTGTTTTTGAGATAATTATATTATGGTTTCGCAAGTAAAAACATCATTGTGGCTTCGCAGCTCCCATTCTCTCCAGACTTGAATGCTTATGACTTTTCGTTTTGAAAAGAATGAAAATTTCCCTCAAAGGAAACTACTACTTTAAACAAGACAATGTAGAATTGTAATTTTAATTGAAACAAAATGTTTAAATTAAAAAAAATCTGTATCGTTACTTTGTTGATACACCTCATATATGGATTAGACAAATGTGTCTTTTCCATAAAGTCAGAAATGGATTTTCTACGTTTTTTCAAAGTGTATTTTTCACATACAGACTATCAAACCTTGCTTTGCGCTTAACTTCAGGTCTCTCGAGAAGCCTACCGACTGGAGACTGATGACGTAGAAATTCTACAGTAGAATACCTCTCAGAAGGATTCCGCCTTACCCAGCTTCGAACTGGTGTGACTAAGGTGAAATTCCTAGTCGGATTTTACACATTTGCCTGTTGAAATGTGGTATACGAGCCTGGTCTCTCCAGGGTCAACCATCCCGGGGCTAACACCACTAAGCGGCGCTGCATTTCGACTTCCGAGTCGCGGGATGATAAGAAATCAGATCTGGATGATTCCCTCACATACGTTTGCCTGTGGAATGGTTCCCATTCAATGTTTTTATTATTTGATTAAATTTGACCGAAATTTCATAGAAACACACGAACATTCAGTACAAAACTTAAATATAGGACTTAGATGTAGACGCCAGAAATTACACAAGTATGAAGGTTGGAAGTTGTAATACCTGAAAATCGACTAATTAGATCCCAATTATAATTAAAAAAAGCAATTTAGTCACAAATAAACCATTCTATTTTAAAAATTAGTTTGGCTTAAGCTCAAAAAAAAATCCACTACCAAATTACTTTTTTTTATTAAATTGCTTGATGCACGTTTCACTAACCATCATCAGAAGATAATTCAATATAATTCTAAAACTAAACTATGTTCTATTTATATGAATACCCTACCTAATGAAGCGTGTAAAATCATAAATCGTAAAGTTAACCAAGCGTTTCACTAATACAAGGTGTCCCAAAAGAAAGTTTATTTTTGATATAGCGATTATTATTACTATTATTATTATTTCCTATGACATATCAATAATGAATGCAAGATCGAGTATCAACAAACTAAACATAAAAACATAAAATACAAACTATTACAACACTAAATCTAAAATAAAAATGCAAACTATTACAACATTAAATCTAAACTTAGAATATATTACACAGATGGGGCAGATGCTTGGTGTAGTTCGATGAAACCATCAACGAAGAGTCTTCGGGGACATTCATTTACTATGCGGATCGTAGTCTGCTGATCTGCGCCACAGTCACAGGAAATAATCTCGGTTCTACCCCATCGGTACATTAAATAGTTACATCTTCATTGGCCAGTCCGGAAACGGTTAACCTGGACCCATACTCGACGAAGCAGTTTGAAGCCGGGGACACGTTCTGATGGATCGTGTATAAGGTATCCATTATGTGGGACTGTAGTAGACCACACGTCTCTCCATTTCTGTTCCAGGTGGAAATCTTCTCCTGTTATTGTTGGGTCCATAGTTCACGGGGATTTTCTGGATCGTAGCCTTAGATTGGGGAGATTTTGTAGTTCATTATAAAGTATTGAGTTAGCATGGGTATGGCAGTTACTAAATTCCCTCACTGCTGCTGCTTGCCTTCTTATTTGAGAGGGGGCGATATTGGCTAAATCTGGGAGCCATTGGAGCGGTGTGGGCCTCAAAGTGCCGGTCATAATACGCAAAGCACTTCAGTTGTGTGTTTACGTATGCGCTACTAAGCCATATTGGTATGCAGTATTCAGCAGCCGAGAATACAAGTGAGAGTGTAGAAGTTCGTAGTACGTCAGTATTTCTGCCAGCGAATTTCTGGATTATATTGACTCTGGAGGCAACTTTCTTAGCACCTTTTATTAGATGATGTGTAAAGGCTCGATCCAGTGTCACTCGGAGATATTTAGGTTGCTCGTTATGCTTCAGCTGTGTGTTGTCAAAGCTTGTAAGTGAGTGTGCGCTGTGCACATGTGCGCAAAGATGCGCCATTTGCAGCACAAGTAAACAGTCGCACAGAACAAAGTAGATGTGCACCACATGTCAAGTGGGCTTGTGCCTTTCTGAAACAAATAACTGCTATATGTTATATTATAAAAAATAATGGTTTAAATTCCACATGTATTTCAAATAATAAAGATTTTGTATAGCTTTTATGATATCTATAATTTACACTAACTCTACCCTATTTTCCTAGCGGTTATATACTGAGATCATGGTCTAAAAAATTTATCAAAGCAAAATTATCACAAAATATTTTGTTTGTATATTCTAAAAAAAATAAGGAACAGTATTTTTATGTTTACCTAAACCTTCTGAAAAAAAAATATCGTCGGGAACAAAGGGTTAAATAACATCTATATCACGGTGTTGCTCAAGTGCATGTTGGGCACCTCATTGATTACGCTACCCAACAAAAATCTCTTTTTGTCGTGGTACCGGAAAAGTAATACCTGATTTTGGATGTTTTTGATGTGTTGCTATTTTTAAAATTCATCGCTTTAAGGAAATTGAAGAGAGATGATCAAATTAGTAGGATATCCTTAAAAATCCGCTGTTTTTGTGTGGTTTTTGGTCAGGATGAGTTATTTGTTAATACTTTTTCTAAGATGAGGTTGGCAACGTGGTAATTGTTAAGGAATTTATAATTTCTAACAGGCCTAAATCTGATGAGTCTTCAGTACGAGTTTGAACATTTGATGGTCCACAGCAATTTTTTTCGAGAACCTGACAAGAACCCTTTTAGTGTGTTCTGAAAATGAGTAACAACACTGTCGAGCAACGGTGCGTTATCAACTTTTGTTTCAGACTTGTCCAGAGTGGGGCGGACACTTTTTCAAAACTTCAATATACCTATGAAAACGGTATTTTATCGATCATATAATCTGGGATCTTGTGCGGTTTGATCGTCGATTGACGATTAGAATGAACGGGGAAGAGTTGAATTTGACTCACACAACCGTTCATCAAATTTTGACCAATGAATTAGATATGGATAAAATCTGCGCGAAAATGTTTCCGTAAAACCATTTGCAGAATCAAAGGAACAACAGAATAGAGACAACACAAAGGAAAAATCTCTTGACTTTTTGAAACGGATTGAAAATGATTCTCATTTTATGCGACGTGTCATTTACTGGATATGAGTTGAAAGCGCACCGTTGCTCGAAATTGTTGTTACTCATCTTCAGAAAAATCCGGTTCACGAAAAAAAATGCTACGGACCACCAAGTGACTCTACTGAGTTCAAACTCGTATTGAACAAGCATCAGAGGAGACCTATCTTACCTTACTTTTAAGAGGAAGTCAACAGTATTGCCAGATCGAAATCCGATCACAAGCAATCGAAACCAGTATCGTCACTTTATTTACATACCTCACACTTCAAATATTCTTTTAGGTTTCGTCGCCATTTTAAAATGTCTTACAATTTATTGAAGTGAACACTTGTTTAGCCGCGTTGAGCGATTTTCGGTAAGGGCAAAACTTATGAGTTCGCGTCACCGACATGCTAGTGACGTGTTGCGCCAGACTGGCGACGCCAAATAATTAAATTGTGTTTTAAGTAATCATTATTTTAATTGTTTAATTATAGAATCACTGTGAAGGACAAGAGTGAGTACTTAATATGCTAATATATTTATATAGAAAAATGAATAACAAAAACAAAGCATTTATTTTCAAATATTTCTAATATTGGTTGAAAAATTTTGTATTAGTTATTTTTCTAATATTTAATCTTTGCAATACATCGTGCAATGAATATTTCATAGTGGCTTAGGAGTTATCTTACTAGCGTGGTAAAACAGATTTCCAGTTGTTCGATAGTATTTTTGTCGCGGATTTTAAAATTAAAAATTTTATAATAAATTTAATTTTTCAAAATTATTGTTTATTGGTTTAAATTGTCAGAAATAAAATATGTGTTTTGTTATTTTTTGTAAAATGAAACTTTACAAAAAAGTATTGTAATATAATTAGTTTTTCTAAATATCCATTTTCTATATTTGTTTAGATTCTCGGTCCTACGATAAAAAAATTATACATTTTTAATTACACATTTAAGGAATAATTAATTTAAAAATTAAAAAAATGATGCTAAAATTTCAAGTTTTCACTTCTGTCGGCAGTCCCCATGACTGCCTAACTTTTTTTTGTGTTAATTTAATTGAAACGTTTAAATCTCATTATAGAAAGTCCAATTTGAACTAAAGAAAGACGTTCGTACAAGTTCATACGTGTAGAAGCTTAGGCGCATTTCGATAGGTTGATAAGTTTTCAGGTCTATGCTCCAGGTCATGCTTCAACAGGCTCCACAGTTTCGAATGCTTCTACCGAACCGACGGTAAGTGACACCGGTGATACCGAATCCGCAATCACGAAAGTCCTAAAGGGTCTTTCAAATTGAGCGGTTTTTTTTTAATTCTTGAATAAAACACAGAATTTGCATTGTTTTTCAAAAAGTTTTTATTTATAATTGAAGCATAATTTAAACGCGAAAGACAATATCTGCCAAATGACTATCTCTTAAGCCGGTCACAGACTTCGTTCTTTTTCATCCATTCGTAACGCTGCGGTTCAGAACGTCGTTCCAAAAACGCCAAAAACAGATGTGTGTGACGAAAAACCGTCGTGTTGTATCGTTGGTTAAAATATCTGTTGGCGCTTGATTTTTGGAACGACGGTTCATCGGTTGTTTTAATTTTGATTAAAATGGACCAAAAAACAATTTCTAATTGATGTGTTTGAAACCTATAGACAATTTCCTTACATGTCGCGTATAAAATGGGTTGAATACAGAGATCCGTATAAAAAATCAAGTTTATGAAGTATTACTAAAGAAACACCAAGTAATAGATAACGATGCAACATTACAAATAGTCAAAAACAAAATAGATTCTCTACGTGGCGATTTTAGAAAAGAATTGAAGAAAATCAAAAATTTGCAAAGGGTTGGAGCTGGGGCAAATGACATTTACCAGCCACATTTATGGTACTTTAAATATTTTACATTTTTAATAGATCAAGAAACTCCGCGAGGAACTGTTTCGAGTATTGATATTAACGATGAAGACTTGGTAAATATGGCTAGTTCTTCATCCATCCTTAAGTAATTAGATCAATTTTCCGGCTCCATTTTCAACCCATTTAATAAATTAAAACGGAAATATGTTTTTCGCTTTAAAAGCCATTCTTTCACCCATATTGTACGCTGCTTTTTTTTATTAATTTTATTTAAAACAACCGGCACTGGCACTGCTAGTACTTTCTTCCTCCTCATGACGTAGTAATTCTGAGAACAACTGAAAATTACTGCTGGGTCAGATTCTAAATCATTCGTAGTGTGTGGGCAGAAAAGTTTGGCGATTCAACACAATATTCCGAAAATCGGCGATTCGAATGGATGAAAAAGAACGAAGTCTGTGCCCGGCTTTACATCTCTACAAATGTCCACTCTTTTGTCAAAATTTTGGATGACATTTTGGCATAACCGTAGCTCTACCTTATCAATGTCTCAAATGATTTAATCCTTTAGTTCAGGAATCGATTGTGAATTTTTCTTATAAACATGGCTTTTCACATAACCCCAAAAAATAGTCCAACGGCGTCAATTCACATGTTGATCTTGGTGCCCAATTAACATCGCCATTTCTTGCAATAACTCATCCCGGAAATTTTTCTCATGAATAAATCAATTGTTTTATTAGCAGAGTTAGGCGTATGGCCATCCTGCCAGCACCACATACCCTCCAGATCAATATTATTCAATTCAGCCCATAAAAGTCCCGTTATTATCTCATGATATCAAACATTCTTACAGTTACAGTTTCACCAGCAGCATTCTGAAAAAAATACGGCCTAGTTACACCTCCCGACCATAATGCACAACAAACAGCAACTCGTTTGGGATATAAAGGTTTTTCATGAAGCAATCGTGGATTTTCCTCACTTAAAATGCGGCAATTTTGTTTATTAACATAACCACTAATTTCAAAAAGTGCTTGATTTAAAAAGATGATTTTTTATACTTACAATTGAAAAATACTATACGTTTTGAATGATCCGGTGGTTTTAGTTTCTGTGTTATTTGAACTTTATATGCCTCCCTTACGTCATGTTGTCTATTCACTAAATTGTTGTGAATGTGTCCAAATCCAAATTGTTGTGAATGAACTAAGGGAAATTTTTGAGTCTTCAGCAATACTTTCACAACCAAATCAATATGCTCTTGTGAACGACCACTACGACTATATTGTTAGAAATCTACTATCAAGACAATAAATATTGTAGAATCACTCATGATATTTTTTTTTTCTTTTTGATAGAACTACCCTTATTAATTTTTCGTTACCATTAAGTCACTACCGGTTACCTAAAAAAATAATCTTGCGCACGTCAGTGTCAGAAACTGATCTAAAATAAACGAATTATTGATTGTTTTTTGGAGAGGGTGGACATGGTCGGGAGATTCTGTTCTCGGTGCTCGGACAACGTGCTGCTCTAGTTCAGTTATTATTATTATTATTATTACTCACGTATGGGCCCTGGTGGACCACACGAAGTACAGTTAGAGGCGTTTGTTGTTGTTAGCCGTCCTTTGCGCCCATACTAATTTCATCCTTTCGCTATGAGCTTTTTTCTTTTCGTCAGACCAAGTTGTTCCAGTCTTCCTACATTTTTCTCTCTGGCCAACCTTCCAAACGTTAAACTTCCTGAATTTCACTTTGTGTAATATTTGCTGATCTTAGGTCCTCTTTAATTTCAGAAATCCATTTAATTATTTCTACTTTAGCTTTACTCCTATTTTCATAAAATTGTCTAGTTAGCCTACTCGGATTCATCCGTTTTATGTGTCCGTAAAATGTAAGTCCTCATTTTCCCATATCGCTATGTATATCTGTGTATTGTTTGATTTTTTGGTTTTCTCGAGGTCGGTATACGAAGTCGGCGTTTCTGCCCCATATAGACTTTCTGGCTTAATAACAGTATTGTAATGTTTCAGTTTTGTGTTTTTAGATATGCATTTTTTGTTGTAAATATTTTGTGTAAGTCTCAATGCCGTTTCCATTTTTTAACATCTACCCTTGTTGACCATTTTTTCCAACCCAATTTCGATGATTATTTCACCCAAATATTTTAATTGAGAGACTCATCTGATGTTACCATATTTTGTTTTTAGAAATGGTGTTCTTAGTCTGTTGTAAGTCTTGTATTGTGTCTTTTTAAAGGAAATTAGGAGTCCTATCTTTTCTCCTGTTTATATTAGGATTTCAATCTGTTTTTGTGCCATTAATATATCTTGAGCCAAAATTACTAGATCATCAGCAAACGCCAGACAATCAATTTTGATGTTGGTTCTCCCCAGTTTAATGGGCTGGTCAATATTCAAAGCCGACTTTTTTTCACGCACTCCTGTATTACTTTTTCTATAACACAGTTGTATAAGAATGGCGGGAGTCCATCCCCTTGTCTTACTCCAGTTTTAATTTCGAAGGGCTCTGAGATGTCTCTCATGAATTTAACTTTTAACCTTGTGTTAGTTAATGTTGCTTTAATAATTGCCAGCGTTTTCAGATCTAGTCCTTGTTCTTTTAAGATTTGTAATACAGATTCACGGTCAATAGAATCATGTGCTTTTTTGAAATCCACAAATGCACAGACGAGATTTTTATTGTACAGTTTTTGATGTCTTAAGATGAGCTTTAAATTCAGGATCTGTTCAGGGCAGGATTTGCCCGGTCGAAAACCTGCTTGATATTCACGAATTTTAGGTTCTAACTGTCCCTGTGCTCTGTCTAGCAGACATTAAAATAGAATCTTGTAACAAACTGGGAGAAGAGATATCCCCCTGTAGTTGTTTACATCCGTTCTATTTCCTTTCTTGTGTAGTGGATGGGTTAGAGCATCTTTCCAATCTTCCGGAATCCGTTCGGTTCGCTAAACTTCTTCTAGAATTTTGGTTATTTCCTTGATTGTACCTGGACCAGGGGATTTCAAAAGTTCAGCAGTATAGTTCCATCTACACCAGAAGCTTTGTTATTTTTAAGTCGCTTGATTTGCCTAATTATTTCATCTAAATTTGGTGGTAATGAATCTGGGTTTGTTTGTTTAGGGTTTAGTGTTGGTAATATGTTTAAGGGCTCAGGATAGTTTAATAGTTGTTCAAAATATTTCGCAAGTTCTTTGGAATTGTCTTGGTTATTTAGAGCTAATTGTCCGTTTTCCTTTTCCAAAAAAATGTTGTAATTTATTTCTGTTTTTTGACTGTTCCAATCTTTGAATGCTTTACTTCGACATAATACTGCTTGCTCGCAAACTTCATCCCACCACGGATGTTTTCTACGTTTTTGTAAAGGGACCAACTTTAAGGCTGTTTTAATAATTTTTTGTTTCAATTCTTGCCAGTTCTGTGCTGGTTGTTTATCAAGCTCTTCTGTTAGGGCTGGTTTTATTTTCGTTGGGTCGAACTTTGGTATTAGCAGTCTCTTTTGAATAAGTTTTCGAGGTTTTAAGCTAAGTTTGATTCTAGTCAAGTAGTTATCCGTGTCTATGTTAGCTCCTTTCCTGACTTGAACATTCAAAATCTTTTTATAATTGGGGTACGAAATGGCATTATGGTCACTTTGAAATTCACCCATGTAGGTGTTTGGGAACCTCCAGGTCTTTTGTTTTATTATTTTCTTCTTAAAATGGGTTGACATTATTTTTAGATTAAACTGCGAACATAGTTCAACCAATCTTCTACCATTATGGTTAGTCGATTTATGAGCGGGAAAACTGCCGACTGTTTTCCTGTACTTTTCTTCTTTCCCTAGTTGGGCGTTGAAATCACCCAATAGGATTTTTACATGGTTAGAGGGAATTTTAGAGATAGTCTTTTCCAGAATTTCCTTTTTACTTACTTTTCCTTTACTTTTACTTTTTCAGGATTAGGTTTATTTTCTTCTTTAACTGGAAGGAGGTACACTTGAGGGATAGTGTCATAAGTCGATTATTTACTGGCTGGACACTAGTTATAGAACCAAGAATGTTTCTTGAGATAGCGCAAGCAACACCGAGATATGGTGTATTTTTGAGTATTCTTTTGTCCGTTTTACTTTTAAATAGTCTGTAGTTGCCGAGTTGAGTTTTAGTTAATATTAAAGTATTATTTTTATATCCGACCCTTACCTACTTACTTAATCCGTCCTTTTTATACCCGGAGATGTCCAGGTGAAATTACATTTCATGTATTAATGAAGTTTCTCCATAATTTCGGTCCTTAGCCAGGTTAACTGCTTCCTGCCATGTTTGGCCTCTTCTTTGGATTGTTTTGTTCTTTCCCATCGCTCTAGCTCCCCAAACTTTCTTGGTTTCTGTCTTGATCCATTCTGTTTAGATGACCATGTGGTCCAATGTATATCAGCATTTCCGGAGTGATTTCGTCGCCCCCAGGTGCTTTTCCCAGTTTAAGTTTTTCTATGGTTTCTGTTAGTTCTTCTCCAGTTATTAAATTTTCACTTGTTTTTCCTGGATTTTTATTGTCTATTATTTCTTAATTTTTGTTTAACAAGTTGTTGGTGTCCGGGTTTAGTAAATGATTGAAAGTACTCTCTCCACCTTTCGAGTATGCATTCATCATTCGTCAATAGTTTACCTTCTTCGTCATTTGTCTGCTTTTGGATTATGTCTTTGTTGTTTCTTAAATTTTTGAGTGATCTGTAAAACGATTTTATGTTTTTCTTCATTTGTTGTCCGAATTTGTCCCAGCTCACCATTTTCACTTCCTTAACTATAATCTTGGCAATGTTATTCTGCTCTTTGCATTTTTTACGGTTTTCCAGTGTTTTAGTTATTAGGTACTTCTTCTATAAAATCTTCTTCTTAATCTCGTTCTTCACATTCTCGTTCCACGAAGTGATTTCTACTTTTGTACTACTACCTTTGTGATTTCTACTCTTTCTGCTATATCCACAAGTTTTTCTTGCTGACATGGTTATGCTAATTTTCAGTTTGCACCAGTCCTGTTCAATATCTTCACCTATCTCCTCATTTCTCTTACATTCCCTCTCTAATATTCCCTGATATTTCTTCCTTTTATCCTTTTATCTCAATTTGTATGACTTGATTATTTCTTTGCAAGCATTTGTTTGTCCAGTTGGGTGCTCCACTCCCTGGTTCCTGATTTTAATTGTCGTTTCCAGCAAATAGTGGTCATAATCAATTTCATACCCTCTCCTTACTCTTACATCGTTTATTTCTTTCTGTTCTTAGTTTTTGCTCTTCTATTTCTGAGATGAGGCTGGTATTTCCAAGTTGTCCCTGACTATATTATTCCTGACTTTGTCTATTCTTGTTATTCCCTGTACCTTACGAAGATATCTTCCTTCCTTACCATATTTCCTCCCTACTCTTACATCGTTTATTTCATTCCGTTCAGTTTTTCTCACTATGGTATCATCTATTATTGATTTTTCTCATCATTTCTCTAGATGCTACTTCCCTTGTTATTCTGTGTATATCCTTATGTTAGAACTGACCATTTGCGACTGTTAAATTGGTGGAGAGATTCTGTTCTCGGTGCTCAGACAACGTGCTGCTCTAGTTCAGTTTTTGATATTAAAGATTGTTTTTATATCCGACCCAAATTATTCTTAATTTTTATGTCCGTATTTCTAACAATATATAGATCTTCTTTTATCTACCATTTCAATTTCTTGAAATTATTGAAGAATTTGATTGATAGTGCTTTCAGATGGACGATAGTGCAAACCTTAAGTCAAATAATTCAACAATTTTAACGCGTGGTTGTATTGTGTACGACTCCAGTTGTATAAATTTTATACCTTACACTTGCGAAATGAGACTATACCTAGGCAAATTCACAACGCCATCTGTGATTTAATCAATAATTTTAAAAAACCGCTCAGTTTGAAAGACTCATTACTGGTTAATAACAAATATTAATAATTATGGTGAACATGGATGAACGTTAATTTATATTTTTCTTTAAAATTTTGAAGCCAATATACCTGAAGTAAACAATGTTGAGGGAATCCCATGATAATCCAATACTCCATATTTCTTCAAATATCGTACAGCGTTTTGTCCTCGTTCTTTTTTAACATCGTCTTCTAAAGCATCAGCCCATAATGGAGCAAAGTTACTTGCTGCAAAATACTTTCTTGGTTTGTTTAGCTTCAAGTCATAATCATACCTGGAAAAACCACACACATGGTTAATATTGTTATTACCGTATAAGTATCAGATAAATATTTTTTTTTCGTGCGTTATTAAATATCGGGTTGATGTAAGACTTGACCGCGTGACGAAACAAACATTCTCGACATCGATAAACTTTTGCACCAGTCCGTGAAAGTTGAAGGGCGAAACAAACCGCAGATGGTGCACCAGTGCTTTAACTGCTAGAGATTCGGATACGTATCAAACCAGTGCAAAGCAACGATAATTTGTGTAAAGTGCGCAAGTGATCACACTAGCAGCGAATGCAAAAGGGACAGCAACCCACCAGCCATTTGCTGTAATGCCGAGATCCGCATCCAGCGAACTACACCGGTTGAACAGACAGACCAACCCGAGGATCAGCCACGAGGGCACCGTCTTCGCAGCGTTCCCAACCCGATGCGACATCGCAAACGCCAATTTCAACACCCACACAAGCGTTTGTGTGTAGCCAGCAACGTAACGAAATTCCGACGCAACCATCAGCATCGCAAGGCAACACAATTGATGAACTTGTGAAACAAATCTCAGGGCAATTACTGTGCCTGATTCAAGCCGAATTAGGTCCAATCGTCCAGCTCCAGTAAACAACCACCCCAGTTCTCACGCGATGAGAACCGAAGCCTTTACGATCTTCGCCCAATTTTCAGCCTCAACAACTATACTAAGCTATGTTCTATTTATATGAAAACCATACCTAACGAAGCGTGTAAAAATCATGAACCGTGAAGTGTACTAAGCCTTACATTAATAATTGAAAAAGTTGACTGAAAGGAATCGGTCCTTTATCTCGGTTCATGACTTTCTTACATTTTTCTATTTGAATGCTTTCATATGAATCCAAAGCCCTATTATTATTAACACTTTTAATTAGTCTTAAATTACTAATATCTATACTGTGGTCATGTTCGATTGCATGTTGGGCAACACAAGATTTTTCATTCCTCCCATATCTAATGTGGGCAATATGTTCTTTATATCTTGTCAATATGGATCTTTTTGTTTGCCCAATATACCTTCGATCACAGTCTTGACAGCTAATTTCGTAAATCCCCGACTTTTCATGTTGCTCTACTTTATCCTTTGGATTACCCAGAACTTCTCTTAATTTATTATATGGTTTGTATACAACCTTAATGTCCACTTTTTTCAAAATTTTGTCTAGTCCTCTTGTTAATTGGGCATCAAATGGTATTACCATGAATTTCTTTGTGTTCTGATGCTTTTGAAAAGTCGAAGATTCTTTCAATAATTTTCTGAACTTATGTTTTATAATTAGTTTATCTACAATGTTCTTATTATAACCATTCACTTCAGATACCTCCCTAATTAATTTTAATTCTTTGTTATAATTATCTTTATTTAAAGGAAAATTAATTTACCTATTTACCTCATCTATTTACCATAATTAAACTAGCCATCTTATTTTGGAAGCTATGATTTGAATCATTAGGAATGTATCTCGAAGTGGTGGTGGTTTTTCTGAAAATATCAAAATCTAACCTATTTTTATTATTTCTACTGACTAACACATCAAGAAATGGTAAACTATCGGTTGTTTTCGAGTTCATGCGTGAATATTATATTTTGGGATTTACGATTTAGGTTCTTAATAAAATCATCAGTTGTACAGGATTTGCAATTTTTCTTCAAGCTGTTTTTTAGAGTATTATATTTCATCTTTCCTTGTTGGCCATTTCTGGTATTTGCCTGATCTCGCCATCGAATTAATTTGTATATTATTTTCATCAATAGCAGTGATCTGCCCAGGATACATTTAACCTTCATAGAAGAATGCAACGAAGTGCCCAACACTTATATTAGTATCTGAGGTACATCTTGCTGCTTGTTCACTATTAGTACTGTCCATTAAATTTGAATCAGTACTATCTGAACCAATCAACCGTCCCAAGCAATCATCACATTAATTAATTAATTACCTCTCCACCTTCAGTTTTACAGCTGTGTGATATCTTTTTTTTTCCAGCTGCATTTTCCCTGCTCACTATTATTCGCTTCGCATTAACCAGAAGATCATCTGCAGACACATTTTTACCTGGTACTACATTTATTTTCGTCCTCCTCTTCCTCCATCGATATGCCACTACATCATTTCTCTTCTTCCTTAGTTCCGCCAAGAAACTGTTACTAATGTTTAGTGTGTTTTCACTAAGGTTATATAATAACTTTTTAATAATTGAAAGAACTGGTCTTTTGGAATAGAAATACATCGGCTTCCGCTGTTCTCCTTTCATCGAACAAAAATATACAATGTCAAGTGGTTGCAACAGGTGAGTAGTGCTTGCAGGCAGTGCTACAAATGCTAAATTGGTTGGCTAAATGCTAAAAATGCTAAATTTAAATTGGTACTATCTTAGCAAACACCTGGTAGTTTTTAAGAATGTTAAATTATAAAGCCGATAACTTTAATTAATAATTTTACATCACTTATTTCTTAGTAAAGGCCCAGTTGAAAAAAAATATTGAATTTTAGATGATAAAAAGTTTCAATACAAATAACATAGTGAGATTGTGTCAGAAGAAATTGGCAAAATTGGCAAAAAAATTAAAGGGTAATAACACATCGTAAACTTATACAAGAGTAATAAGTTTTATATGAAAATAATCACAACTGAATATGTTATAAATAATACTGACCTGATTTATAATATATTGAATCGTTTTCTGCGTACAGAAAAAGGTACACACACAAATTCAAATTTGAACCAAACAAAAAACTTAAATTAAGTTATGCGAAAGATACAGTAGAGTGCAGCGCATTTCAAATCTTCCATCTGTCCTAAAAACAGCATCCTACCTCTTATAGTTAAGGCGGGACATTCAAAAATACAATTGGCACAATCTAACCCCTGCTGTCACAAAGTCACCCCATTTGAGATATTGAAAATTGTAAAAAAAACTTCGCCCACATGTCTCAGTCATGTTCTCGGAAAGCAATTGAATTCATCTTTGGTCTCAGTTTCAAATTGATTTATGAATAAATTGTTCATATAATCTATTATTAAGCTGAAAGCAATTTTATTTCATACATAGTCTTGTTAGAGAAATATACTCTAAAACAATCTGTTATCGAAACCTCTTAACTCAAGTAAGTCTCTCAGGTATTCCGAGCTATGTGTAATCGATACAATCGGAAACAATGATATTTTTTCTTTTTTTGGGTTTTTCACCACGATCTAAAACTCAAAAAATATCAAAAATATCTGTTCTTATGAATCACAGGGAAAAACAAAAAACCAAATGGAGACAAATTTCTCAGTGATTCTTTTCTGTAATAAATTTGCCTAACGAAGAAAATTTTTAAAAATATAAAAATGTTCTAAAATAAATACAAACTTTTAACTTTAACGTTTCGGTGGGTCTTCTCCCCCCGTTTTCAAAACGAATCTAAAAAATAAATAATATTATTTCTATATACAAGTAAAAATAGGAAGTAAATATATTTTTTTGTGTATGTCAACGATACTTACATTGACAATAATAGTTTTTATGACAGTGATATACTACCAAAAAATATATAGGAGCGGTTTACTGTGTGATTCTTTACTGTACTGATTGTGTATTGAAATACTTAAATGTGTTTAATTGTATTATTATTATTATTATTATTCTTGTATTATTATTGTAATTATTGTAAAAACCCAAAAAAAGAAAAAAATATATGAACACGCCACAATCATTCAGACATTACGTCAAAAGATACCTCGACCTCCTGTAGCACTGAGTTTTTGATTTTTCTTATAACTTGAGTTGAATTACAAAAAAATAGGAAGGTAGTTGGTTTGGTAGATTTTCAAATTCCTTTGCTAACTATTTTGCCAAGTTTTGTTTTGGAGAATCAATTGCTGATACAATTGAACTAATTCATTTTCCTGCTTTATGCATTTTTGGTTAGACATATAATCTTACATTTGAATTTGAAATATGTAATGTTTTTCAGAGAAGGAACAATAAGGTTGTTGCAAGATTTCAGTATAGCTCTGACAGCATTAACCAGTTTGGACAATTAATTAATTTTTCGACACGTTCAAAGTAATCAGATTTGTCCACTACTACAATTATATATCCCTTATCTGCTTATGTATAAAAATAATTCTTCTCTAGCAAACGTATGGAGATCCTGGCTATTTATTTGAAATATTTCGTGCAGTTTTGTCTTTACATGACATTCAAATGAAAGCTTTGGTAGGCTCCGGTAAGTGTTTAATACCAATCTCAATACCGGCTACAGTATCCCCCAAAGCATTGAGGGATATCGGTAATGTAAAATTGAGATCTATATTTAAGAGACCTAGTTTTTGTCATCTGCGTTGATGAAATAGTTTCAATAGATATTTTATTACACAAAAAGTTGATTCTCTTAATTAAGAGCTGACATTGGGTTGAGAATATCAGTCGAAAAACTGGCGCAACTTATAACAAATTTAATAAATCTCTTTCAAAGTTAGTTTTGTACCCTCTTACTTGAATGGATTTACAGACAAAATTCCCTGAATTGGACTGAACAAAAACTGCACGAATTTTATTTAGTTATCTGATTTTGAATATAATATGTACCAAATTCCATCTTCTGGACAATAGAGCACTTTCTCTATGTTATATTTCCATTCCTCAGCTTTGTCGTACCAATATTTGGCTTCAGTTTGTTTCCTCAATATCATATAGAAATAGTGCATTTGCCTGAAAGATTTATATAGAAAAGCATTAAGATCCACCGGAATATTTCTACGTGTTGATATTTTTGTCAGATCTGTGTCAGGTTCACCGGTGCTGTCGAAGATCCATCTTGACGTGAAGTCCCATCCACTTTCGGCACCACTTTTTAGGTCCGTGTAGCATTCATGCTGGAAAGAAGAAGACGATTGATTACATAGGTTTACAAGAAAAAAAAATTGGTGCTTAGGATTTTAGAACTGATGTTATGGGCTCTAAATATAAATATAAAATCAGTTTTTCTCCATCTACTTTTTTTTAATTTAATACATTCAAGTAGGGTAGAGCGGGGCTAGTTGAGCAACTTTTCGCTTGATCTCCCATAATTTTAAGAATATGCATCGGATTTAATTGATTCTTACTCTGTTAGGTTCGTAATTTACTCTTCTCTAAAACGTCTAGAGGTGTAAAAACAATCTGAGTACAAGTTAAAAAGTTATAGTCGGAAATGCGAGAGGGATCCAAGTTACTCAACGTGCCCCACTAGTGAGGCTAATTGAGCATGGGTATGGGGCTAGTTGAGCAATGGCTAAAATGGTCTTGACGACTGTATATAATGATCTGAATATAAAATAGTTGCAATCAACAAGAAAATATTTATTTATTATGATTATTACATACTCATGTTGTTATTATATCTCTGGAAAAATAAAATTAAAATCAAACAAAATAAAATCTTTCCAATCTTTGTATTATTATTACACTTTTTATATTTAAAATTATATATTTAAGAATAATTATAAAGCAAATAAATATTAAATTGAAATAGTAACTAATTATGAGATCAAGAATATTGCTAGATGAGTAAGTAAGTAAGATTTAATGGAGGTCGCATCAGTAACAGTGACCATTTAGCGACCATATTATATTGTTGAAGAAGGCTGTTAGTTCTCAAAGTGGAGATTCAGGCGATACAGTTAGTGTTGGGGGATGTTACTCAAGCTTGTGAGAATGGAGTAGACTGATTGGAGGATTCAAGATTGAAAGCAAGGAGAAGAGAGAGAGAATGATGCTATTGTTGGAAAGGGATGGACTATATCAAGTCTGTGATGGATATATCTCTCAGGTATGAGAGAAGCAAATCGAGGTTGTCTAACCGAAGGAGTGATTTCAAATCGTTTGAGAGGTTCTAACGTGTCCTGATGTTAGTGAAGGCGCGACATTCCGTTAGGAAGTGCCGGACAGACTGGGGGTCGCCGCACTGAGAGAAGATGGGAGGAGGTTCAGACCTCAAAAGATATTGATGAGTAATAGCACTGTGTCCCGATCTTAATCTGAACCAAATTGTGGATATTCTTCTGGAAGGGAATGACGGAAAATTGTTGGTATAAAAGTCTGTTTTAATTTCTTTTAATTTATTACAACCTTCCAAAGAATTCCAACTATTTTGTATCTCTTTTCTAATAAGATATTTGGTGAATGAGTTGAGATCAGAAGATACTATAGTGGGACAAGGGGATCGTATAGTGGAGGCTATTTTAGCCTCAGTGTCCGCTTTTTCATTTCCCGTAATACCACAATGGCCAGGAATCCATACAAATCGGAGAGAGGCGCCAAGGGCCAGAATATCTTCAATGAGGTTTAAACAAAGCGATGCGATTGGATGTTTGTTTGACCCTTTTTCTAATGATCTTAGTGAGTTAGCGGAGTCCGAGCAGACTACCCACTTGGAAGGAGGTTGAGTATATATGAATGAAAGGGATTTTTCCATGGCTAGGTTTTCTGCAGTCAGAATACTGGATTGGGAGCTTAATCGATAGTGGGAGACCAAAGTGGGAGTAAAGGAGCCTTGTGAGTAATATACGAATGCGGATCCCACTCCGGAGTTAGATTTAGATCCATCTGTAAAGATAATGTTAGTCGGGAGAAGTGTATTCAGGGTAGAATGGGAGAGATGTTTGAAAGTAGATACTGAGGTGTGTTGTTTATCATATTGGAGCAGTGAGAAGTCAAAAGGAATGGAATGAAAGGACCATGGAGGGTGTTTTGAAGGAGTAATTGGGTAACAGTCTAGAGAGGGGAGATTGAATTTGTCCTTGAGTGATGTAAATGAGTGAAGCAAGCTTGGCGAGGATGAAGTTCTGAAGTGAAGTGATGAGTTGCTGGGAGTCAAGGGATTAAGGAGAGTATTGCCTTGGGGGAAGAAATGGCCTGGAGGCCAAACTGTAGCAATAGTTCATAAGAAATTGGGTACGCCGATACGACAAGGGTTCTATCTCTGCTTCGCAGTGGAGGCTGGTGACAGGGGTAGTGCGGAAAAGACCCAGGGACATTCTGATAGCAGAATTTTGAATTGGATCAATCAGTTTAAGATAAGAGGCTGGAGCAGAATGGTATACAGTACAGCCGTAATCTATCTTCGGCCTGATTGCTGTGAAGTAAATTTTCCTAAGAGAACGATAATCAGCACCCCAAGTAGAGTGCGCAAGATATTTTATCAGTCTTAGTGACCTTGTGCAGCGGGATCTAAGTTCCGTCAATTGTGGTTTCCATAAAAGACGATGATCAAATATGAGAACTAGGAATTTTCCGGAAGTCTGAGAAAGAATGTTTCGGCCCAAGAATGCGAACGAGTGAAGTTTAGGACATTGATTCTTTCTGCAAAAGTGCACAATTGGGGATTTTTCAGGTGAAAAATTGAAGCCCGAATGGATGGTCCAAGCTGTGAGTTCTCCAAGTACATTCTGAATTCTTCTCTCGCACACTCGAGTGCTGCGGGAGGAGTAGTAAAATAGGATATTATCTGCGTATAGACAGTATTCGACTTTTTGGGTAAAGATTTCGGAAATGCTGTTAATAGCTATGTTGAATAGAGTTGGGCTTATGACTGATCCTTGTGGTACCCCATTCTCCTGAGCGCGAAAGGAAGACAATTGACCTCTTATTCTCACTGCAAAGATGCGATTAGATAAGAAGTTATTAATGAATTTTATGAGTGAACCTTTGAATCCCCATTGATGTAGGTATTTTATGATTTTGAATCTCCAAACTGTATCGAATGCAGACTTCATGTCAAGGAACGAAGCAATAAGGTGATGGCCTCTGGAGAAAGACTCTTTGATATTTTGATCAAATCTTACTAGGTGGTCAATTGTTGACCGGTTTGAGCGAAAACCAAGTTGGTGGATGTCAAGAAGAGAGTCCTTCTCAATTAGCCATGAAAGTCTGCGTTGTACCATTCGCTCCATAATCTTGCATAGATGGTCGGTGAATGAGATAGGTCTATAGCTAGAAGTAAGCGTGCGAGGTTTACCGGGCTTATGAATGGGAATCAAGATAGAAAGGCGCCAGGCAGATGGGAAAGTTCCTGTTATCCAGATGTCGTTATATGCTTCTAGAAGGAATTGAATCATGGAGGGAGGAAGCTGTTGGATTAGGGGAATTGGAATAAGATCAGGACCTGGATCAGGACTGATCAGAGCTGGGTCTGCATTTTTGCAGAGCCCAGCGTAATTCTTTTAAAGAAAGGGGCAGATTGTAGAAGGACGAATGCGGATCGTTGAAGTTGAGTGTTGATTCATTTTGCGATTTATATCTTACAAATTCAGGGGAAAGGTTTGCATTGCTGAAGATTGCAGAGAAATGACCGGCAAAGCTCTCTGCTAGGTCTGGGTCGGTGGATTTCCACGTACCGTTGTGTAAAAGACCTTGAATGTGGTTGGTTGGTTTCCCTTTAAAAAGGGAGATCTTTTTCTACTACTTATGGCTACTACTTCCAGAGCTGTGTTTATATGAATGAGGGAGCTATCTATTGATGGATTAATGGTTATTGCTACTCCACCTGACGCCCTGGCGGCATCCCTTCTGTCCTTTCTATAGATATTAAAGTTTTTAAATCTGTACTGTAAATTGATTTTAAAATTTGTTTCTTGTAGTAATATAGCTTGGGGGTTGTACTGAGTAGTGATGAGTTTTAACTCATCAATATGCGTATTGAAACCTCCTAGGTTCCATTGAATTATAGTGAAAGTGAATAGGATAAAGTTTTAAGTATTGAAGAGACAATGATTAACTATGTCTTCTTCTTAGAACCCTTTGATTGGAGATTTCTGTGGTCCTGGTTAGGTTGTTCGTCTACTAACATGGACTGGTGGGTGGGATGATGGATAATTTTCTTTTTTGGTAGTTTTTTATTGGAAAGAGTACCCCGAACCGAAGAGTCCGAGGAAGATCTAGATAATGAAGGCGTTTTGGATGCAGGGAAGATGGATGTTTTGGTTTTGACTGGGAGCTTAGTGGCACTCAGCTGACCACTTGTCGGGGTAGTGTTGTCGGGAGAATTATCAATATCCGATGGAGCCTTAGACTGAGAACCAAGGATGGGAGTAAGGGAAGACTGATGCTTAGTGGAGGAGCCGCAGTTTTGCCGATGTTGAGGGGAGGGGAGTATCAAAGGGGTAGTTAGGTATGAGGAGGAGGAGGGTGGGGGTAGAGAAGATTGAGAATCTGGATTGGATTTGGGTATAATGGGAAAAAGAGGGAAGTCACACTGCGTCGAAACCGACACAGTGGACCTGGAAGGGGTCACGAGGTGTGATGTTACAGCTTTGCTGTAATTCATGTTGGTGGATGGATGTAGAGAGATATATTTCCTTTTTGAGTCTGGGTAGGATTCGACACACTTCGACAATTCTTATTTTTTGTATCTCAAACTCTTTTCTGTATATTGGACACCCTTTATATCGTGGAGAATGAGATTCCTGACAGTTTACGTATACAGGCTGGAGAGAGCAAGGGGATTCACTGTGACTTAGATGACCACACGACGGAGATATTTCAGCAGAGGTGCAACAAGAGGAAGTATGACCAAATTTTTGGCATTGGAAACACCTTAGAGGCGGAGGGATATAAGGTCGGACCCGGAGTGAGTACCATCCTACATTTACTCTTGTTGGTAGGGTGTGCGTCTTAAAGCAGAGCTTTTGAAAAATTCTGTTTAGAGCCCTTAGAGATAATTCTGTAAAGTCCAACTACGCCTTGATTCTTCATATTTTCAATGATTTCTTCATCTGAGCAGTTAGCCAAATCTGCGCAGGAAACTATCCCTTTTATAATGTTACGATGTGGGTGTGGGGAGACGGATACATCATATGAATGAAGTTTGTTCATTTTAAGGGCAATTATTGATTGTCTTTCATTTGCGACTTCTATTAATAAAGAACCATCGAATTGCTTTCTAGTATCTGTTAGTGTTCCTAGTTGTGTCTGTAAAGCTTTGTGTATAAGAAAAGGCGATATGTTCTTAAAGGATTGGGTATCATCTTTAATTTTAATAATAAAAAACTTATTGTACATTGCCGGCGCAGCCGGAGACTCAGTTCTGGGTCTTTTGGACCCGCTTGGTGGTGTAGAGTTGTGTTTTGAGGACATGTAGTTCCCACGAGTAGTGGAGGAAATAAAGGTCGATCAGAGCAGTGCCCCATACCCTGACAGCCCTAAATACTCCGGGCTGGGGGGGGGGGGGGGGGGGGTTGAGGCAACAAAATAAAAATTAGGTTATAAAAAAATCATAAGAGTTAAAAATAAATAACCATCTAAAATCGAAAGGACAATAATTAAGTAATCTTTAAATACATACGTGGTCCTTATTAAGTGTTTTTTTACGAGTATAGTAGAAAAATTATGATGACCTGTAATATTCTTTTTACACCGAAAAGCGTTCTCTTATTTTATTGGAGCACTGGACCATCAATTGAAAGTCACGCTATGTATGCCCCTCCCATAACCCGTTCTTTTCGCTATTTACCCTTTTGTTGTAGGTTGCTTAGTTTTCGAGATATTTCGATTGCATAACTTGCCCCTATGATCAACTACCCCCGCTCTACCCTATGGGTACCTAACCTACCAAATGTACACCAAATATCCTTGTTACTTATGTCTTTGGGATAGCAGAGGGCATACTGGGCTAGAAAAGAGTGGTCTAAGAGAGAAAACATGGATATGGACATGAGGAAAATAATGTCATTAACGATCTTTTAGTAGGACGAGAGAAAATCACCTTTTCTTCACGTCATATCAAGCTGGGCCTAATGAAGCAGTTTATAAAAGCTCTTGATAAGAATTGATCGTGCTTTGCATATATAGGGAAAAAAATGCCCCAGTTGAATACGGAAAAAATTTAAGCAGCAATATTTCACGAATCCACTTCTGAATCCTGTTTGTTCTCTTGGTTGTGCGTCATTCAGTTTTCTTAATATTCTTTTAGATATTAACTTAGTGAAAACGGTACATTACTGATAGGAGGCTTATTGGAAGGTAGTTGTTTAAATGTTCCTGTGCCCCTTTTTATGTAAAATGATCACTGCTGCATTTTTCCATAAGTCAGATACATTTTGTTCTTTGAGGCATTTTGAGTATAATTTTGCCAGTGTTTTATGTAACGTTCAACCACCAGCTTTTAGCATTTTGACAGCTAAACTGTCCCTTCCTGGACTGTCCTTCTTACCGTTACTCATCGATTCTATAGCATTTGTTACTGCCTCCATTACGATATCTAGCATTTATTTTTCTATGGGTATTATTGTCATTGATTGGTTCTAATCTTTATATAACTAAGAATAAAATTTTCTGACAACCTGACAACCTTTTTCTTTTGATGTTACCAAAGGAGCCATTTGAAGCACATTGTTGGTGATTTCTTTATATTGAACTGATATTTTCATCTCCTCCGGATCTTGTAACACAGCAGAGCGGTTCGACAAAGCAATCTCAAAATGGTTGCCTCTCTCTCCAGCAATATCCCAGAATCCACTTTGTCCTTCTTTGACCTTACCATTCTTTCGCGTTCTCTTTGACAGTTAATCTTAACTTTTACTCATACCATTTGGTGGTCACTTCCAATATTAAAATTGTTAAGGACAGTACAATTGCAAAATATTGTTTTATCGTTGGTCAAGATGTAATCAATTTCACTTGTGAGTCCAGATGGACTTTTCCATGTCCATTTTCTGCTGATTTTTCTTATAGAACGAATTCATATTATAAAGTTCTTGTCTTTAGCATAATCAGCCAATCTGTCACCTCTATTGTCTCACTCACCAGTTCCATATGGACCAGTTGCATTTTCACCAGTTCTTGTTCTTCCAATCCTGGTATTAAAATCATCCATCAGGATTTTCTACCTACATTTCACCTTGTATAAAAGCTGGGCCACATCCCTATAAAGTTCCTCAATTTCCTCATCCCTATGGATTATAGTTGGTGCATAAGCTTAGACGATTTGAAGTAGTCATATGTACTTTGAAATTTTACTGCACTGTCCTTCAGCTTTCGATTGATGAGGAACCCAATTTCCCCACATCGTCCATGATCCGTTGTTTCCAGTTGTTTCCAGTTCAATCAACTCTTCGCCCTTTCTTCGTGTTTCACAGAGCCCAATCATATCTCAATGTATGGTGTAAGTTCGATTAACAGTTCGTGAAATCAAAAGTCCAACGGCAGCCTGATCTAACCCGGTGATTCTTAGCACCCTCTGCCTTGGGACAGGGAATGAGGGCCGTTCTTGAGGTTGTACAAGTCATATTGAAATACTATGTTGAATGTATGGGCCGTAATTTGCTACGCTTGTCCAATGCGGGTTGGCAGATTTTGGATCATGTTGGTTTGAGGTATCTGTCTTAACCAGGTCGCTAGTGGTAGCCCTCTCAGGAGCATAGACTCCGGACGGCATAGCTCAAAGCTTCATTGCCCTACTCAAACCCCTTCACCACGCCAAAGAGGCACATATTTTATATGAGTAGGTAAATAATAGTCAAAAGCGGGCCAAAGCCTTATCTCACTATGACAGTCAGCGTGATAATAAATACTGGCGATCTTGAAAATATATCTCTTAAAATTGTATTCTAGATACAGTACTTGGACAGTCTATAAAATCAATTCGAAGGAACCCAAGAGAGGAAATGATGATCTAAACTAGCTTAGGGAGCCTTCATGAAATTTAAAAGGGGGATTCAGAAGAGGACGATCAACGATTGATCAAATCTTTGTATTACATAATTTCTATAAATATAATATCGACGTGCACCACATATCCATAGACTTTGGAAAATAAAAATATTTTCCACAATAATTAGACCAATAGTACTATACTGGTCAGGAGGATGGCCTCTAACAAAGAAATAACTAATTATCGTTGAGTGTTTGGGAAAGGAAAATACCGATGAAAATATATGGCCCCATCCAAACGGAAGGAGGCTGGAGGATTAGTAATAGTGAAGGAAATCAGGAGCAAACAACCGAGTTGTTGGGGCCACATTCATTCAGAGGATGGACAGCGAAAGATCGGCCAAGCAAATATTGGGAAAGAGCATAGATGTATTAAGACCAAGGAAGATGCAGATGGGGGGGGGGGGGGAGGGATAATGGGGAAGAATTTGCAAGAGATGGGAATAACGGATTGGAAAAGAAGGACCAGAGATAAAAAGGAGTGCGCTATGATAACGGAAGAGGCAGGAAAGGCGGGATACAAAAGGCGGCACTTTTCTATAACTAGATTATAGAGGCTATGGAAACAGGTGGTTATCGCTCCATGTAAAAAAAAACATAGACCTGGATAACCCTAAGGGGAGGTAAAGACTTGATGGGTTTTCAAGCCATAGAGAAAAAGAAAAGTGTACAATCAATTATCCTCTCTGTAGGGCTCCCAGATGTGGATTCCTAAAAGAATATCATTGACAAAATTGTAAAAACACAAAAATTTATAGAGATAGCTATATTAGGAATAAAATTGTCAGATTAAAGACCAAATAAATAGATGCAAGTTAAACAAAATTTAAGGAAGTGAGAGAGACGTAACTTAAGTGGTGTACAAAACTCTACAAAAATTATAGAATACATGCATTGAGAGATCAAGATCGTGCTAGTTTATGTTACATGAATCACATGTTTACTTTTCAGGATTTGTGAATAAAAACATTTTTCATTTTTGGTCATGTGGTTCATGTGGTGTGAAATATCCCAATACAAAAACATCACAATTATTATTATATCAGCTCGCTATAATTACGGTAAAGAAACTTCAACATTACAACTATGTTTCGTTTAAATTTGAAGAGATTTACCACTAAACACCAAATAACTTTTTTTGAACTGTTCGACGCACGTTTTGCTAACCATGTTAGCATCATCAGGAGATGATTTAATCTAATTCTAAAACTAATCTATGTTCTATTTATATGAAAAATCCTACCTAACAAAGCGTGTAAAAATCATGAACCGTGAAGTTTACTAAGCCTTACATTAATAATTGAAAAAGTTGACTGAACGGGATAGGTCCTTTATCTCGGTTCATGATTTTCTTACATTTTTCTATTTGAATGCTTTCATATGCATTCAAAGCCCTATTATTATTAACACTTTTTATTAGCCTTAAATTACTAATATTTATACTGTGGTCGTGCTCGATTGCATGTTGGGCAACACAAGTTTTTTCATTTTTCCCATATCTAATGTTCCCATATCTAATATTCTTTATATCTTGGCAATATGGATCTTTTTGTTTTTCCAATATACCTTCGATCACAGTCTTGACAACTAATTTCGTAAATCTCCGACTTTTCATGTTGCTCTACTTTATCCTTTGGATTACCCAGAACTTCTCTTAATTTATTATATGGTTTGTACACAACCTTTATGTCCACTTTTTTCAAAATTTTGTCTAGCCCTCTTGTTAATTGGGCATCAAATGGTATATTACCATAAATTTCTTTGTGTTCTGATCCTTTTGAAAAGTCGAAGATTCTTTCAATAATTTTCTGAACTTATGTTTTCTAATTAATTTATCTACAATGATTTTATTATAACCATTCACTTCAAATACCTCCCTAATTAATTTTAATTCTTTGTTATAATTATCTTTATTTACAGGAAAATTAATTAATCTGTTTACCATAAAATTTGAACAAGCCATCTTATTTTGGAAGCTATGATTCGAATCGTTAGGAATCTATCTCGAAGTGGTGGTGTTTTTTCTGCAAATATCAAAATCTAACCTATTTTTATTGTTTCTACTGACTAAAACATCCAGAAATGGTAAACTATCGTTCTTTTCGAGTTCATGCATGAATATTATATTTTGGGATTTGCCATTTAAGTTCTTCCATTAAGTAAAATCATCTAAATTTTCATTTTTCGAATCGAAAATGGCAAAAACGTCATCCACATATCTCAACCATACAATCGGAAAGTAACTGAATTAATCTTTTGCCTCGATTTCAAATTTACTCATATATATGTTGGCTAAGAACGGTAACAGAGGATTGTCCATTGCCGTTCCTTCTTGTTGCTCATAAAACCTGTTATTAAGGTGAAAACAATTTTGCTTCATACATAATCTTGTTAAGGAGATGTACTCAGGAACAATTTTGTTATTAAAACCATTTAACTCGAGTAACTCCCTTAGGTATTTCAAGGTATATGGAATCAGGACACTCGGAAGCAACGATGAAACGTCAAAGGAAACCAAAACCTCACCTTCCTGTAGATGTGTGTTTTTAACTTTTACTATGAATTTTGTTGAGTTTATCACAGAACAGGAAGGTAGTTGATTTGGTAGATTTTCAAATTCCTTTGTTAACCACTTTGTATGTTGGAGAATCAATAGCTGATACAATTGGTCTCATTGATTTTCCTGGTTTATGAACTTTTGTTAGACCATACAATCTGGGCACTTTTGGATTAGAAACATGTAGTTTGCTTTTCAGAGAAGGAGAAATAAGGCTGTTACAAGGTATCAATGTATCTCTGACTTTAATAATTTTTGACAATGGATTCCTAGGTAATCGTTTATAAGGACCGTCTTGAATTAGTTTTTCAAACGCGTTCAAAGTAATCAGGTTTATCCATTACTACAACCTTATTTCCCTTATCAGCTTTTAAATAAAAACTATCCTTCTCTGGCAGACGCTTGATAATCTTAGAAATATTTGGCATTTTTTCATTTTTATCTGAAATATTTTTGCAATTTTGCTTTTACATAACTCTCTGACGAAAGCTTTGGAAGACTCCGTTAAGTGTATAACACCAGTTTCAATACCGGCTACCATATCCTCCAAATCACTGCGGGATACCGGCAAAGTAAAATTGAGGCCTTTATTTAAAAGATCTAGTTCTGCATTGTCGAACGTCAGAGTTGACTGTTGAGTACTATGTTTATGCTCTTATCTGGAATATGTTCTTTCGACTGCTCAATTTTGAGTTTTTTAATTTTTTTATTTAAAGATGGCATTTTATTAATAAATTTACTATTTACTGCTGTGAACATATTCCTTTGAAAATTAAGTTCTTTTTGAAGTTCTGGGTAATCTAAAGGATAAAGTAGACCAACATAAAAAGTCGGGGATTTGCGAAATTAGTTGTCAAGACTGTGATCGAAGGTATATTGAGCAAACAAAGAGATCCATAATAACAAGATATAATGAACATATTGCCGACATTAGATATGGGAGAAATGAAAAATCTAGTGATGCCCAACATGCAATCGAACACAACCACAGTATAGATATTAGTAATTTAAGATTAATCAGCAATTAGCAAAGCATTCAAATAGAAAAATGTAAGAAAATCATGAACCGCGATAAAGAACCTATCCCGTTCAGTCAACTTTTTCAATTATTAATGTAAGGCTTAGTAAACTTCACGGTTCATGATATTTACATGCTTCGTTAGGTAGGGTTTTTCATATAAATAGAACATAGTTTATTTTTAGAATTAGATTAAATAATCTCCTGATGATGCTTACATGGTTAGCGAAACGTGCGCCCAGAACTTTAAAAAAGTGATTTGGTGTTTAATGATAAATCTCTTCAAGTTTAGTGTTTCACACCAGAGGTTCCAATAGAATTTCCAATAGAGTTTAATTTAAGTCATACGACAACTGTTCATCAAATTTTGACCAATGAATTGGGGATGAAGAAAATCTGTGCGAAAATGGTTCAAATAAACTTTTCGCAGGACCAGAAGGATCACAGAATGGAAACATTTTCACTCTCACTAAAGGAAGGGTCAATTCTGATATGAGGTAATACACGAATATGAAGTAAAATATCCCAGTCAATTTATTTTGAATGGTTAATAATATCTCTCATTATAGTGGAGAAATACTTGGTTTATATTTGCCTAACATGAACTTTTTGTGGGTATTGCCAAGAGGAATTTCGTTAACAGCAGATGCAGATTTGAGTATCATAAAAGTTAAATTAGTTACCTGTTGTTCTGTTGTATTGTATACCGAGCACGTTTCCAAGTCTTCCAAATATGATTCCGGTCGTGGAGTGTCGCTTTCCGAATCAAAATGGGCCAAATTATAGGTTTCTCCATTTTTAACAACTTTCGTTACTCTTTTTTTCAACCAAAATTGTAGTTCTTTCTTCAAAATGTCGATACGTTTAATTAGAAACACATAGTCGTTGGTGTATTTAATGTAGTCTTTCATCATGAGCGTTAGAACTGGAGGTTGCGATCTAAAATACAACAGTTGTTTGAATATTTCGCTGTTAAAAATAAAAAATGGCTTTGTGGTTTCATAATTAGTTATTTTATAATTTTAAGCACTTTTTATATGCTAGAAAGACTCAAACCCACTATCTAATCTTTGAATGGTAAATCAACAGTGCGTTTCGTGATTCGAAGAAAAGTTATGGTTTTGTAGTTCAGGAAAGGAAATGAAGATTCTAACTGCTAATATTTTACTTACTATTTTCCTTTGTTTCTCTATGGTTTAGAATCTTGGATCTTCATCAAAGTAATAGAACAAACACTTCAATTATATTTATCGATGTAATGAAGAAATGAAACGGCAACGAACGGGGGAAGAACCAAGAGGTAAGCATGTAAGAAGAAGGATGTTCGGATGGTTGGGGCACATACTGACAAAATTAACAAAAAATAAAAATATTGAAATAAAATGCACCTAATAAACGATACTGTTGTGAATGAATAACCGTTAGAAGAAGTAGGCTCCCTGCATTTGAGAAGTAAAATTTTCTGCCCTGCCAAGGCGTAAGAAGAATATATATATATATATATATATATATATATATATATATATATATATATATATATATATATATATATAGCCCGTATCGATCCACTGCAGGATGAAGACCTCTTCAGCATGCTTCCAACCTTCACGGTCCTGGGCTTTCCGCTGCCACTCGGGTCCAATATACTTAACGATGTCATCAGTCCATCGTGCTTTCGGTCTTCTTCGCGGACGTTTGCGATCAAGCGGTATCCACTCCAGGATTGCCTTGGTCCATCTGTCGTCCCATCGCCTCGCTATATGGCCTGCCCATCTCCATTTCAACTGTTTTACTCTTCCAATGATGTCACAGACTTTTGTTTGTTCCCTGATCCATGCGCAGGATTTTCTGTCTCGTCTTGTAATGCCAAGCATACATCTTTCCATTCCCCTCTGTGCCACCCGAAGTTTTTGAATTGATTGCGATGTGAGTGTCCAGGTTTCACTTCCGTATGTTATAACGGGTAGAACGCACTGATCGAATACTTTTCTTTTCAGGCATAGTGGGAGTCTGCTCTTAAACACTATGTTGAGCCTACCAAGTGCCTGCCAGCCACATTTAACACGCCGTTCCACCTCCCGGGCGGTATTCCCCTCCATGGAAATCCTCTGCCCAAGATATACAAAGCTGTCCACAATCTCTAAATCCCTTCCTAAAACTGAAATTCTTCTGTGCTGAGCGAAGTTATTGAATATAACCTGACTCTTTTTCAGGTTTATTTTCAAGCCAAATGGTTCGCCAGCCCTTTGCAGTTCTTGTATGCGTCTTTGCAGCTCCTCTGGGTCTTGTGAAATGAGAATAATATCATCTGCAAATCTAAGATGGTTTAAGTTTGCACCATTGATCTTTACCCCATCTTGTTCCCAATCCAGTTTACGGAATACTTCTTCAAGGCCAGCCGAGAAAAGAATAGGCGATATTGCGTCACCCTGTCGTACACCTCGTTCTATATTAATTCCCACTTCAAGATCATCAAGGTGAATTGTGGCTGTAGCTCCATCATATATCGATTCTAATAGGTTTACATAGGCTCTCTCTACACCTTGGCTAAGCAGTGCATCCATTATCGCATGCTTTGAGATGGAATCAAATGCTTTTTCGTAGTCGATAAAAGCCAAGCACAGTGGCATGGTGTATTCGTTGTGCCTTTCTATGACCTGCTGTACAACCTGGATGTGATCCATTGTACTGAATCCCCTTCTGAATCCTGCTTGTTCTCTTGGTTGTGCGTCATTCAGTTTTTTTAATATTCTTTTAGAAATTATCTTAGTGAAAACTTTGTACATCACTGATAGGAGGCTTATTGGACGGTAGTTCTTTAAATCTTCCTGTGCTCCTTTTTTATGTAAAAGGATCATTTCTGCATTTTTCCATAAGTCAGGTACTTTTTGTTCTTTGAGGCATTTTGAGTATAATTTTGCCAGTGTTTTATGTAACGTCCGACCACCAGCTTTTAGCATTTCGACAGTTACACTATCCTTTCCTGGAGCCTTGCCGTTCTTCATCAATTCTATAGCATTTGTTACTTCCTCCACTAGGATATCTGGTATTATATATTGTTCTTCCGTGGGTATTGCTGTCCCTGACTGGCTCTGATCTTCATATAACTGGGAATAAAACCTTCTGACAATCTCTATCATTTGGGTACGCGTCCTGCACACTGTGCCATCCTCACGCTTTAAAGCATATATTTGCGTTCTTTTGTTTCTCAGCTTCTGTTTAGCTTTGTTAATTCCTTTGTTTTCTTCCAGGGTTTTTTGCACTAGCTGCATATTGAATCGGCGCGTGTCGTCTCTGATACGTTTTCTTATAGTTTTGCAGAGCTCAGTGTACTCGACCCTGCCAAAAGGACTACCTGCATTTCTCATTGCTTTTGAGATTTTTGTTTGTTTGAGACATTTTTCCTCTGGTGCTATTGAAGCAGCCGTTTGAAGTACATTGTTGGCGATTTCTTCATATTGAACTGATATTTCCACCTCCTCTGGATCTTGTAACGCAGCAAACCGGTTTGACAAAGCAATCTCAAAATCGCTTCCTCTCTCCAGCAGTTTTCCAGAATCCACGTTGCCCTTCTTTGATCTTACCATTTTTTTTCGCGCTCTTTTCGACAGTCAATCCGAACCCTTGCTCGTACAATTCGGTGGTCACTTCCAACATTAAAATTGTTAAGGACAGTACAATTGGTAAATATTGTTTTATCGTTAGTCATGATGTAGTCAATTTCGCTTGTGAGCCCAGATGGACTTTTCCATGTCCATTTTCTGCTGATATTTTTCTTATAGAATGAATTCATAATATATAGTTCTTGTCCTTCAGCAAAATCAACTAATCTGTCACCTCTATTGTCTCGCTCACCAGTTCCATATGGGCCAGTTGCATTTTCGTCTGTTCTTGTTGTTCCAACTCTGGCATTAAAATCACCCATCAGGATTTTGTACCTACATTTCTCCCTGTATAAAAGCTGGGCCACATCATCATAAAATTCCTCAATTTCCTCATCTTTATGGCTTATAGTTGGTGCATAAGCTTGGACGATTTGAAGCCTAAACTTTTTATTCAGCTGAATGACGCATTGGGCTAATCGGTCGGATGTACTTTCAAATTTTACCACACTGTCCTTCAGCTTTCGATTGATGAGGAATCCTATTCCGCCACATCGGCCATTTCCGGTACGGCTATTTCCGTACCTCGAGTGTAGAGTAAGTGTCCCGTTGGTTCCAGTTTGATTAACTCTTCACCCTTCCTTCGTGTTTCACAGAGCCCATAAATATCCCAATGTACGTTGTCAAGTTCGATTAACAGTTCTTGCAATCGGGCCTCTGTTTTCATAGTCCGTATATTTAACGTTGCAATGTCAAAAGTCCAATGGCAGCCTGATCTAACCCGGTGATTCTTAGCACCCTCTGCCTTGGGGAAGGTCTTCCCGCTGCCGTAGGTAGTTGCCCCTTGGCCTCCGGGGAATGAGGGCCGTATTTGAGGTTGTACTGTCATATTTCAACATACTGAAATACCATGTTGAAGGTATGGACCGTAATCTGCCACGCTGGTCCAATGCGGGTTGGCAGATTTTGGATCATGTTAGTCTGAGGCCTCCGCCTTGACCCGTCCGCCAGGGGTGACCCTCCCAGGAGCATAGACTCCAGACGGCATAGCTCAAACCCCTACTCAAACCCCTTTACCACGTCAAGGTCTGATCCACAAAGGGGATATATATATATATATATATATATATATATATATATATATATATATATATATATATATATATATATATATATATATATAAATAAAGTTTGCGAGCAAGCAGTATTAAGCCGAAGTAAAACATTCAAAGATTGGAACAGTCAAAAAACAGCAATAAACTATAACATTTTTTTGGAATTAAGAAAAGAAACATCAAAGCTAATTAGACAAACTAAAAGAAAATATAAAAACAATCAACTTAATGAAATAGAAAAAGATTTCCAAAAAAAAATACCCGAAATTTTTACAAAACATTTAAAACTAAATTAACAGGCTATCAACCCCAAAGTCTTTGCTTCCAAAAGGAAAACGGACAATTAGCTCTGAATAACCAAGACAATTGCAAAGAACTTGCGAAATATTTTGAACAACTACTAAACTATCCTGAGCCCTTAAACAGATTACCAACACTAAACCCTAAACAAACAAACCCAGCTTCTTTACCACCGAATGAAGATGAAATAATTAGGCAAATCAAAAACTTAAAAATAACAAAGCCTCTGGTGAAGATGGAATCACTGCCGAACTTTTGAAATCCGCTGGTCTAGGTACAATCAAGGAAGTAATCAAAATTCTACAAGAAGTTTGGCGAACGCTCTAATCCATCCCCTACATAAGAAATGAGATAGAACGGATGTAAACAACTACATAGGGATATCTCTTCTCCCAGTTTGTTACAAAATTCTATCTCAATGTCTACTAGACAGAACACAGAGACAGTTAGAGCCTAAAATTGGTGAATATCGAGCAGGTTTTCGACCGGGCAGATCCTGAATCTAAAGTTGATCCTAACACACCAAAAACTATACAATAAAAATCTCGTCTGTACATTTGTGAATTTCAAAAAGGAATATCATTTTATTGACCACGAATCTTTATTCCAAATCTTGAATGAACAAGGACTAGATCTGAAAACGCTGGCAAATATTAAAGCAGCACTAACTAACACAAGGTCAAAAGTTAAATTCATGGATGACATTTCAGAGTCCTTCGAAATTAAAACTGGGGTGACACAAAGGGATGAACTCTCGCCACTCTTATTTAACTGTGTTCTAGAAAAAGTGATACAGGGGTGGCGTGAAAAAATGTCGGCCCTGAATATTGACCAACCCATTAAACTGGGGAGAACCAACATCAAAATTGATTGTCTGGCGTTTGCTGATGATCTAACAATTTTGGTTCAAGATATATTAATGGCACAAAAACAGATTGAAATCCTACAAGAAACAGCAAAAAAGGTAGGACTACAAATTTCTTTTGAAAAGACACAATACATGACCTGCAACAGACTAAGAACACCATTTCTAAAAACAAAATATGGTAACATCAGACGAGTCTCTCAGTTAAAATATTTGGGTGAAATAATCATGGAAAATGGGTTGGAAAGAGCGGCCAATAAGGGTAGATGTCAAAAAATGGAAACACAATGAAAATGGAGACATACACAAAATATTTACCACAAAAAAATGCATATCTAAAAACATAAAACTGAGATATTACAACACAGTTATTAAGCCAGAATGTCTATATGGGGCAGAAACGCTCATTTTGAATAGAAAGAGAGACATCGAGGGCATTGAAAAGAAGGAAAAAAAATCTTAAGCTCTAAACAAATAAATAGCACAACATACCGACTTCGAAAAAACCAAGAAATCAAACAATACACAGATATACATAGTCATATGAGAAAAAGAAGACTTAAGTTTTACGGACACATAAAATGGATGAATACGAGTAGGCTAACTAGACAAATAGTTGAATTTAATGAAAATAGGAGTAGGGCTAAAGTTGAAATAATTAATTGGATTGCTGCAATTAAAGAAGACCTAAGATCAGCAAATATTACACAAAGTGAAATTCAGGATAGAAGCTGTTTCAGACACAAGGTTGACGTTTGGAAGATTTTGAATGGAAAGAGAGACATCGAGGACATTGAAAAGAAGGAAAGAAAAATCATAAGAAAAATCATAAGAAAAATCTTAGGCCCCAAACCAATAAATAGCACAACATACCGACTTTGAGAAAACCAAGAAATCAAACAATACACAGATATACATAACGATATGAGAAAAAGAAGGCTTAAGCTTTACGGACACATAAAACGGATGAATCCGAGTAGGCTAACTAGACAATTATAAACAATAAAAATCCGATTATTTAGAAAAATTCACATTTCAATTTAAATAAATAGTGACTTATTTAACGAAGTTTCGAAAAATGTATTAATGAAAATTTATAGGAAATGGAATAATCTACAAAGAATGTCGAAAAACATTTTTCTAGGTTTTCTTCTGCTACTCGGGTCCTATATAGTTAATGATGTCATCAGTCCATCGAGCTTTCGGTCTTCTTCGCGGACGTTTGCGATCAAGCGGTATCCACTCCAGGATTGCCATGGTCCATCTGTCGTCCCATCGCCTCGCTACATGGCCTGCCCATCTCCATTTTAATTGCTTCACTCTTCTAATGATGTCACATATTTTCGTTTGTTCCCTGATCTATACGCAGGGCTTTCTGTCTCGTCTTGTAATGCCAAGCATACATCTTTGGAATCACCTCTGTGGTACCCGAAGTTTTTGAATTGATTGCGATGTGAGTGTCCAGGTTTCACTTCCGTATGTCATAACGGGCAAGACGCACTGATTGAAGACTTTTCTCTTCACGCAAAGTGGGAGTCGACTCTTAAACACTATGTTGAGAAATGGTTCGCTAGCCCTTTGCAGTTCTTGTATGCATCTTTGCAGCTCCTCTGGATCTTGTTAAAGGAGAACGATATCATCTGCAAATCTAAGATGATTTAAGTTTGAACCATTGATCTTTACACCATTCTGTTCTCTGTCTAATTTACGGAATACTTGCTCAAGGCAAGCGGAGAAAAGAATAGGCGATATTGCGTCACCCTGCCGTACACCTCGTTCTACATTAATTCCCATTTCAAGATCATCAAGGTGAATTGTCGTTGTAGCTTCATCATATACCGATCCTAATAGGTTTACATATGCTTTGTCTACCCCGTCGCTAAACAGTGCATCCATTATGGCATACTTTGAGATAGAGTCAAATGCCTTTTCGTAGTCGATAAAAGCCAAGCACAGGGAAATGGTGTATTCATTGTTTCTTTCTATGGCTTCTGTACAACCTGGATGTGAACCATTGGAGTGACTCCACTTCTGAATCCTGCTTGTTCTCTTGGTTGTGCGTCATTTGAGGAAAATGTTCAGATCAATTTTATTAATTGTCGGTATCGATAGTCAGGAATTGTTTCCCCAGACAGTTCGTCATACACAGCTCCCCTACTATCCCACCAAATACACAGCAAAGTTTTCTTTTCATGTATATTGTGCTCTAATTGTGATGTTGAAGGCTGGCCTGACTCTGCGTATGATTATTTGCGCTTTGGGTTATCAGAAAAGATTCAGTTTTCATCATCTGGCAAAACTCGATGCAAAAAGCCTTTTTTTTCGATCTGTTAAGCAAAATTTTACAAGTAGTTTTTCGCTTTTCAATGTATTTTTCCTTCAATGCACATGGAACCCATTCTGGGTCTTTCCAATGCATGTAGACGTTCGGAAATAGTAGATCGGGCAACATTCAATGCTTGTACCAATTGTTTCAACATGTGAGTTGAGTCTTCATCAAAAAATGGTTGTAAATCTGCATCTTCAAACTTTTTCGGGCTGCTCTGGGCGCTACTTGTCTTTTATATTAAAATCACCACTTTTAAAGCTTTTAAACCATGGTTCACAAGTTTTTCTGGGTTAGAGCATGTTGGCAATAAGCTTCAATCAACAATCGATGACTTTCAGCAGTCGTTCAGTTCCCCGCAAAACGTCTTTTTTTGGTATATAATTTAACATATTCAAAGCTATGAAGAACTATGCTTTTTGCACACAGACTATTAAAATTTTGATAGTGTATTTTTGCCATCGAAAAAGCCATAGATGTTATTAGTTTATACCAACGAATGTATTAGTAGCAAAATCGACATTATTAACCGATACCCTTATTATTATAGAACTGTACCTGTTTAAGTAATATATTCTGCCACCGTTCGGTATGAATCCGTATGTGTTTACCATGTAAATAAAATTGTCAATGATGCCCTTGGCCGTCTCCTTCATGTCGCTCAGCAGCAAACCTTTTAAAATCCAGTAGGAGTCCCAGTAATAGAATTCCTGAAAAAATAATTAAAATTTCGACTCGCCGTGTTGTTCTTTAATTATATTGTTTTAGCAACTTTGTTCGGTCGAACCCTTGAATAATAAAATTTAAACGTATTTTATTTTAATTTACAAGGGCCAACTTTCTTTAACCATATTTTGAAATAAAATCACGAGGAGAAATGAGGGTAACAATTATAAATTTCCTTTTCGTATTTATGACGAAAATGAACGAAATAAAGTTTAAATAAACATAATATAAGGGTGTACAATCCGTATAATTTTCAATTAAGGGGCGTTTATTAGGTTAAAAAATCATACCGAAACTGTACAAATTCAGTTTTTTAACGAACTTGGTTTGAAGTAAGAAATTCTTAAAAGTCCCGAAAGTGAAGAAGAGACAATGAAGTAATATTGACATTGATGAAACAACGAAGAATAGTTTAGATGGGTAGCCCAAATGAATACAAGATGATATAGAAGTCAATTAGATAAAACATTGTAGAACTAAAAGAAAAGTGGCTCAATGAGAAGTGTGCCGAAATTGAAAAGTTAGTTGAAAAATACTATATCTTTAATATACATAAAAAAGTTAAAGGAATAACAGGAATTATAAGACAAAAGCCATGCAGTGTACTAGAGAATAAAGATAGGGAAGCGATATTAGACCAAAAAGAAGTTCCAATGATGGACATAATATATACAGCAACTTTTGAAGACCACAAAAAGAGCCGCTAGAAAAAAATAATAATAGATGAAAAAGGCAAAATAAACATAACAAGAGAAGAGGTCAAATATAAACTAAAAGGTATGAAAAGTAATAAAACCCTGGACCAGATGTAATACCAATAGTATTAGTAAAATTATTGGAAGGATACCAAAAAACCCTAAAAAATTATTGAAAAAAATTGTGAAAATTGAAAATGAAAATTGAAATGAAAGTGAAAATTCGCGGCTGAAAATGTCTTTATTCGCCGATCCAAAACTAATGATACATATTGTATTTTTACAATAATATGTATTTATTTACCAGTTACCCTTCAAAATAAACAATTATCAAAGTATTTATAAACAAACAAGTCTTATTGCCGCTTGGCCGAAAGTTCTTAGACAAATAAATCGCCGCCGCCGTACGTGCTGCCGGGTTACGCGTGACGATAAGGCTTTTGATAAAAGCCGCCTTCGCACGATCGGTGCCGAACCTTTTGTTTTATTGCTTTAACTTGTCATTCGTTGCAATAATTTCGAGTGAATAACACGTTTCTCCTCTGCTTTGTTTGCGATTTATAATGTCGAGTAAAGGCAAAGGAAAATCAGTTCCTATACGAAAAAAAGCTGTGTTGTCGTGTTGCTGCTTAAGGTGAAAATAAAAATGTTTAACCGTTTACGTCTTGGCGAGTCGTTCAAGCATTTGGATGATTTCAAGCATCGGAAGGTTGGTTCAATAAGTTGAAGGTGCGACAATCACTGTATAACATTAAAATTGTTGGAGAAGCTGCATCTGCAAACATTTCAGCGGCAGCAACATATCCAGAAGAATTTTCAAAATTAATTGCTGATGGTGGATGCAAACCTGAACAAGTGGTTAATGCAGATGAAACTGCCCTATTTTGGAAAAGAAAGCTTCAGCGCCTCTGATGTTAAGACCGTTCTAGTTTTGGACAATGCTTTAGGTCACGCTTATGAGTTGAATCTATGCATCTAAATTTAAAGGTGATATTTTTGCCTCCTAACAAGATGGCCAGACCTTAATCCAGGCCTTTAAGCTAAATTACATTAGACAAACCTTTAAAATCATATTGGATACCATAAAATTTAATTCTGATATGAATGTTATGTAATGCTGGAAAAATTTTGACATAGCAAAGTTAACACAAAAGAAGCCATATACATTGAAATCATGCTGGAAAAAACTCAGGCTTGATCTAACTGTTGATAATGATAAAGAATTCGTGCAAATTCCAACATTAACTGAAAACATTGCTTATGTTGCGAATGGCATAAGACGAGCTGGTTTCGAACAGCTAGAATCAAGTGACATTCAAGAATTGCTTGGGTCGCTTAATGGAGGAAATACTTAAGCGCAATTTCATTCGCAAGAAGCACTGAAAAGATTAAAGACATTCAACCTAAAAAAAAACGAGTTAAGGTTTAGGAATGGCAAATGAGCTTTTTCATTTCTTTCTTTATAAAAATTGATCCGCTATGTAAAGAAGTCTTGTTTTTAAAAGGAAACTTGTCAATGCCACAGCCGAATATCAATCCGAATTGAAAGATCTTTTAAAAGCGATAAAACAAAAAACAAAGAAAAACAAAACAAAAACAATACTAGATTCTTTAAACCACAATGCTTATTAATATTGTTAAAAAATCTCTCATTAATTGTTTTTTTCCTTTATTTGGGTTTTTCGCCACTATCTAGAACTCTAGAAGAATCACTGGGTAAAAACAAAAAAACAAACGGAGACAAATTTCTCAGTGATTCTTTTTTGTAATAAATTTGCCTAACCAACACAATTTTAAAGATATAAAAATGTTATAAAAAATGTTTGCAAACTTTTAACGTTAACGTTTCGGAGGATACTGTCCCCCCGTTTTCAAAACTAAACTAAAAAATAAATGATATTGATTTGTAATATATAAAGTAAGGAGTGAAAGTAAATATATTTTTTTTGTGTATGTCAACGATACTTACATTGACAACAATAGATTTCCATGACAGTGACATACTACCAAAATATATATATATATATATATATATATATATATATATATATATATATATATATATATATATATATATATATATATATATATATATATATATATATATAGGTAATGTTTACTGTGTGATTGTTTATTGTACTGATTGTGTTTTCAAATATCTAAATGTGTTTAATTGTATTCTTAAGAATCGGGAATCATATTGAATTTAAATCTACCGAAGGCATAGCAATACAGCTATTTTTATTTAAATTAATTATAGCGGTTTCTTTTAATCTTCAGTATTTTGTTACCGATTTTTTTAATACCGTTTTAGAATTATTCCAATTGATTTTATGACCCGATTCCCATGCATGTTGACAAATTCTAGATTAAATAAAAACCAATATTAATATCTAAATTTCCACTATATTTAAAACTTGTACGCATGACAATTGTTTCGACACACAGTGTCTTTTTCAAATACAAACTAAACTTTTGTATTTGAAAAAGACACTGTGTGTCGAAACAATTGTCATACGTACAAGTTTTAAATATAGTGGAAATTTAGATATTAATCGTGGTTTTTATTTAAAATGAATTTCCATCAAGTATCGGCTACCTCAGTTAAAAAAAAATCTAGATTTATTAAAATCGCCCTTTCTGTTTTACTCTAATTACATTACAGATGTCTCACCTATATATATATATATATATATATATATATATATATATATACCTCACCTATATATGTCTCACCTATATATATATATATATATATATATATATATATATATATATATATATATATATATATATATATATATATATATATATATACCTATATATATATATATATATATATATATATATATATATATATATATATATATATATATATATATATCTATATATATATATATATATATATATATATATATATATATATATATATATATATATATCTATATATATATATATATATATATATATATATATATATATATATTTTATATATATATATATATTATATATAATATATTTTTTGATATCTTTAAAATTTCGTTCGTTAGGCAAATTTATTACAAAAAAGAATCACTGAGAAATTTGTCTCCGTTTGGTTTTTTATTTTTACCCAGTGATTCTTTCTCTACATAAGAACAGGTATTTTTGATATTTTTTGAATTCTAGATAGTGGCGAAAAACCCATATAAAAAAAAATATATGAACACGCCACAATCATTCAGACATTACTTTCATTAATTGTATTTGTCATATATTTTGTCTTTCTATTTTTATCATATATTTTGTCGTTGTACCTTGGAACATATCCCTTATAATCGCATACAAATAACCATTCCCTATTCGCGGTTTCTGAATTCGGAGCATATTTATGGAACGTATCCCCTGCGAGTAAGGAGCTTTGACTGTAATTACAAATAATAATAAATCTTTTCAACTCGATTAACAGCATAGGTATTATACCATCAGAACGGATGACATCAATTTTCGTTGCAATTCATAACAAATAATTTGGTATTTACGAATACAAAATTCAGACATAAAGAGGTACATAAATATACCAGCGACGAAATAAATAGCGGCGAAGTAAAAAAAAAACTAAATCCACTTAGCGTCTGACTTGTATCAAGCGGTGGAGTGGTCAGCGTCTGTTCACCAGTGGTGCGGCTGAGATTTAAATTCTGGAACTAACCGTTCCAGTCTTAACCTCTTTAATTCAAAGTACAAGAGAAAGCGTTCTAGTAATTACAAAATTACCCCAGGAGATAAACAATCCTGTGCCAGCTTTGCTGGTACACCCGGACTTTCGGGTTCTGGGGCGTCCCGGCTTAAACGCAAAATCTTTCAGAGGGAGTCGGAGACCTCTGGCCAACGTCTGAAACCGAAAACCAAAACTTTCTTTGGAACGGTAAATATCAACTCTCTCCTGCGCCCAGGAAAACTACACGAATTGGGGCGAACATTGAATCAGCAAAAAATCCAAATTTTAGTTCTGTAAGAAACCAGGCAACAGACAGATGATAACACCTTGGACTTAGGCAACTACAGACTTTTTAAAAGTAAAACGGACAAAAGAATACTCATAAATACACCACATCTCGGTGTTGCTTTCGCTATCTCAAAAACCATTCTTGGTTATACAACTAATGTCCAGCCAGTAAATAATCGACTTATGACACTATCCCTCAAGTGTGCTGACAAAAACTATACATTAATCAATGCACACCTTCTAGTTAACGAAGAAAATAAATCTAATCCTGAAAAAGTGAATAAGTCGTGGGAAATTCTGGAAAAGGTTATTTCTAAAATTCCCTCCAACCATGTAAAAATCCTATTGGGTCATTTCAACGCCCAACTAGGGAAAGAAAGAAAGTATAGAAAAACAGCCGGCAGTGTTCCAGGCTCACAAATGGACTAACCATAATGGTAGAAGATTGGTTGAACTATGTTCGCAGTTTAAGCTAAAAATAATGACAACTCATTTTAAAAAGAAAATTAAGACCTGGAGATGCCCAAACACGTTGATGGGTCAATTTCAAATTGACCATGTTGCCATTTCTTACCCCAGTTATAAAGAGATTTTGAATGTTCAAGTCAGGAAAGGAACTAACATAGACAGAGATCACTACTTGACTAGAATCAAATTTAGCTTAAAATCTCGAAAACGTATTCAAAAAAGACTGCTAATACCAAAGTTCGATCCTACGAAAATAAAACCAACCTTAACAGAAGAACCTGATAAACAACCAGCATAAAACTGGCAAGAATTGAAACAAAAAATTATTAAAAACAGCCTTAAAGTTGGCCCCTTTGCAAAAACGTAGAAATCATCCGTGGTGGAATGAAGTTTATGAGCAAGCAGTATTAAGACGAAGAAAAGCATTCAAAGAGTGGAACAGACAAAAAACAGCAATACATTATAACATCGTTTTGGAAGCAAGGAAAGAAATATCGAAGCTAATTAGACAAACTAAAAGAAAATATGAAAACAATCATCTTAATGAAATAGAAAAAGAAATAGAATCCAAAAAAATAACACCAGAAATTTTTACAAAACATTTAAAACTAAATTAACAGGCTATCAATCCCATAGTCTTTGCTTCCAAAAGGAAAACGGACAATTAGCTCTAAATAACCAAGACAATTGCAAAGAACTTGCGAAATGTTTTGAACAACTACTAAACTGTCCTGAGCCCTTAAACAGATTACCAACATGAAACCCTAAACAAACAAACCCAGATTTATAACCACCAAATGAAGATGAAATAATTAGACAAATCAAGCGACTTAAAAATAACAAAGCTTCTGATAAAGATAATCACTGCTGAACTTTTGAAATCCGCTGGTCCAGGTACAAACAAGGAAATAACCAAGATTCTACAAGAAGTTTGGCGAACCGAACGGATTCCGGAAGACTGGAAAAATGCTCTAATCCATCCACTACAAAAGAAAGGACAAAGAACTGATATAAACAACTACAGAGGGATATCTCTTCTCCCAGTTTGTTACAATATTCTATCTCAATGTCTACTAGACAGAGCGTGCAAAGGGAGCACAGAGACAGTTACAGCCTAAAATTGGCGAATATCAAGCATGTTTTCGACCGGGCAGATCCTGTCCTAAATAGATCCCGACTCTAAAGTTGATCTTAAGACATCAAAAACTATACAACAAAAATCTCGTCTGTACATTTGTGGATTTCAAAAAAGCATATGATTCTATGGACCGCGAATCTTTATTCCAAATCTTAAAAGAACAAGGACTAGATCAGAAAACGCTGGCAATTATTAAAGCAACACTAACTAACACAAGGTCAAAAGTTAAATTCATGGGTGACTTCTCAGAGCCCTTCGAAATTAAAACTGGAGTGAGACCAGGGGATGGACTCTCGTCACTCTTATTTAACTGTGTTCTAGAAAAAGTAATATAGGAGTAACGTGAAAAAAAGTCGGCCCTGAATATTGACCAGTCCATTAAACTGGGGAGAACCAACATTAAAATTGATTGTCTAGCGTTTACTGATGTTCTAGCAGTTTTGGCTCAAGATATATTGATGGCACAAAAACAGATTGAAATTCTAAAAGAAACAGCAGAAAAGGTAGGACTCCAAATTTCCTTTGAAAAGACACAATACATGACCTGCAACAGACTAAGAACACTATTTCTAGAAACAAAATATGGTAACATCAGATGAGTCTCTCAATTCAAATATTTGGGTGAAATAATCATGGGAAATCGGTTGGAAAAAGCGGCCAATAAGGGTAGATGTTAAAAAATGGAAATTGAGGCATTGAGACTTACGCAAAATATTTACAACCAATAATGCATATCTAAAAACACAAAACTGAGACATTACAACACAGTTATTAGGCCAGAATGCCTATATGGGGCAGAAACGCTCATTTTTAATAGGAAGAGAGACATTGAGGAGATTGAAAAGAAGGGAAGAAAAATCATAAAAAAATCAAAAAAAAATAAATAGCAAAATTTACTTGCTTCGAGAAAACAATTAAATCAAACAATACACAGATATACATAGCAATATAAGAAAAAAAAGACTTAAGTTGTACGGACATAAAACGGATGAATCCCGGTAGGCTAACTAGACAAATAGTCGAATTTTATGAATAACGTAAAAATAATTAAATGGATGGCTGCAATTAAAGAGGACCTAAGATCAGCAAATATTACACAAAGTGAAATTCAGGAGAGAGGCTGTTTCAGACACAAAGTTAACGTTTGGGAGGTTGGCCAGAGAGAAAAATGTAGGAAGACTGGAACAACTTGGTCTGACGAAAGGAAAAAGGCTCATAGCGAAAGAATGAAATCAGTATGGGTGCAAAGGAAGGTTAACAACAACAAATGCCTCTAACTGTACTTCGCATGACGGGCCCATGGCCCAAGCCTGAATAATAATAAATAATTGTCAAAAAAATTCTTATTAATTGTTTTTATCCTATATTTTGTCTTTTTGTTTTTATCATATATTATGTCTTTGTACCTAATATAAGGAAGGGGAAGAATACATGAAAAATGGGGAATATTAAAGAAAAACATACTAGAAGTTGCTGAAGAAAGTTGCGATACAACAAAAATTTCAAATAAACCTATAAAGAGAACTCAGTAGTAGAATGTTGAATAAACAAAAATGAAAAAGACATTCAAAAATAAATAAAGCTGAATATCATGAAGAATATACGGAAAGGCGTAAAGAAGTGAAAATTGAATTCAAAAGAGCTAAAGAAGATTCATGAGAAAAGTTTAGAAAAAAATGTCCGAAAATTTCAAAGAAAACCATAAACTATTTTATGGAAGACTAAAGAAACTGAAAATATGATAAATATCAAAGATAAAACTGGAAATTTATTCACTAAGGAATTAAAATAATGAAAAAGTAGCGACGATACTTACGAATGATACGAAGAATTTCCAGAATCGGAGATGAGTACATTAGAAAAATGACTATTGTATTGCTCTGTTTTGGTATTTTTGTACTCCTTTATTCCATTTAAAAGATCATCATTTTAATCGATATGAAGAAACTAGAAGTAATACGAAAAGAGGAGGTAACAGACGCAATCAAAAAACTGGAATTTGGAAAAATATCAGAAAGAGACAACATAACTCCAGAAATGATGAAATATATGGGTACAGAACTTTTAAATGGGATAAAGGAGTTCCAAAATACCCAAACAGAGCAATACAAGAGTCATATTGCCGATATATAAAAGGCGATAAAGAGGAGAGAAAAGAAAATGAGAAAATTACGAAGGAATAACGTTAATGAGAATACCAGGGAAGATATTGGGTAGAATATTAAAATTAGAATATATTAGCAAATAAAGAATAAGGAATCAAATAGAAGAAACGATAAAAGAAACTCGATATGGATTTAGAACTTAAGAAAGCACACAAGATATAATATTCATAAACAGGCAAGACAGCGAAAAATTTATAAAGAAAAATAGAGATATACATGTATAATTTATAGACTTAAAGAGGGCGTTTGACCAGATACGATAATATTTGAAAAGAACTGAAAAACCATGTTGCAACCAAGCTTTTTAAAGCTCTCCAAGAGTTGTTGAACAATTTCGACGTAATTCGAGGCTCGTGTTTTTCCAAGAAAACCTTTAACAATATTTTTAAAAGCCAACCAAGCGTTCCTTTCAAGTTCGGTCATTGTTTTAGTGAAATTTTCATCTTTAACGAGTTGCCGAATCTGTGGACCATCAAACACACCAGCCTTTATCTTTTCATATGATAGGCTAGGGAATGCCGAAATGATATACTTAAAGCAGTCTCCTTCAATTGACAAAGCCTTAACAAATTGCTTCATGAGACCTAGTTTTATATGCAAAGGATGTTTTTTCTGTCGACAAGTGGCTGATTTAAAAAGTTTGGTCTTAGGTGAATCAGCAGGTCTTAAGTCAATTCGATTGCACCCAATGTTTTTCACGTGCTCTGCTGTCCCACATGTACAAAAAACAGGGATACTCGCGTTGCTGGCCAAGAAGGAAACAGACCATTTTAAGGTCAACACAGATGATCCATTGGTGCATGTCATATTGCAACAAGTCAATGACTTTCTTTATGTTTTCTCCTTTATTTGGGTTTTTCGCCACTGTCTAAAACTCAAAAAATATCAAAAATACCTGTTCTTATTTAAAAAATAAATAAATAAAATAAAGGAGAAAAAATATATGAACACGCCACAATCATTCAGACATGACTTTCTTTATGTCGCCATATTCTTCACGCAAAGAAACTGAATGATCTATTGGGACTGAACCGTATAAATTTCCATTATGTAGGAGAACACACTTCAAGCTACGCTTTGAGCTATCTATAAACAATCGCCATTCAGTTGCGTTATAGTTAGAAATGGCCAATTCTTTCATTAAACCTTCTATGTTCTAGCAATATACAAATCCGTCATTATTTCTGAAGTACTGCCTATATTCACTTTCTCTCGATTGATAGTAAGTGATTCTCCGATAGTCTGTGATTCGCCAAGCTTAGTCGGATGCGCAACAACTATAGAGAAAAAACTTGACGTGATAGAAAAAAACTAAATAAAGTTTTGGAATTAGCATGTCAATTTACGTATAAAACAGCTTAAATATCGAACTCAACAGAAATTATTTTTTAAATTGTTCCCAAGTGTAATCATTATAAAATTTAAATAAGCATTAGATATACGTATACCTAATTCGGCTCAGTATTGTCGATGACAAGTCTTTGCAAGTTGGTAAGCAAAGAGGCGACGTGGGACGACAAAAATGTGGAACCTTGCAATGGCTTGTTTACAGAGGAAGTGCACCGGCATAGTAACTAAGCAATGACATACAAGTTAATGGGTGCAGGAAATTAAATCTATAAACGACAGGGATAGCTCTAGGAATGTCTTATTATTTTTGCGTGCTTTGTCAATGATCCATTTGTCAATCATCCATGATTTGATCCAGTCTAAGAAAAGGAACAGACTGTACAGAAATTGGAACTCGATATAATAATTTGTTAAGGCCAGCCTCAACCGTCTCATTATTTTTTTTTATTTCTTATTGATTTTGTGTTTATTTTAAAATTTTTGAGAAATAATTCTTTGCTACATTTGATGGTATTTTTAATTAATTCATACCTTGTGATTCTTAATATACAGATAGACAAATAAAATAGATATATAATGTGAAATAATATCTTAATATTTGGTGTAATTAACTATTATGGAAGTGAAGGAATTAAACCCTTAAAGTGGGCATAATGGAAAATGAAAGAAATAGAGATGAGGGAAATAGTGTTCGCAGACGACATGGCAGAATTAGGTGACTCAGAAAAACTCTTACAACATAATAATATACCATAATAATATAAGTATAAATAACAGTGAACAGAAAATTCATAAAATAAGATTGAAATACAAGTTACAAACAAAGTCTGTAGAAGCGATAATTGAAGGCTAATCTTATGTTAGTGTTTTAAATTAATTCTTTTTTTTTGTTCTGTTGTGGATATGTTTTGCCTTTATTAAATTTGTTCGCTTTAGATAGTTCGCTTCAGATATTATTCGGTTTGTTTGCCTGATGTGGGTTTTGTTACAGCCTGAGCATGGGATGCGATAAATTCTTTGATTTTCTAGTCGGACCTTATCTTTCGGGTTTCTCAAGGATGCGCCTATTGTTCGGTGAGGTTTGTATGCTGTCCTTATTTTGTATGTGTTTTGTTAAGTCTTACGATACGGTCTGTTGTTCCTTTGATGTATAGCAGCATTACGTTGATTGGCTCTTCGGCTTGTTCTGTCGTTTTTTGTGTTCAGTGTTGTTGTATTGCACGGTTGATTGTCTTTTTTGAGTAGCCGTTTTGTTTTAGAGTGTTCGTTATGTTGTTCAGTTCTGCCTGCTGTGCATCGTTGTCCGTAAGGCGGATGGATCTTGAGATTAGGGTGTTTGCCACTGCCTGGATTTGAGTGGTGTGGTGGTGTGACTGTGCGTTGAGATATCTGTTTGTGTGTGTTGGTTTTCTGTATACCGTATGTAGTAGGCGCCCTTCTGTTGTTTTTGTGACTAGAACATCCAGGAACGGTAGCTTGTTTTGTTCTTCAATTTCGAGTGTAACCCTGTTGGGTAATTTTGTGCGTTGACTTAGGATTTTCCAGATTACAAAGAAAAATATTTTCTTTAGTAACAACATTTTTGCGCTTTTTGCGGATCCTTCGGCACACACTACCAGTTGTTTTTAGTTTTATTAAGTTATTTCCTAAAAACTCCAGATTTGGAAGAGACTTATCGGGATGTCTTGCGTGGAATTCAGCATACGCATCGTGTAGATTTAAGCCACCAATATGAAGAAAAAATAATTCAACTTTCTTTTTTGATTAAAATAACTGATTCATCCTATCAACTGAATTAAAACTTTATTTATATACACATTGAAATACAATACCTTTCAGATAACACAATGACAGCACAATAATGATGGCTTCTATCAAACAACACAATTTTTGTTCAATTACCAAGGCCTACTATTGCTATGCTTAGCTTCTTTTAGTTCCTGCCGACTGCTGTTGTTTTTGCTAATTGTTCTAAAACGGCTACTCCAGTAAAAAAATGTGACAACATTTTTTATTTCGAATTAAAAAATATTGTATTAGTAGCTACTGAAGAGATCTATCTGACAACACCGGAAAGTATTGTTTGTACAGTTTTCTTAGCGAAGTTATTTCCAACAACTCTGAATTTTTTTATCACTTTAAATAAAAAAGTTAGCTTGTCAGGTTTTAAAAAAATTACGCTATATATACCAGGTGTCCCATTAAGGATGGATCGCGGCCGTATCTTGAAAACTATTTATCCCACAGCTTTGGGGGAAAAAAATTGTACTAAAAATGATCATGAGAAATTCACCAAAAATATTTTTAAGCTTCTAAAACGACCGCAAGAGGGCGTGACGAGCTAAACATTTTTAAAAATCTTTTTTTTGTATTTTCAAGTGTTAACCGAGTAAGAAAAATTCTCAGTTATAATTAGCAAACTGTTCAGGAATCATCCAGTGAAAATCCGAAATCGATATCTCTGACATGTCAAGAAAAATTTCGAATTTTCTGAAAAAATCAGTTATTATTTCACTACTACCAGCATTAAGTTAAAAAAATATTAACCTAATGTTTGCCTTCCTTCACACTTCACACCAAATTCTTCGTGCCATATTAATTTGGAGCGTGTTTAAAGGCCTCGTTATTCCTAGAAGGTATTGTTAGATATTATTATAATAATTATTAATAATCAATAAATGCAATGTTGAAAATGTAATGCATTTCAAAACTGACAAGTTAATTTGACTGTTTTTGTTTGTTTCCATGGTTCCCTTCTTACACTATTTGTGTAATGTACCTAAGGATTGCATGCGTTTATTTGGAAACCCGAAAACGCATAATTTCATTCTTCCATTCATTTAGTTTAAAAGAAAGAGTAGGTATATTTATTAATGACTGATTTCAATATTCTGTCAAGTAGTATTTAAGCATCACAAATGAGAAAATGCAACAATTGGGGAAAGGCATTTTTTCCGCTTATGTAATTAAATTAGAAAATATTACAAGGTCAGGATTAGAAACATTTATGATGATTGACACTGAATAGATAATTTTATTTTTTAAATAAAATTGTTGCGGTTGCGATTGCGACCTAAATATTAAGACCAATGTTTAACTTAATATTACGGTAAAAATTAAAACTGATTTTTTTCAGAAAAATCGAAATATCTCTTGACATGTCAGAGATATCGATTTCGGGTTTTCACTGGACGATTCCTCTTTAAATTAGCTTTCTTGTCATGTAGTAAAAGCTGTACCATTCCATTTGAAAAAACTAAATAATTTATCTCCCAGATTATCTGATTGTCCCAGCAATTTTCTCAATAGGTAAAACTCCCCCCCATCCCTCTATTCGTGAAATTACGACAAAATGTCATAAAACAAAGTTGTAGGAGACAGTTTGCTAATTATAACTGAGAATTTTTCTTACTCGGTTAACACTTGAAAATACACACAAAAAATGAGTTTTAAAAATGTTTAGCTCGTCACGCCCTCTTGCGGTCGTTTTAGAAGCTTAAAAATATTTTTGGTGAATTGCTCATGATCATTTTTAGTACAATTTTTTTTCCCCAAAGCTGTGGGATAAATAGTTTACAAGATACGGCCGCGATCCATCCTTAATGGGACACTTGCATGGGGCTCTGCAGCTGGGGTCCAATATACTTAACAATGTCATTCGTCCATCGTGCTTTCGGCCTTCTTCGCAACGTTTGCAAACAAGCGATATCCACATCGCCTCGCTATAAGACCTGCTCATCTACATTTCAATTGCTTTACTGTTCCAATGATGTCACACACTTTCGTTTGTTCCCTAATCCATGCGCCGGGCTTTCTGTCTCGTCTTGTAATGCCAGGCATACATCTTTCCACATATACGCACATATACGCACAAGGAATTCTGACAATTGTCAGCATGTTTATTTTGTATTCGTACACTTTTGTATTTAATAATAGAGATCTCTTTGAGGAAGCTATCGCAAAGCATGGTTATATAACTAGGTATAAGTCGAATCTCGTGAATGAAAGATGTAATTTTAGTTATATACAGAAGAATGTGCAGTATACTATTATGAAGATATATAATATTTTTCCGGAGTGTGTTCGAGATCTGCCACGTGATCAGTCTGTGAGAGCGATTAAAAGATTTTTGTTGAGCAAGGCTTATTATTCATTAAATGATTTTGTTGGGGAAACAAAGAACAATTTAAATTCAATTAAATTATTAGAATAGCCTGTTTTGGTGAATTTAACTGTTTATGTTTGTACTAATTATGTTATCAGCTAATTCATGTAAATTCATGTAAATTATGTTAAGAATACTATGTTGACTGTGTATTTCTCTCCTCTTCTTTTCTTTCCAATTGTCTTTTTTTTTTCTTCCTATCTTTCCTTCTTTTTTTTTGTGACTTGTGTTACAGATATTATATTTGAATTGTAATTTTTTTTTCCCGTTTTTCTTTATATAGAATTAAGTGTTTAGTATGTACTTTCTTAACGATGTTCAATGCCTTATGGTTTTGGGCCCTGTACTGTCATGTTGAAGGCATCGACCGTAATCTGCCACGCTGGTCCAATGCGGGTTGGCACATTTTGGATCATGTTAGTCTGAGGCCTCTGCTTCGATCTGTCCGCCAGGGGTGACCGACCTAGGAACTTACGCTCCAGACGGCATAGCTCAAAGCTTCATTGTCCTACTCAAACCCCTTTACCAAGTCAAGGTCTGATCCACAAAGGGGATATATATATATATATATATATATATATATATATATATATATATATATATATATATATAAAGGGCAATTATCATCAACTCGTATTAATCCACTGCAGGACGAAGGCCTCTTCACCATGCTTCCAACTCTCGCGGTCCTGAGCTTTCCTCTGCCATTTGGCTCCAATTTACTTAATAATATCATCAATACATCATGTTTTCGATCTTCTCCGTAGACGTTTACTTTTCCGTGGACGTTATCCAGTTCAGGACCGCCCTGGTCCATCTTTCGTCCCACATGGCCTGCCCAATTCCCTTTTAATTGCTTTGCTCTTCCAATGATGTCAGTGACTTTTGTTTGTTCTCTGATCAATGTGCAGGTCTTACTATCCCGTCTAGTTATGCCAAGCATACATCTTTCCATTCCCCTCTGTGCTACTCGTAGTTTTTGAACTGACTGTGATGTGAGTGTCCAGGTCTCACTTCCGTATGTCATAACGGGCAGGAGACACTGATCAAAGACTTATCTTTTCAGGCCAAGTGGTAGTTTTACTCTTAAACACTATGTTGAGCCTGCTAAATGCCTGCCAGCCACATTTAACGCGTCGTTCCATCTCCTGGATGGTATCCCCTCCCACTGAAACCCCCTGTCCAAGATATATATAGTGATCTACAACTTCCAAATCCGTTCCCAAAATAGAAATCCTTTTGTTCTCAGCATATTTATTAAAAATAACCTGACTCTTCAAGCAATAACGAAACGCCTCAATATATATATATATATATATATATATATATATATATATATATATATATATATATATATATATATATATATATATTAATAATAAAGTGGACATTAGAGAAGAAAAACCTTTCATTAAACATACTGTAGTACCAAAAAAGAAAAGTCATTTATAAATGCTATAGATTAGCCTGACTGTATCATCATCAGTCAAATTATCACTTAAGAAAATTGAATTCTAAGCTAATTCTTAAAGTAACTTTCCCTCAATGTAGGCGTTTTCAAATTTTCATTAATGTAGTGTAATGTGCATGAAGTGCATATTCCTAAATTACAACATCTAACAGATTACGTTGGTATGTTATTTATGCGCCCTAAGAAACATTACATGACATAAACAAGCGCTTAAGATAAAATATAAATACGATTTATCAAGTTACCTTAAACCGCCCTCCAGGAATAATAAAGGCATTCTTTACCGGTATCAAGGAAAACGTGTCGGGGTAGTCGAACACGTGTTGGGAAATTTTTCTGGACAACTGGGGCCATATGGCTATCAATTTCTTTAAAAACGCCCTAAAAGCATATAAAAATTACAACTTTTTTATTTAGAATAACTTGATTGTTATACAACACAATTAGTTCAATTTCTTATTTAGAAAAGGCCAAGAACAACACGGAATTATACAGTACTACTAGTAGCAGTAGCAGTAGCAGTTGCGGTAGCGGTAATGATAGTAGTGCAGTGGTAGTAGCAGTAGCAGTGGCTGTGGCAGTGGCAGTAGCAGTAGGAGTAGGAGTAGGAGTACAGTAGTAATAGCTGTAGCAGTAGCAGTAGCATCCTGTTGTGTCCGTTTTTTCTGTGTTTCTCTAGAATGACCACATTTCCTTTTCCTTTCTGGATACCAATGTAATACTCTTCTGGAAAATTGTATTCCACTCCTTTCTTAGTGTGTGACCTAACCATCCGAACTTCCTTCTTCTTATCTGCTTGCCCATAGGTTTTTCTCCCATTCGTTGACATAAATCTTTATTGCTTATGTACTTTGGCAACCAGATTTGTAATATATTTCTCAAGCATCGGTTTATAAATTCATGCAATCTTTTTTCTCTGGTCAAACTCCAAGTTTCTGAAACATAGAGCAGGATACCATCGAGTTAAATATTATGTTTGTTGTTTTGTAGATTATGAGGCAGACCTTCTTATAACCTACTGAGGTTTAGCTGATTGAATTTGTCAGTGCAGTGTTGTGTCAGTGTTTTCCACACTCGTAGCTACACTATTGTCAAAAATAAATGTTAAATAACACGATCCTTATTTTTATTTACAATTAGCGTGTTATTCAACACGCAACGGAATTGTATTAATGTATTGTCCCATTTCGCGACGACGCAATATTCAATTTTCTCATAGCTGCCAAAATTTAAGGTCTTGTTTCACTTAGCGTGGTAGTAGCTAACGTCAGTTAATTTAGGCGCTGAACCGCCACAGGGCTGCCCCCGGTGAGTTCACTGTCGTGAACGAATGATACCTGTACTACGATCTGTTTAATGGTGTTGGCATTATTCCCTCGATAAGCACCTCCTCATTATTCCTTCGATAATGTTGTTGAGAGGTGTTGCTATTCTGATGTTTCTTCGGAGAGGGTGATGCGAGAGTGTCAAATTATGATATATCAGTTCATACGCAAATTTCTGGTGATATGACGCTTATATGAGATATCACTTGTTGTACTGTTGGATGTGTTAATGAGTGATTAATGTATGATGCATTGATTAATATGTTGGAATCATTGATAGTCACATTCGAACCGTGGGTGGATTCATTGCTGGTACTGTAGATGTATCCGTTGTATTCATTTACAAATATTCTTTTAGTTGAATGAAAAGATGCTGAGACTTTTCACACTGACGGTAACGGCATGGCACCATGATCGTGCCATTCAGCAGCCGTTCATTGCCACTAGAATGGATGCCGACCATGCTTTTCTTGGAAGACAAAACTTAATTAAAAACATTTTTGAAAATTATTTAATGACATTAAATTATCGTACGTTTTTTTAACGCATGTCTAAAATCGTTGTATGAAATGAACGTTATGGTCTATGGTCATTTTTTGCGAGGTAAAAAACTTAAGATTGAAAAATAGTCACCTCCAAAGACTTGTCGTGGTGCCGAAGAGGAATAGAGTTACTGGCTTAACGATGGGTTGAGGTCATTGAAAATAACGGACTATATTTCGAGGAAAAACCTCCATGTATACATTTTTTAAACAGCGAATAAGTACCTCAACAAGGTATATGCTTTTGTTACTTTCTAGTATTTACGATATTATTTAAAAAAATGGCAGATAACTTAACACCAACTAGTGCCTATTAAAATCCTTGCCTTATTGCTGGATCGTCAACTTCCTTAACAAATTTCGGTTCCGGTTTCCAATCTCTTGGAAAAAAATCTTCCATCTCACCAACCATTTGAAAATTTTGAAAAACAAACTCCTCGATTTGTTTCGTCGTTGGATTATGATCAGTTTTCCTCATGAACACGTCGAAATTCTGAAGTGTCCTGTTTAGTGGATGCTTCATTGACATGTCCACGAAGGTTTTCGAGTCGTTGAAAATTTTGGCTGTTTGCACGAGGTGCAACAGTTCACCTTCGCAGTAAATTGGACTTGAACATGATCTTCTAGTGGCAATTGTAAAAAACGTGTAAGGATTTAACAGAACTAAAAGCAGAATGCATTCATAAAAGTAATAGCAGATTTTATGTGGCGGAATTTCCTTATATTTTTCGATATTTTGTAATAAGTTGAACGGGATCATACTGAAAATTTAAACTGGGATAGATATTGAGGAACTGTCAATGTAGTGCTGCCATTGTCACTGTTACAAGGTTAGCTTTCATAATATATAGGGTGCGACAGAGAAACGGACGATTTTTAATATCAAATTTCCCCGCGTCACTCGAGTAGGTGGTATAAACCGAGTACCTTCCCTGTACAATATTTGAAGCATTATAACAAGAGACAGGACTTGTTATGAAAAATAGGTGAATAAATTGTTTCATGTAATAGCGTGAGTCATCACTTCAATTTATGAAAATATCTATATTGCCAAAATGTTTATAAATTAATTTCAATTATTTTGTGTGAGTATATTGGATTATTTTGTTTTTTTAAGTTGCATGGCAAAAAAGTAACTGTACGAAGTAAAAACAACGATTAAGCTAAAGTAAGCATTAATCAATTTTTCTATAGAACGAGTCAGTAGCGTACGACTATGACTAAGCACACCGATAAACCGAGACATTGACTGAGCTCTGGTAAAAATCTGTTCCCTAATAAACTAGTAACGATGACTCAGTTGGACAATGAATACCATGCGTTCACTTTTACGTCATATAACACAAATAATTAGCGTATTCTGGCATCTCAATAATTATTTTGTGACCGGTTCATTGTTAACCATTACAATCCTGTACAGTTTAGGCATGCTTTTTAATCCATACTAGATACCACCAAGTTTCTTCAGAATATTACTGTCGAGTGTATCAAATTCAGATGAGCATCAATTCTTCTATTGGAACCTTCGGTGTGAAACACTAAACTCAAAGAGATTTACCATTAAATACCGAATCAGTTTTTTTAAAGTTCTCGACGCACGTTTCGTAATAGACAAATCTGATTTCATTGAACGCGTTGAAAAATTCATTCAAGATGGTCCATATAAAGGATTACCGAGGACTCAATTGTCAAAAATGGTTAACGAAGTTAGAGATACATTGAAATCTTTTATCAGCCTTATTTTTCCGTCTCTAAAAAACACACTTCATATTTCTAATCTAACACTACCAAGATTGTATGCTCAAACAAACATTCATAAACCAGGAAAATCAATAAGATCTGTATAGAGACTGTAGACCAGAGAATTGTATCAGCCATTGATTCTCCAACATACAACTTGGTAAAATGGTTAAGAAAGGAATTTCAAAATCTACCAAACCAATTACCTTTCTGTTCTGTGATAAACTCAACAAAATTCATAGTAAAAGTTAAAAACACACATCTACAGGAAGGTGAAGTCTTGGTTTCCTTTGACGTATCATCATTGTTTCCGAGTGTCCCGATTCCACATACCTTGAACTACCTAAGGGAGTTACTAGAGTTAAAAGGTTTTATTAACAAGATTGATTTCTTTTCAACTTAATAACAGGTTTTATGAACAACAAGAAGGAACGGTAATGGGCTCTGTTACCGTTCTGAACCAACTTATTCATAAGTAAATTTGAAACCGAGGGGAAAGTTATATTCAGTTACTTTCTGAAGGTATGGTTAAGATATGGTGGATGACGTTTTTGCAATTTTCGATTCAAAAAATAAAAACTTAGATGATTTTATTATGAACTTAAATAGTAAATCCCAAAACAAAGTACTTACGAATGAATTTGAAATTAACGATAGTTTACCATTTCTGGATGTTTTAGTCAGTAGAAACACTAAAAATAGATTATCTTTTAATATTTTTAGAAAAAACACCAAAACTTCGAGATACATTCCTAACGATTCGAATCATAGCTTCCAAAATAAGATGGTTAGTTTCAGTTTTATTGGAAATACATTAATCAATTTTCCTTTAAACAAAGATAATTACAACAAAGAATTAAAATTAATTAGCGAGGTATCCGAAGTGAACGGTTATAATAAGAACATTGTAGATAAATTAATCAGAAAACATAAGAATGATAATAATTAAAACACTTGGTATTTGTTTCACAATATATTCAAGATATTCTCTAACATGTTTCGGCCTGGCGACCATTCTCAAAGAGAAAGAGAATGTTAGAGAATATCTTGAATATATTGTGAAACAAATACCAAGTGTTTTAATTATTATCATTGTTACTATGTTTCACCAAGAGCCAACCGCGCAATCAATCAAAACTATAGAAAACATAAGTTTTGAAAATTATTGAAAGAATCTTCGACTTTTCAAAAGGATCAGAACAAAAATAAATTCATGTTAATACCGTTTGATGTCCAATTAATACGAGGGCTAGACAAAATTTTTAAAAAGGTGAACATTAAGGTTGTGTACAACCCATATAACAAATTAAGAGAAATCCTGGGTATTCCAAAGGATAAAGTGGATCAACATGAAAAGTCGGGGATTTACGAAATTAGCTGTCAAGATTGTGATCGAAAGTATATTGAGCAAACAAAAATATCCATATTAACGAGATATAAAGAACACTGCCCATATTAGATAATGAATGATGGGAGAAATGAAAAATCTTGTATAGCCCGGCATACAATCGAACATGACTAAAAATGAAAATAATAATAGAGCTTTGGATGTATATGAAAGCATTGAAATAGAAAAATGCAAGAAAATCATGAACTGGGATAAAGGACCTATTCCGTTCAGTTAACTTTTTCAATTATTTCTTAATGTAAGGGTCGGTAAACTTTAAGGTTCATTTTTTTATTTATTTTTTGTTCTCTTTTCCCCCTTTTTTTCTTTTCCCTTTTTTTCTTGTATCCTTTTTTTACACCTTTCATTAGCATCTTCCTAGGTAGTAGATTAGCAATTAGGGTTCTCATATAAATATAACATAGTTGAGTTTTAGAATTAGATTAAATCATCTTCTGATGATGCTAACAAGGTTAGCGAAACGTGCGTCAAGAACTTTAAAAAAAGTGATTTGGTGTTTAGTGGTAAATCTTTTTGAGTTTAGATGAGAATTTTGTCTTTTTTGACAATATTTTACGAATCGAGATTTGCTGGTCCATCTTAAAGAAATTGGATTTCGTGTGACTGGGACTGTGCGTGAAAGTAGAACGGATCAGTGTCCTGTAAAATCTGCTAAGGATTTAGCCAAAGAATCTTGGGGCTCTTTTGATTATAGGTATGTCGCACAATCTAATAAACTTATTATACGTTGGAATGATAATAAATAAGTTACAGTTATCACTAATCATGATGAGATAAATCCTTTAGCTAAGGCAACCCGTTGAACGAGTGATGTCAAAGTTGATGTACCTCAGCCAAAACGTATAAAGAACTACAATAAATACATGGGTGGTGTTGACCAACATGACTGGCTGATTCGTAAATATGGCTCTAAAATTTTATACATGACTATAACAAATGCATGGATTCTGTATTGATGTATCCATGCTCGTACAAGTTTTAGTTGTCTTGAGTTTCGAAGAGCTATTGTAGTGCCATATTTGAAATTAACATCATCCATGAAAAGAAAGACTACAGTTGGGACTGTGCAATAAGATATGCGCTTTGGTGGCTTCAATCATTTTATACAATATCGTCAGGGGCAAAGGAGATGCCAAAGAAAAGATTGCGAAAGCAGACCGAAAAGTTACTGTTCAAAATGTGATGTTACCTTTTGTGTAAATTGTTTTCTTCCATATCACCAAAATTAAATCGTAGTTTTTATTTTGTATAGGGTCCGGCAGGAAGGTAAGTGTTTTTGAAACGACTGTTACGCACTGCAGTGTGGAGCTAATGTTTTCAGGATGGTTGATATCTACTCGTTTTGGGATGCCTTCTCAGTATGCTATGGAGCCGTGGTCCGTGGCACATCGCGTGTTTATTTACAACACTTTTATTGAAACTGATCGTTCTGTTGTGCTCACACAGCGACGATTTCGAAATTATTGTAACGTTGGTCGGCATGGTCGCGTTCCAAAACGTGATACCATTATTAAGTGGATGAACAAATTTCAAAAAACAGGATCGTTGAGACCTGGGACTGCACGAGGAGGAGATCGAATAGTATGAATCCCGGAAAACATTAAAAGTCACGATTGCGCTCTTAGAATATCAGACAGGTCAGTTCCCAGAATCTTACACTTGGACCATTATTTATTTCTGTCTATAAAATTACGAAAATTGCAACAAAATAACTTTGTGAGACGGCGTAGGTTCGCAGAAAGGATCTTGGAATTGCTGGACGAAAACATCGTTTTGTTCAAGAGTGACGAGACCCATTTTCATTTATAGGGGATGATAAACAAACAAGACGAACAGTGTCTGTTAACACAGATCGCAATTTCGCCATGTTGCGTGATTATTTTCTGCCAGAACTAAGACGACACATTATCCTCAATACACTTTGGTTCCAACAAGATGGGGCGACTTGACGTACGTCAAGAGCAACAATGACCTTTTTAAAAGGTTTCAATTTCCCTGGGTGCCTTATTTCGTTGCGTGGGGATGTGGAATGGCCACCTCGGTCACCAGACTTTTTAGCTTGTGACTACTTTTTATGGGACTACATAAAATCCAAAGCTTACATAGACAGACCGCGAACTCTTGAAGTTTTTTTACGAAACAAGAACGCGTAAAATTTCACGCATTCATTTCAATTGAAAGGATTCCTCGTGCCGTGATGGAATTGAGTATTGACGATTTTGCTACCCGTCTACAAGAATTCCTAGACAAAAATGGATGCCACCTAACTGATGTAATTTTTCGCACCTGACTGTCTTATGTATAGTTCAATGGGAATAAACTACTAATGTATCAAAGCAATATTTTGATTATAGAAGATCGAAGATAAGAAGATATGATAAGATAGAAGGGTTTGTTAAGGTTTATAAAAGAACTTACTCGGGCGTTAATGGCTTAAGGCAGTAGTAAAAATCCACTAACACACCATAGGATGGGATGGATTAGCATCATGTTAAAAATAGTATTCAATAAAATCATCATCGAAACGCACATAGACATAAATGTAACAGTGGTAAATAAAGAACAACAGATCGTAGGGTATGCATTTGACCTAAACAAGAATGATGAAAAAGATAACCAATCCAAGAAGAGAAGAGAAGTGTTATATAAGTCTTATTTAACATGATAGGAGTATTACATAGAAATCCTATTACGAAAGGTAACAACAATGCTTACTTTCTATAATATGTTCTAAAATTTAAACTTCAAAGGAACATTAAAGTTATCACATTGGCCAATAAGTTCTCCGTCTGACATATAGATATCGTCATTTACATACATCTTTATCAGTGGTCGATTATGCCAACCTTCAAATGGCATGTGTGAAAATTTCATGACAATCTGTCTGCTAGTATCTCAGTTATTGTGTTTTAAGTGACGCTACTTTTGCTATTTCCAAAACAATAGGAAAAAAAGAAGAATTTCGTGGGTTGATTAAGAATTGCTTTTTGATGATTCAAAAAAATTCAAATACCGTTGAAGCCAAACAATGGCTTGATAAACATTACCCGGACCTAGGCTCAGGAAAATCAATTGGTATACATAAATGGTATTCATAAATCATAAATCTGGAGAGTGTAGTTCTTAAATAAAAACTTGTACAAACTGCATATATGCACGAGATCTTCAGCACGATTACTGATGTTGATTGCTATCATACTGTGTTTGACAGAAAATGCAGGTGCAGAAAATGCAGAAATAGAAAAGGCGAAACCAAAAATGAAATATGAATAGCAATTAAGACGAGTGAATGAGTGAACGTAGCTGGTTTAAATAGTAAAATGACAGAAGTGATGAATTTGTTTTATAATTGGAATCCTATGGTTGGTTGTTTGACCGAAACTCGCATCACGGATAGTGAAATTTCAATACCGGATTATAGACATTTTTTGTGCCACTCAAATAGTCGTCACCCAGGGGGTGTCATAATGTACATCAGGGATGGCGTACCTGTGGATTTCATCAAATGTGAGAAGAATTCAAAGAACTTTTGGGCTCTATTTGTGAAAATAAAAATTCTAAATAATGACACGAATTTTTAGGTTTTTGGGAAGATATGGTCAATGATCCGGTTATAATTTCAAACAGATCTGTAATCACCGGAGATTTTAATATATGTTGGAAAAGTTATTGTCCGTAAAACAAAAATTAGAGGCAATAAGAGATAATTCTGGATCTAGACAAGTGATAGAAAGCTATACGCGTGTATCGCTCGATAGTCGTTCACTCATTGATCTGGTATTAATTAATGATTATACTTTGACCGAAGCTAGTAGAAATTTTTCGCATCTTTCTGATCATGAAACCATTGGGTTTATCCTTAAATGCGAAACAAATATGAAAAAACATAAGTATAAACTAATAAGAAATTTAAGCCCTGAAAATATGGATCGAATTAGGATAGAATTAATTGGAAGAAACTGGAACTACACGTTAACAAATGTGGACTACCTGTATGAACATTTTATGAACAACATCCATGAGACATTTAATGCCTTGGCACCCTTAAAACGATTAATATTGACGCAACACCGTGGATATTACAAATTCCATTAAGCTTGCCCAAAAGGAGAGGGGCATGGCCTACAAGAAATTCAAATTAATCAGAAACGACACTGACTTGAATGATTATAAGAGGAAACGCAATAAGGTTGTAATGGTGATTAGAAAGCAATATATGGCATTTTATGAACAGAATATTGATCGTAATAGAGGTAATAGCTAGAAAATGTAGCGAATGTTGAAGGAATTGGTGGGGAGTGGCAGAAAGTCCGACGTGTTTGAGGATATTGTTTTCCGAAGGAGTGTTGGAAAGTTAGAAGATAATTTTAACAGTTTTTATGCTGAAAGTATTCGGGAAATAACTCGAACCACTCCAAATCAGATTCAAACATTTGACCGTACCGTTGACATCCATTCAAGTGAAGAAAGTTTGGATCGATTTGATTTATTAAAATTATCTCAATTGAGAGATATTGTAATGAATTTAAAAAATAAGTCCACATCTATATGTAATATAAAATTTTTAAAGAGCGTATTTCAGCAGGTGGGTTATCCATTACTGCATTTAATCAATACGTCGTTGTCCAGTAGTCGAGTTCCAAGGAATGCGAAAGTGAGCATCATTGTTCTAATACCAAAGGTTGAAAACCCTGTATTAGCAAAGTATTTTAGGCCAATCAATTTATTGCCGATTGTTGACAAAATATTGGAAATAGTGGTGTGTAGACAGTTGCGTAGATACTTTGAAAAGCAAAATTACATGTATGTGGGACAATCGGGATTTCGTGATATATATTCATGCGAGTCTGCATTGCAACATCTTTGTACGAAATAGCGCCAAGATATTGGTGACGATAATGTTGCGATTGGTGTATTTGTGGACCTGAGACGTGCATTTGAGACTATAAACAGAGAAGATCTGATTGTGAAGCTACAATGTTACGGAGTGAAATTTTGTGTATAAAATGGCTTAAACGTTATTTGAGTGACCGCTTTCATCGAACACAAATAAATGGTGCTATATCAGGATTTCTGCAAAATGATATTGGTATCCCACAAGAGAGCGTATTAGGTCCCTTTTTGTTTCTTATATACATCAATGATCTGTATAAGATTTTTATAAAATTAGACTTAAATTTGTTTGCAAAGCGATACACTCCTTTCAATAACGGGACAGAATTATAATCAAATGGTGAAAGATCTTAATTTAAAACTCTCTATATGAGATAATTGACTATGTGTGAATAAATTAAAATTAAATTCTGAGAAAACAAAATATATGATTCTGGGAAAGAGGGGTATTTGCAAGTCGTTTATTGATAAAAATTATAATATTTACATTGGGAAGAATAACACTGAAATCGTAGACCAAATTAAATATCTAGGTGTAATTCTTGATTCTCAATTGAAGTTATGTGCTCATGTAAATTACATGAGTAAAAAAATAGGTAAAAAATAGGATTCTTTCGTAGAATATCACATAACTTAAGTAATTGGTCAAAATTGTTAATATATAATACCATTATTTATCCCCATTTTAGTTATTGTAGCTCTTTGTTGTTAGGTTGTAATAAAAATTAAATAGATTGCAAATTTTACAAAATAAGGCAATGCGAACTATTTTGCATTGTGATAGGTATACACCAGTGGATTTGATGTTGCGCTCTTTGGGCTGGTGCTCTGTGTGGCGGAGTATTGAGATGGCCAGTATTGTTATGATTTTTAAAATTAAAAATAAATTAATGCCTCCATATCTTGGAAGGTACTTAATAGCGCGATCTGAAAAACACCAATGTAAAATTCGCTCAAGGATCTCCATATAAATTTTGAACGTAGTACCTATATGCAGAAATCGCTTTTTGTGAATGGTATTCGGATGTTCAATAGTCTGCCAGCAGAGCTAAAAAGTATAGAGAGTTTGGGAATGTTTGTAGATGGAATCCGTAAACATTATTTGGTAAAATAGGTTAGTTTGTAGTTGAAAATAGGTAAGTATGTTTGATTTTGTATAGACTAGTGTGTATATACAGGATTTTTATTATTATAGAACAGATCATATTTGGATATTTATGCATGGACATGTATCAATATAAATGAATTAAAAATTGTATGTAGTAGCCAAGTGCTAAATAAAGAATATTATTGTTATCACAACCTTGATTCATCGATCATCTCAGCCTAGGCTGGTCGGGTTTACAATGCCAAGATGAGAAAGCAGTTCAGCTGTTAGCTTGTTAGAGAACTGCTCGTTATCCTACTGTAGTAATCGATTTTGAAACACCAAGAATTTCTAGGTTTTTGGAAAAGGTTTTGCTTACTAGATCTTCGGCGGATATAACAAAAGGTAACATCTCCACTTTCTAGAGTTATTATTATTATTATTATTATACTGAATCGAAACGTGGCCGTACTAGTACCGATGATGCTGAACGCTCTGGACATCCAATCGAGGTGATTACGCCGGACAGCATCAGAAAAATTCAGAGCATTATTTCACAAAACCGTAAAATAAAGTTTCAGGAGATAGATGATATGAAGATATCGAAATGAAGTGTTTACATCATTATGCATGAACATTTGGAAATGCGTAAGTTGCTATCGAAATGGGTATCGCGTTTGCTCACACCGGAACAAAAACGACAACGTTTCGATGATTCTGAGTAATGCTTGAAGCTATTTAAACGAAATAAATAGAATTTTTCATGCGGTATGTGATAATGGATGAAACCTGAATCCATCACTACACTCAGCTGAGTTGACAGCAGCCGGTGAAAGTCATCTAAAGCTACCAAAAACACAACTATCGGCAAGCAAGGTTATGACCTCTGAATTTTGGGATGCGCATGGGATATTGTTCATCGATTATCTTGAGAAATGACAAAAAGACAATGCATCGTGTCACAATTCGTTCCAGATTTGGCTCCTAGTGACTATTTTCTGTTCTTAGACCTCAAAATATGCCCGGTGGAAATAAATTTCGCTCCAATGAAGAGGTAATTGTCGAAAATGAAATATATTTTGAAGGCAAAGAGAAATCGTTTTATAAAAAAGGTATAGAAATGCTAGAAAAGGGCTGAAATAACTTTATTATTCTTTCAGGAGAATAAATTGATAAATAAAGTCAAAGTTCGCAAAAAAGTGTGTTTTTTTTTGTCAGACCGGGGACTTATTGATCGATTTTCGATATTTTTTTTCGATTGATTGCGAGGTTGGGTCTTGATAAAACATTTTAATTATAATCGATGAATTATAACATATACATCAGTATGGTCTATAAAATACTCATTGGGCCAATATTAACTTATGTCTGTGAGATGTGGACACCAGGCGAAATCTATACATCGTTTGTTGGAGACTAATTTGCGTGAGTTAATTGCTGCTAAAGATTCGCCTTCGGGAAGTCCGGATCGCAATCCGCTGGATCACGGGCGTAGCCAGGATTTCATTGGGGGGGGGGGGGGGGGGGGGGTTAGTTTGAAGTAAATAAAACAACAAAAATATACTTACATGAAATTTAATATCTATATATTCATCGGAAAAATTACGACATATTTATAAAGTTCTTAACTTTAAATGAAATGGTTAAATTAATTGCGTTCCTCTGCGCTAAATCTAAAACCATTAAAGAAGAAATCTTCGGCTTTTTCCACTAGTTCGGATATATATTCAATTCAAATGTAATAATTTAACTCTCTTCACTCTTCGTATTTTTTCGGTATAATATTATGTAATATTTGGCTTATTTCGGGGGGGGGGGGGGGGGGGGGTGTTGAACCCCCAAAACCCCCCCTCTTGGCTACGCCCGTGCGCTGGATCATTTGCGGTGGCACGTTTTAGAGGCGAAGGCCTACTCTAGGTCTCACCGAAATATCGAGGATCTAAAATCTGATTTGATGCAAGTAGAAGCTTTAATTCCCTTCGCACAGTGATGCGTGCGGTAGTAGACGAGTGACCGAACTGTTTGAAGAAGTGTGTGAAAGTAAAGACTCAACATTTAGAATAAGTTTATATATATATATATATATATATATATATATATATATATATATATAATTCAGAAAAAATCGAAATATCTCTTGACATGTCAGAGATATCGATTTCGGATTTTCACTGGATGATTGCTCTTTAAAATACCTTTCTAGCCATGTAATAAAAGTTGTACCATTCCATTTGAAAAAAACCGAACAAAACTTAAAAAAAACTATTGTTGAATGTAACGCCACCTCGCGGTTTCATTTATAAACTAAATAATTTATCTCCGAGATTGTCTGATTGTCCCAGTAATTGCCTTTTAAATGAATCCAAATTGAGGAAAATCGATTTAGGCAAACGGACATTAGACGACTTTTTATCTAAATAGGTAAAACTGCCCCCCACTTCTTTATTCGCGAAGTTACGACAAAATATCATACAACAAAGTTGTAGAAGACAGTTTGCTAATTATAACTAAGAATTTTTCTTACTCGGTTAACACTTGAAAATACACAAAAAAATAGATTTTTAAAAATGTTTAGCTCGTCCCTCCCTCTTGCGGTCGTTTTAGAAGCTTAAAAATATTTTTCGTGAATTTCTCATGATCATTTTTAGTACAATTTTTTTTTCCACAAAGCTGTGGGATAAATAGTTTTCAAGATACGGCCGCGATCCATCCTTAATGGGACACTTGGTACAAGGGATCGATCTAACTTATGGTAGAACTACGTATAACGATTTTCCTAAAAAGGCAGCGTCAACTGAGCCTTGACCTATTATATCTTAGATATGGTCTAATGAATTTACAATAGCCACTCCGTATGTTCTTTCTGAAATTGTTGCAATACCGTTACTTCTTCATGATGGGGCAAATTTTACGCCATTTAATTAATTTTTTCCAACTTTTAAAACGAACAAGACATAATTTTTGAGGTGAAACTTCTTAGGCGGCGATTCGATCATCGATAATTGGACGAGAATTGAGAGAGAATGTGCTTCAAAATGTTGATTATTTCACATGATATGTCTGCTCTGGTACCATCTTGCTGCGAGCACATATACTAAACTCCTTGATTTAGTAATTAAAGCACCGAAAAATTTTGAATCATGTATATATAAAACTCACAGTTGACTGTAACTACATATCCACTATCGTCTTCAAAAAAATATGGTCCAATGATATTTTGAGCTTGAATACTGTAACTATTCTCTAACTTTAACTTGATATAATGGTATAGCATGAATATGACAGGGATTCTCTACTTAGAAATGGTTATTTTGTTTATTTACTTTACCACTTTACAACACCAGCTTACACAGTCAATATTAATTTTGAATGAAAATTGCTAATTTAATGAAAGTTGTTTATGATTGCTTTATAGCCTTCCAATCGCTTATTATTACCTGTAGACAATAGGTCTTAAACAATTTATATTTTATAGGAAATCATGTTGAACTCACGTCTCAAAATTCAACGCAAAATGCGAAGAGAAATTCTTAATTATGCACCACGTCATCGAATCGACATTTCTTGAGACTCACACTTTGTTCCACACGTGCAATATCTTCAGCAGTTGCACCGGACGATTAAGATATTTTAACTTGTTTAAGTTTAAGTTGCAATAATTGAATTATTTCATTGCGTTCTTTCCGTATGTATCCATAAAAAATCTTGCACATCTGCATTACACAAAAGCCAAATCGAAATTGTCACAAATATCACGAAAAATATAATGGCGCCACAACCAAATTGTAGGGTGGCACTTGCCCCCATCCAATAAAAGTCCCTGCAGTTTATAATTCAGAAATTCCCGCCAGATCTCCATATAGTATAGAAAAAACTAACAGTTTCAATAGTGTATTTATTTTCTTTTTCTCTAAAAAAAGCTTTAAACAAGTGAAACAGCAGAAAGGAAACACTTAATGAATAATCTTGTAATCTCGCGTAAAACGCAACATAATCAAGGCATTAATCACCGTTCCTTTCGTTAAAACTAACCTGCCTCAACTACGGCGTCGCAGCGCAACTAACTGACCATCGGGCTGTCGCAAAAAAAAGAACGCAAAGCTGGAAAAATTACGGGGGTGCGAGGCGCTAAAAGGCGCACGCCTGCCAAACAGCACAGTATTAAATTTCCCGCGATTCTCTTATCAAGTGGGCCGCGTACTGACTCAAACAGTTGAATATTCAGTCATGTGCCGACTGTTTTAGCGTCGTGTCGCGTCGCCTCTGCCAGCGAAACATCGACATCGAATTTCGGACGACTACGATTTTGGCTTTTTAATTTTTTTTCCTACAATAAACGCGATAAACTTTCAGTTTTAACCAGTAGTTATTTTTCACAGTGTATTGAATCTCTTTTGTTTAAGAGTGACTTCCGTTTTGGTTTAATTCTGGATGTTATTTTTGTCAACAGTCATGATTTGGATAAAGGTGAGCGAAGAGGAATTTCGATGTACTCATCGGAATGTACTCAAAAAGAAATACTGCTGCATTATCTTGACGTATTTTTTTTATCAAAGATTGTATAGTGATGCGTTATAACCGGAAGTTATTGTTTATGGGTTAAAGTAATTATCTTCAAATATTTCGTTTGATAACATATCGTTTTGAAAAAGTTATATACAGGGTGTGAGGAAAAGTTCTATCGTAAATTTAACCAACTATTCTTCACATAATTTCAAAGAAAAAAGTTCCTTACAATAAGGATTAAAATCCTAAGGGTTCCGGAGAAAAAAAGTGCTAAGCTGGACCAATCGAATAACTATAAAAAGAAGTATCATTTTAAGCAAATATGAATAAAAGCATATTTGACAAATATTAATTCGATATTACTTAACGAATAAACAAATAAACTAATGAACATTATTAAAATAAACTTTTAAAAATCAAGAATCACATACGACGCCATTCATATCGATACGGCAACGTCGCAAACAATATTGCGAGCATTTAAGTTCGATTTAAAACCAAAAATATTCTGTATACGAATATCATGATATGCTTCGTATTCGTACGAAGAAGCTTTCTAAAATTCAGAAAGGGCTAGGCGTATTTACTAGCAACGACACCTAGAAAGGCCGCTTCCAGCTCGGCAAGCATTTGTTCAAGTATATCAAAGACTTTTGGGTATGGGTAATGTGATTCCAAAATTTCAGGTATGAGGGCGATAGTGAGAAAGCGGTCATGAAGTCGAAGAACAAATTTTACATCTTGTTGAGGAAGACTGGAACTAATCGAAATGTTGCGAGACAAGACAAGCGAGTTTCCCGTTAGATTGTAAATAGAATAATAAAAGAGTATTTACTCTACCCTTGTCATGTACTTAAGGATACCAGCACTTATCTGCTAATTGTTCACATAGGCAAAAATATTGTGAAATAATTGGCCAAAACCAAAAGAATTCAATTTTTTTTGTTCAATATTTTATCAACCGACGATGCTTCTTCTTATCACCATTCATTCACATTCAAGAGGAATGTGAAGGTTGACAAGTTTTCTTGACTTCTTCCCACAACATATTTTTGTTTGATTTAAATTCGGAGATTGCGCCGGTCAGGGCAACACTTCAATCTTATTTGCGAGAATCCATCGTTTCACTACTTTCGCGGTATGTTTCGTATCGTTATCCTGCTGGTAGATCCACTTTAGCGGCATAAGGAATCATAATTTTTTGTAATATTACCATGTAGGTTTCTTTGGTCATGGTATCTTTGATCCAATATAGTGGACCTACACCATTATAGGACAAGCAACCCCACAGTTTAATATTTCCTCCTCCATGCTTTACTGTTCCTAATGTATTTCGCGGATTTAGTTCTTTATTCTTATATCGCCTAACGTACCGTTTCCCATCTGATTCAAAGAGATTTATTTTTGTTTCATCACTTAAAAAAATATTTTTCCAATTACAACTGTAGTTTTCGTTTAAGTTAAATCTGGCAAAACTGAATCTATGCCGAAAATTTTGTTTTACTTAAATGTAGTACCTTTCTTGCAACTCTTTCATGAAGGTCCATCTCTACCAGTCGTCTACGAATTGTCCGTGTACTGATTTGTAGACCCATTTTCTGTTTAATGTCAAACGAAGTGGAAAATGAATGTTTCCGCACCTCTCGTACAATACATTTATCCAATCTTTAGCTTGGGCGACCTCTGGTTTCTGGTGAGATCTTTATTAATTTTTGCCCCTTTAAAACTTTAGCAGTAACGCATTCAGGTCGCTTTAGTAGATGAGAAATAAATTATTAACATAGTAATATATGACCCATAGTAATATTTAAAACTGTATGGATGCATGGACAATGTATAGCAAAGATATTAAAATATTTTCGATGACAATGAACGAACAGGAAAAAATTTAAAAGCCACTCTTATTTTTTTGTCACCTAAAGTTTTTATTATCGTCAAGAAATATTAACCTGCTAAAATAAAATAAACAAATAAGTCTCTAATATTATATTCAACTGGTAAATGACAAGGCATTGTACTAATAAAAATATAAGGTATTTGGATTCGTACGGTAATGAAACATTAAATAATGGTATTTTTTCGGTGAGACTTCACACTCTTATTCTTTTGTACTACAACTATATATATAATATATCTTGATTTGATTGACTATTTGTACCCATGTATCTCTATCTTTTTTCTCTCCTGATCTACAGAGAATTTTCATTTTCGCTAGATCAATCTCTGCCTCTTCTCTCCATCTTGATATTGGGCCGCTTCTCCTGCTTTTGCCTCCTATACTACTTTAAAGCATTTTTTTTGAGGTGCGATCCTTCCGCATTCTAAAAATATGACTTAACCATCTCAATCTTTGGGACTTCACAACTTCAATGATCTCTGGTAAAAGCTCTTTCAACTCCTGGTTTGCCCGGGTCTCCCATCAGCTTTCTCTCCCATATTTCCATCATTCTTTCTTCTACCAATCCCAGTATCCATGCCTCACTTTACTCTATATATGGATATATGGTGGACGGGTCCTAATATAAGCAAGCCAAAAATTTATATTTTTTAAACTTGATGTTTCTTATACCTCTAACTGCCGGGAGATTTCTTAGATTGTGTATATTAGGACCCATCCATCGTCATCGACGTCGCTTATTTTCGGTTATTCAGAAGTGATGCTCGACGCGATGTGAATATACAGGGTGTTAGGTAAGTATGTGGCAAAAATTAAAGGGGTTATTCTTTGATTTATTCTAAGAATATTTTGTTGTATGATGATTTTTGAAAAACCTCTTTGTTTCGAAGATAAAGGGTGAACAAAATTTACGACATTAACAACATTTTATTATCAAAAAGTACATGTAAAGTTGCTCAATCTACAATAAATGTTCGAAATGACTTACTCCAACCTTGAGACAAGCATTCAATCTTCTCGTCATTGACTGTCGAACCCTTTCAAACACACCAGGGTCGTTTCTAATTGAGTTACACCGAGCAATTATCCGATTTCGCAAATTATCCAAATTCTTCAATGGAGTAGCGTAAACTAATGACTTCAGATATCCCCAGAAGAAATAATCCAGGGGTTTTAAGTTCGGGGATCGAGCAGGCCATGCGTGTGGCCCACTTCGACCAATCCAGCGATATCCGTATGTTGCTGTTAAAAAATCACGAGCAACCAAACTAAAATGTGGTGGTGCACCATCGTGCATAAACATAAACATTTCATGTCTTGTTGCCAATGGTACATCTTCCAGAAACTCAGGCAGCGTTGCTTCCAAAAATGTTGCGATACACCTCGGCAGTAAGTCTTTGTGATAGAAATACCGGTCCAATTAGATAGTCACCTACAATTCCAACCCAAACATTCAACGAGAACTGATGTTGAAAACTATCTTCGCATACCTCATGCGGATTTTCATTTGCCCACGCTTGGTTATTATGAAAATTCCTTATTGCGTTTCTTGCGAAAGTGGCTTCGTTGGTGAAAAGAATTTGTGTCAGGAATAGAGGAATGCGAAGTAAAGTTTGCAATATCCATTGACATAATGCAATACGTGGAGGAAAATCAACAGGTAGTAGTACCTGAACGCGTTGAATGTGGTATGGATACAACAAATTGTTCTTAAGAATTTTCCAAACTGTCCAGTGACTCACATTCAAAGTATTTGCAATTTTTCGCGGCTCTTGCAATTTTTTCGCTATCATGTCCAGCACATTCTGTTCCAATTGTACCGTTCTTACAGTCAGTGATCTTTCTGACCCTTCAGTTCGTTTCAATGTGCCTGTTTCACGAAGACGTCGATGAATATTTTCGAAGATTTTTCGGTCAGGCACATTACGGGCTGGAAATCCTTCACTCTACAATAGCCTAACTTGTAATGCATTGCCATCAGCAAGTCCATACATGAAGTACATGGCAGTCATCTCGGTATTTGTATACATTATGACTTCACTCACTATTTTAGACACGTCAAACGGCCAAACGTCACTCAATCTATGTAAACAAATTGCGACCGATGAAATCCACTTACTAGATAAAACAGCCGTTCCAAGTGATCGAGATCGAAAAAAAAAATTTTGTACTTGATAAACTCATTGACGTACACCCTACTTTTATTTACATTAATGATTTCAACAAATATCGAATATGGTTGTCACAAATTTTGTTCGCCCTGTATCTTCGAAACAAAGGGGTTTTTCAAAAATCATCATAGGATAAAATATTCTTAGAATAGGACAAGGAATAACCCCTTGCATTTTTGCCGCATGTTTACCTAATACCCTGTATATGTATGTATGTTCATCTAATATTTTTACGGATGGTAGATAATGTTTGATTCGATGAAGAGTCACGACGTTTCGCCAAAATCTCCTTTGGCATTCTCCGCTTGGAAGTGTCCGCTTCGACTGAAGAGTCGAAACTAACTCCATACGTCGTTACTCTTCACAGAGTCAATGGATCGGCACCGGAATGATTTAGAAACATATGTATGTATGTATGTATGTATGTATTTATATGTATATATATATATATATATATATATATATATATATATATATATATATATATATATATATATATATATACAGAAATTTTAATAAAGAAAATTAAATTATAGCAAAAAGAAATAAAAAATATTTATACATAAACTTTTGTACTTCAACATTTACTGTTTGTTAATACACTAAATTGTGTTTATCATGAGATGTGTGTGAATTAAATTAAAATAAACTATATTAATCCATTTCAAAATTAATTATTGCGAGACTAACAAAGAAATATTACTAAACAAACAAAATTATTGAAGATTAAATCTACTAAACCGCAGTATACATATTTATAGCATACATCACGATCATTAGTTAAAAGTATGGTATGTTGTGTAAGTTTATGAAAGAAGTTTCCTTCAAAGCAGTAGTTAAGTTAGAAAGATTGGGGAGAAAATTGAATTTAAAGCAGCTTGTGTCCAATTAAGCTAAATAAAATTATTAGCTTAAATCTAATTAAACCTAAACAATCCAATTAAAATTCTTGCAACACAAACTTAACACAAATATATATAAGAAATATTGAAACAAAGCTATTGCAAACCATACTATATTATACCAAATTAATCCAAATATCATCTGAATAAAAACAAAAGCAAAAAACCTTTAAGGAAAAATAACATCAATAAAAACAATCCTATAATCAAAACAATAGTATATATATATATATATATATATATATATATATATATATATATATATATATATATATATATATATATATATATATATATATATATATATATATATATATATATATATATATATGCAGTGTTAGAGTTCTATGAGTTAGTAGTCCAATGAGACTACAGTGCTGGGTGTAATCATACACCCAACTGCTGGGTTCCACAATCTCAAGTATCTCAAGTGGAACACACAACAACTCGTATCTCCGCTTACAAGTCTAGAAGAAGGTAGAAGTCCTAGAAGTATTCTGACTCATTTTCGATTGTTCTTTCTGATCCTCCCCAACTTTCTCATCCTTTCTCCCCGATCTCCTCAAAACTTCGCACTCCGATGTAACATTCCACATATGTATTTTGTTTCTGTACGTTCTTCTATCCTCAATCTCTGACGGGCCCATTTGTGCCTTTCCCAGATCAGCTCTAACTTGTGCGATCCATGTTTACTTGACTCCTTGTATGTATGTAAGAATTCTGTTGGTGAGTTTTGTCGGTGGGAGTCTACTGATATGTCCGTCGCTACGTTGGACATTTTCTCTGTGGTTTTTCTAGAATGTAGTCTATATCCTTCCTCTGTCAGTTTTGGCCCGAGAATTTTCCTCATAATTTTGCGTTCTTCTTTTAGTATGTTTCCTATGCCACTTTTTGTGTGGAGTGTAAGTATCTCACTTTTGTATAGTACCTCTGGTTTGATCATTGTGTTGTAGTGTCTGAGTTTTGCGTGTGTGGATATGCATTTCTTATTGTAGATATTGTGTGTCTTGCCGTATGCCATCTTCATCTTCTGTAATCGAGCCTCCTGTGCTATCTTCTTTCTTCCTGTGGGTTCGAGGATCTCTCCCAGGTATTTGAAGTGAGTGACCCTATTTATTTTGCCGTAATAAGATTATCCAGTCCTTGTTCTTCTAGGATGTTGAACAAAGATTTACGGTCATGAAGTCCTATGCTTTCTTGCAGTCTACGAACGTGCAGACAATTGGGACGTTCCTGATAGCTTTGTATTTCAGTATTGTTTTTATATTAAATATTTGTTCAGTGCATGAGCGACCGGTGTGAAAGCCTGCCTGGTACTCGCCAATTTTGTGTTCTAATTGTTCTTGTGTTCTCTGGAGAAGGCATGCGGAGAGGATTTTGTAAGTGACTTGTAGTAAGGAGATTCCTCTGTAGTTGTTCACATCTGGTCTGTCTCCCTTCTTGTGTAGCGGCTGGATAAGAGCACATTTCCATTCATCTAGTAATTTGTCCGTTTGCCAGATGTTTGTGATAATTTGCATAAGTTTCTGCAGTAAATTTGGTCCGAGGTTTTTCAATAGTTCCGCGGTGATACCATCTTCACCGGATGTCCTGTTATTCTTTATTGTTTGCGTATGTGCCTGTTTATTTCTTTCTGTTGGTGGTGGTGATTCTGAGTAGGTATATATATATATATATATATATATATATATATATATATATACCTACCTATATATACCTATATACCTATATATATATATATATATATATAATATATATATATATATATATATATATATATATATATATATATATATATATATATATATATATATATATATATATATATATATATATATATATGTGGGTGTGTTGTTTTCTAAGTTGAGTCATTTATTTTTTAATAGGTTGTAGAACTCGTAAAAATAAGTAATTTTAGCAAAAATCATTTATATAAAAGTTGCAAAATAAAGAAGTTATTAACAGATACAAAAAATACAGAAAACAGACCTAACGTTTTGATATTATCGACCACTGCATGTTAAGAAATTTTAGATATAGTGGAAGACGAGCCAACAACGAGCACTAGGTCTATAGCAGGTCAAGTTAAAGTTGGTTATAGTAAAGTGTGGAGGAATATACAACAAGAATACTTTTATCCCTATCATTGTCAACGAGTACAAGCGTTACAACCTCAAGATTATCCTTGAAGAGTTGAATTTTGTCAGTGGCTTTTACATCAGTAATTTATTTTGGCTACCGACGAGATCACATTTACAAGAAATGAAATCCGCATGCTATCAAAAAAACCCATTTTCAGCACAAATTTTTAATAAATGGATGGGCTGGCGTAGTAAATGGCATGCTTATTGGGCCTTCTTTCTTCCCGGTCGACTGACAGGTGAAAATTATTTCGACTTTCTTCAAAACTATCTGCCACAATTATTACAAGATGTTCCTTTAAATATTAGACATAATATGTGGTTTCTACATGATGGAGCTCTGCTACATTTTAGACGAGAAATTAAAAAATGAATTTCCTAACAGATGGATATAGCGCAATGGACCCATTTGTGGTCTGCACGCTGCCCGGATTTAAGGCTCTGCGATTTTTTTCTATGGAGCTATTTAAAAAAGTTAGTTTATCACGATAGAGAAGTAAATACTGTTGGAAAACTATAATATCGTATCGCGCAATGCTTGTCATGTTATTCGTGAACACCGGGATTTTATTTTTGACGCGTGTAGTGACGCATGGGTATGTCGAGCAATATTTTGTGTTAACCGAACAAATGGTGACAATTTTGAACAATTTTTGTAACATATAACATTTTTGTTTTTGCTATTCTGATTTTTGCTAAACTGACTACTCTTTGCGAGTTTTACAATGCGGTGGTCGATAATATCAAAAGATTAGGTCTGTTTTCAAATTTTGTAACTGTTAATAACTTCTTAATTTTGCAACTTTTATATAAATGATTCTTGGTAAAATTATTTATTTTTACGAGTTCTACAACCTGTTAAAATAAATGACTCAACTTTAAAAACACTCTGTATATACAGGAGCAAGTGTCTACTGATACTAGTTTCTGGGCTTATAACTGTTAGGAAGAGCTAAATGGCAAGGAAAGCGTTATTCTACGATTCGAACTTGCGTCATTCTACGACAGACGTTCGCAGTATCTGAAACTACGCGAAGCGTTCTGCCAGGGTATAGTAGCCTAGGCTGCAATAAACACTTAACAACCGCTACCGTAACGAAACCCAGCAAAGTTGCAAGAAACGTAAACAGGGCAACAAGTCTAATAAAATAACAGGTATACAGAAAAAAATAATTTTATACCTAGAGTACTAGTTTCGAAATATTTTAGTTTAGTTCGCATTCTTTTCTTAAACAGTGTAGTTCTATAATTTCGATCGTATTTTTTGTTATTCCAAACGTGCTAAAAATGTGGCGTTCTTGGCAAGGTAATGATCATTGTGCCTCCGGTAGTGCGAATTTTATAAGAAAACATTTATCGCCCGATTCCACGATTGCGACAATGGAGGTTTGACTACTTAAACTCTATAAAAAAATTACTAAGATTGGAAAATCTTCCTATTGTCTACTTTGATAAAACATGGTTCGATACACATGAGATGCCATTAAAAGGATGAGGAGATAATTCAAAAACATGTCAAACCAAAACCTCAGCGAACAAGGGAAACACAATTACAATTTTACATGCTGTTTCCGAGGATGAATGGGTACCAAAAATATTAAACATTCATCTTTGGACAACCATGGCGACACCACAGAAGAACTCTTTGAAGATAGCCTTTTGCCCAATGTGCTTAAGGAACGCGTAACTGTAATGGACAATGCTAGTTATCATAATCGCCAAAAAAATAAAGTTTCTAATGCAAATAACATAAATGTTATAACACTAACTAAACTAATGTTAAAAAACGATATATATTTCAAAAATGTATATAAAAATGTGAGGTAGAATCCATTGCTGCCGATAGGGGACATACGGTTTTCGGCCTTCTCCCGTATTACTGTATTTTTAATCAAATTGAGCATATGTGGCATCAGGATCAGATAAAATCCAATGTTAGCGCGCAGAAAATATTTATCCGACTCTAAGTGTCTAAGTGCAAGTGCTGCAACAATAGTGTGTAGATGGTGTGTTGTAGATAGTATTCCCAAAGAAAATTGGATAAATTCGATTAACCATATTATTAAAATAAAAGATCCCTATGTAACATTTACTAATAATATAGAACCACTTATTATTAATGTAGATCAAAGTGACAGAACAGAGATTATACATTTAATTCGAAAGCGAATTAAATGTATAATTAAATTTAAGTTATAATTATTATTGTATTAATAGATAAATTTATTTATTTATTTATTTTTATTGTACTAATAAATTCAAAATACACAAATCAATAAACAATGTTTTGGTCATACATAATACTACTAATAATAATAATTTAATCATAATTTAACAATATTTAATTTTTCCCAAAATTATTCGGAAGTTAAACCACTCCTGCTCTGGCGCCTTTTAAGAAACTGGGAATATTTTTATTGAGATTTATTGGGTCAATTAACATTTTGCCGAAGGGCAAGGAAATATCTTGAAACGGACTATACCAGGTCTGCTCAAAAAATGTCATAGAGGGTCCACGAAGAGGAATTTTAAAAACACAGATTTTTCGCACATACACCAGGTAAATGCCGCGCACGCTCCTTGTTTTTGGCTTTATTTTTCAGCTAATGAATCATTTACGAAAATAACAAGGAATATTCTAGATATGATTTGGCTTTCTCATCTATCTATAGTGATTTCACGCAAATTTCCATCACCAACAATGTTTCCTAAAGGAGCTTTTTGAAGGTGGTTCATTAAATATATTCAAAGTGGCGTACTGTACTGTATGTATCAACTAAATAAAATTCTTAACGTTTTTGAATTTTATACAAAATATGCAAAAGAGTCAAGTAAAAACTTTATTGCTCAACATTTGTGGTAGTTCCTTAACTTATCTGCATACTAACTGCTGACTCATTTGCAGTCTATACCTTGTAGTATCGCCAAGAATTTCATTAGATAAACGTGTCAACCTAAATAAAAAAAAGACATTAATAAACCTATGGCGTATATGTATTATTATAAACATATATATATATATATATATATATATATATATATATATATATATATATATATATATATATATATATATATATATATATATATACCTACTCAGAATCACCACCACCAACAGAAAGAAATAAACAGGCACATACGCAAACAATAAAGAATAACATATATATATATATATATATATATATATATATATATATATATATATATATATATATATATATATATATATATATATATATATATATGGCATACATGTTGCGAGAAAGGTAAACAATGGTTTATTTAAACTATGCACCATCGCTAACTGCACATTTTTCCAATCTTTCTGTGTCAAGTTGTTGATGCCCCCTCAGGATCTTTTGAGGTGATTCAGTCAGGAAGCCATTTTTTGATATCTGTACATATCTGTTTGATATAGTATAGTGTCTCTGACCGCTTTTGCTGGGTGTGATGGGACATTGTCGTGCTACAAAATAACTTTTCGGTATCTTGTAGCCCATTCTGGTTGTTTTTTGATCAATGCATTGGTCAAATTGATCATTTGTTGCCGGTAGCGAACAGTATTAATTGTTTCACCTGGTTTCAGAAGCTCATGGTACACGACACCATTTTGATCCCATCAAATGTTCAGCATTGTTTTCTTTCCAAAGCGATTCGGTGTTGTGGTCGATGTTGATGGTTGTCCTGGGTCAACCAATGATTTTCTGCATTTTTAGGTTCTCGAAATATATCCATTTTTCGTCTGCAGTTACAATCCGATGTAAAAAAGTCTTTCGTCCATACCGAGAAAGCAAAAGTTCGTACATCGTTTTTCGCTTTTCCATCTGCCCGTCGTTCAGCTGTGGTACTTTGTATGTGGTACCCATTTTCCTGCCTTCTGGATCTTTCCCATGGCATGAAGATGATCACAAATGGTTCGGCCACCAACATTTAATCTAAATGTCGTTTATTGTTGAGTTTGCATATCGTCTTCTTCCCACAATGCTTGCAATTCGGCATCTTCAATTTTTTTCGGTTGACCTGAGCGTTCTTTGTCTTTCAAGCCGAAATCACCACTTTTGAATCATCTAAATCAACGCCCACAAGGCTTTCACTTACTTTTTTCTTTTGATTGAACAATAAAAGCAGTACGTACCCCATAAGATTTTTATCCGGCTTGAAACTTGAAAAAATATGACGCTAACTCGAAATCGTTTTGAAAAGTACTGTCGTAGCAACAAAATGACAAAAGAGATTAGATTGTGATTAGACTGTGTGTTTTCATCACCATCTCTTAAAAAAAATAAGAATTATTAACCGGCACACCTGGTACAAGGACTTTAACGTACTCTTAATAAATCAAGTTAATGAACTCTATGATCCTTAGATCAAAGATAAATCAGATTAATTATATTAACTTAAACCTATTAATGTCCTTAGAAATGAATCAATTTTAAAATAATCTAAACTAAATACGAACATATCGAAAACAATTAAGTTACTGCAAACCATACCATATTGTAATAAGTTATACCCGAGCAAATCAAAGCAAAAAAATGTATCGTGAAATATCAAATAAAACTCACTCAAAAAACCATAGGGTCATAAACAGAATTATAATAAACCGAATCTAATAAAATTATACTATATAAAACCTTGAACTATAATCAAAACTGTAACGAATTAAATTTAATTATATAGAAAATGGGAAACTATATAATAAATCTCATCAAATAAAATGACGATTTGTTCAAGGTATACTTCATTCAAGCTATATAAAACAAAATTATAGGCTTTTAAATAAAGCCATAGTACACAAATGTACTTACCGTGGGCGAAAAAAATATGTGAACAGAGTTTTTCTTAATTTACATTATATGAACTGCATTAAATTATGTAATGTTATATCAACACAAACTATAAATTATTAAAAAAAAACTATACCATAATGAAAGCCAAATATATTTTTTTGGGAAAAGAGTATTAGGACGGACCACTTTGTTAATTTAATTCAATTTAAACACAATAAATTACTTCAATACACAAAAACAAACAAATTGAATTAATCTTAAGCAGCCATAAAGGCAGTGTTGAATATTAATGTTCTAATAATAATGGGAAGAAAAAATCTAGAGTTGCCTTTGTAGTACGGAAATTGCGAATTTGAAAAGAAATGATATGAAATTGCCAAAAATGTAAAGCTTCATCTCTCTACAGTACATTTAATAGTGAAAGAACTAGCCCTTTTTAAAATAAAGACAGGAGTAATCAATTATGGAAAGTCAGAGAAAATTATTAAATTATTTACATAATTTCGGATATAGAGGGAAAAATACTCCAGTTCACTAAAGAGTACGGAAATTCCCGATATAAAATTTGTTTGAATTTGAAATTTGAAAATCAGTCATTTTTGTTAACGAAAGCAAGTTTTGTTGTCATAGTTTGTCGTATGATGTCGGAGAAAACAACCGAATTTAATACTCTTGATTTATCATTAAACACAATCCCGATTTACTCTGTATCCCAAGATATAACGTATGATACTATTTCAAGCATTGGTGCTCAGCTGCGAAAAATGGCGGAAATGAGATTGATACGAAAAAAAAAATCTAAATTGGCTTTTCCTGTTCTGTAATTTAGTGTTTTGCAATATCTTTTGTGGTAGTAAAATGTCCTTTTAAGGTAGTTCCAGCGTGGTATAGTATAATCAGAGCATTTACTATTGTCAGAAATGTGAAGCCTCGGCAACGAGATATTCACGCATACTAACAAATATTTTTGGTTATGATGATCACTGCTAGCTTTGAATATAAAACTACAAGAAAGAGCATGTGATTCTGTAAGTGGGACCGGAATGGTAGCTGCATATGTCCGACTACTGTTTCCGGTTTGGCGGTGGCGTAGTGCAATAAGAATAAAAACAAGAAACTGATAAACGTTTACAGTTGTTTAAAATAATAAATTATTGTATAATTATCGTTACTGTATTAAATTAAGGAAGACTAACTAGATACGGCAGAGAAATATAAAAATTTAAATTAATTTATGAAAATCGATTTTTTCAAAGAGTAAAGTGTCTTTTATGTGACCAATACTGTCAATAATGACAAAAAGTTAACTTTGTATGTGTACTACGAATTTTTTCGTCTACTACAGCGTTTTTACAAATATAATTAATTCTTGTAGTGTAAATAGTCAATAAATAAACTAAAGTGTTAGATATAAACTAAAGTGTTAGAAAAAACTCATTTTTCACAACAACCAAAAAAAAGCAAACTTTCAAGAGTAAATGCTATGAAAGATGTTTATCAAAATGATAAAATAAAAAAAAATACTTATTTTAAACAGTCAACTTCAATTCTTGGAACAGCATTTGGTAGTAGTCTCACTTTTATCTTAGATGTTGGATTAAAACAATCCTCAGCAAAATGATGGGAACATAAAAAAATACTGCGGTGTGGAATAAAGTCTGGCTTTTTAATAAAATGACGGTGTTCTTCTATTTGAATTTTGGGAAATCTTGAAAGAAGATTAACTGGTTTAGTAACAAAATCCATATTAAAATGGAAGTAACTTTTACATTTATTAGTACAATAATTTCTGAAAAAAAGGATTGTAAAAAAAGATAATACTTTGTATTATTAGTTATATTTTATAAGTTCTTTATATGAGTAAAGTAACATGTTTTATATGTATCAAACGAAAATTAAAAAATAATCTGAATTTTTAAGGCCCAATATCTCAGAAAACTAAACATTACGTTAAAAAATTAAGTTCTAAAAAAGATAATCACTATCTTGAAGAACATTATAATTATATTATTTTATCTAAAACAATTTGACTACGCCTATGTATACCGATATGTTGGCTTCATAACTTTAAAATTGCTACGTTGGTCACTCACCAGTCGGTAAGTTTCATGATAGACTTATGGGTAGGCACATAACCAAGGGTTCATAGCCCGAGGGGGGTGCTGGCCTGGGTTTGTCGGAAGCTGATGACCGTGGTTCGGAACCCACGTTAAGCTGTAGGTCCAGTCGCTAAATAGCCTAGTTGCTGCTGCGCCTTTAACCCTAACACTTTACTTTACTTTAAAATTGCATTTTAAAGTTATGAAGGTATTTATAAATAATTGACAAATTTAGAATTAAAAGCACTTACCTATTTAATGTTACTCCTGAATTTTGTTTTTTTCGTGTCAGGGAACAATCACTAGACGCACAACTAACCATTTTTGTGTATTTACTTTACTTTTGATAGTATTGCTTTTATTGTCAATATAATATGTATTTACACTAGTGGTCACAAAAAGAGTATACCAGTACACTTATTCGGCATTTATTTTTAATTAAAACACATTAAAATTCCTCAAATCTGCTATTAAACTTCTAAGTTGTTGACACCAACTATCAAAATTCCAAAACAATTAGTCATCTGTGGTGTTTCAATATGGCCGTTTCCGTCTCCATTTATATATGTACAAAGATAGGGAAGGCTCCTTCCTGTTAGTTTTATATTCAAAGATAGTGATCCTGAAAACTGCAAACTTTGTTATTAATATCTCGCATTCTAAACGGTCAAAAAATTTTAAACTTCAGGATTTATTAGTAAACGTTATTCTTAATCTGTTTATTTTTTCTCCTTTATTTGGGTTTTTCGCCACTGTCTAAAACTCAAAAAATATCAAAAATACCTGTTCTTATTTGAAGAAAGAATCACTGTGTAAAAACAAAAAACCAAACGGAGACAAATTTCTCAGTGATTCTTTTTTGTAATAAATTTGCCTAACGAACAAAATTTTAAAGATATAAAAATGTTATAAAAAATTTTTACAAACTTTTAACGTTAACGTTTCGGAGGGTACTCTCCCCCCGTTTTCAAAAATAAACTAAAAAATAAATTATATTACTATATATGTATATATATTGGTAATATATCACTGTCATTAAAAACTATTATTGTCAATGTAAGTATTATTGATATATAGACAAAATATATTTACTTCCTATTTTTTCAGTTTATATAGAAATTAATATAATTTATTTTTTAGATTAGTTTTGAAAACGGGAGAAGAGCTCCCGAAACGTTAACGTTCAAAAGTTTGTATTTTTTTAAATTTTGTTCGTTAGTCAAATTTATTACAGAAAAACAATCACTAAGAAATTTGTCTTCGTTTGGTTTTTTGAAAAAAACCAAACCAAAAAAACCAAAAAAGAAAAAATAATAAAATATGGTGTTTTGCTCTGAAAAAATGAAAAATTGTTTATTGTGATAAATGCTGGAGGGGCGGCGCCTCAACACCATCACTCATGAGCCGCCACTGTTAAATACAATGCATATTATCAGTGGGGCATCGGCCTGGGTAAATCCAACGCGCGTATTTCCCTCTAGGTTGCATTAAACACCCTCTGGAATTTATATGACCCATTGGGACTGAAAGGGTTAAGGAAAGAAATCTTGACTGATGAGCTTCTCTCTGTGAAATAAAAATTCTATCAGAATCAGATCGTTCAGATATTTCTGAATATATTGTGCGGTTTTTTTTTTTTTTTTTTTTTTTTTAATGAGGTGGAAAAAGCTTTTATAGCCGGAGTGTGGGACTCTCCCATTAGGGCATACCCACTAAAAAACCACCTCAATGTTGTCCTCCAGGAATATTGCACACCCAAATTTAATATCTTGTTGATTATAACATCCTCCCGGACAGGATGATACAACCAACAATATAGTAAACCTTCTCCACAGAAAAGCACTGTTATTTTCCTATTTTCCATTAAAAAGGTTTTCTCATATATTATAAACTATTTTCTTCTTTGATTTATCTCAGTCTACTTTTGAATAACAGTATATTTTGTTCAATTCATTCTCTTTCATGCAGTTTCTTAACTATATCTGAAAGGCTAATGTCTTACCAACACAATGTCATCTATCACTTATTTCTAGATATATATCTAAAAATCAAATCGAAAAAAACCCTAACTAGATCAAAATCCATTCTCTGTTGCGCTATTCTAAAAATATTCCCAAAGTATATTCAGCGCTATTCGTATCTTACCAGCACAGTTCCTTTTTCCTATAATTTTCCCCTAAAAATGTTCTATTATATAAAACTTAAATAAATCGAGATCATTACAATTTTCTAAAAGTATATTCAACAATATCTGACTCTGATTTGTTTGATAATCATACCTGTCCTAAATCTTAAAAACAAAATACACTTAAATCAAAAGACCCTGTAGAATCAAAGCCAAATCGTCCAAACCACGAAAAAATTATGCCAAGGGCGGACGTTAGCCGCCCTTGATAATTATTGCCATAAATATTTTAATACCTCAAAGCCTGTAGATTCTGTGTCAAGAGTGAACGTTAGCCACCCCTGATAATGGTGACCTAAATTGAACTTTTTCCCCGCACCAAGCATGAAGAATCGGAGCCAAGGGTGGACGTTTGCCACCCCTGATAGCTGTGGCCTTAAATACTTTAGCACCCAAAGCCTGTAGAATTTGTGTCAAGGGTGAACGTTAGCCACCCCTGATAATGATGACCTAAATTGCACTTTTTCGCCGTCCGAAGCATGAAGAATCTGAGCCAAGGGCGGACGTTAGCCGCCCCTGATAGCTGTGGCCTTAGATGCTTTAGTACCCAAAGCCTGTAGAATTTGTGTCAAGGGTAGACTTTAACCACCCCTGATAATGCTGGCCCGACGATATCCTCAGTATCTGATAGTCTCTTCAATACTTACCTGCAACAAAAGAAAATAATCATTTTTTGCTTTATTGAATAATGAAGATAAGCTAATTGTAAGTAAGGTAAATCTTAAATATATATATATATATATATATATATATATATATATATATATATATATATATATATATATATATATATATATATATGTAATATGATATCTTACATATAATATATAAGTAAGATACTTTTAAAAAGAAATTTTGTTTTCAAGATCGAATATTGATTAGTTTTTCAAAAAGTCTCCATTTATATACACTCCCTGTGGAATAAGGAAAGTTGTACAAACCCTCTAAGAAGGAGTTTGCAGATGTAATTAGTACATTTATATGTATATATATATATATATATATATATATATATATATATATATATATATATATATATATATATATGTATATGTATGAGTATGTATGTATATGTATGTATATCTATGTATATCTATTTATATGTATGTATATCTATGTATATCTATGTATATGTATGAGTATGTATGTATATGTATGTATATCTATGTATATGTATGTATAAATATATAATATATATATATATATATATATATATATATATATATATATATATATATATATATATATATATATATATATATACTTATATATTCATATATATATATATATATATATATATATATATATATATATATATATATATATATATATATATATTTATATATTTATATATATATATATATATATATATATATATATATATATATATATATATATATATATATATATATTTATATATTTATATATTTATATATATATATATATATATATATATATATATATATATATATATATATATATATATATATATATATATATATATATATATATATATATATATATATATATATATATATATATATATATATCTATATGTATATATTTGTATATATGTATTTTTGTAAACATTTTGTATGTATTTTGTAGATATTAATGGTAAAATCCTCTCGTAAAAACAATATTATTGTTAGGGGATTAGCAGACATAATTTCGAAGCATATCGAACCGAATTGTAATGGCATCCCTGTTTCTTCGAAATAATTTAGATGTTGAAAAAAAAGGAAACTGTTTCAAATATTATAGTACCATATATCAAAAATTACAGTACAATAGTTCACTTACCTTATATCAATTTCAATGAAGCCTTTAAAGGTGCAGCACTGCTTCATGACACCACACTTATACACTGCTACACTGCACTACACTACACTACACTACACTACACTGTTACACCACACTGTATACATATGTTAACACTAGTAAAGCGAGCTAAAATATACACGATGTTTACCGACCGAACTACGAAGTAAGACTGAATCGTATGACACATAGAAAAGCAGCAATGTACTTAAAGAACTTTTTCGGCAGACTTTGTTTTTAAAAACTTTATTTCGAAAATGGTTTACAAAATAGGTTTTTTTAAACTCAACAGCTTAACTAAGAATTAACAATATTAAATTTGGAGGTAATATTTATACTTAAAAATACGTTTAGGTTGCGTTTCTCACGGGACCATCTGGTGGCGTGATGACTCCCAAGGTGATGCTGACATCGTGGTTCTCATGCGAACGAAATATGTAACTCTACTCTTGAGGTGATGCTGACATCGAGGTTCTCATGTGAGCGGAGTACGTAACTCCTCCCTCCTTAAGATTCGAAAACAACGGTACGTTTTTCCGAATCCACTTTACTCTGGGGGTGGCTTTTCTTGGACCTTCTTCTGACAGCTTGCCAATAGGAATACAACTTTTCCCTTTGCATCATCACTACAAGTATGGTTAGGACAATGCAAATACCTAAAACAATATAATTTGTGGTTTGTCGATGATTAGTGTTATCGAGGTTTATCGGCTTCAATTGATTTGCCATATTCTTCAGATGGTATATTTCGTCAATATTGATTTTGGTAATGTTCGAGGTAATCGAAGTTTTCGTTCCATCTAACTTTGACCATTTTATTTCGGGTAGGATAATTGGTTTTCCTCTCTGAATCTTTAAGTCATTTAGAAATTTCTTTTCCTTAATTTGAACTTCGCAATCTTCTGGGATTTTAATTAGTGAAGATTTCGATATTTCGAAATATTGATCGGTGTTGCATTTGGCAATCATTGTTTCTGGTTTGGTGGGTAAGATTAAAACTAGTTCTCTGGTAATCTGCTCTGTCACTGGTTCCTCAATATTAATTTCGATTGTCGGACAATTTCCAGTTTGATGTCCTGCTATTAGACTGTTCACACATTGGTCATCGGGTAGGAATTCTTCCATGCAGAAATGTATTTTCTCGATAATTGGACATGAATTAGCAATAAATTGTCTTCTCATAGGGGTTTGTGCCAAATAAGGGTATTTTGGTATAAAGATGGTTCGATTTTGGATAATTGGGTAGATGTGATAGAAGGTAAGGGTTTCAGGCCTCAGTATCGGTACATGTATGGCAAATATTACTTTGCTTTCTAAAAATTCTACTTGAATTCCAAAAAATTGATAGTATGACAATAAATTTTTGAATGTTGGAATTTCCGAATTGTTATAGATATTCTTTAAATAGTTTAACATATTTTTTAATTCTAAACTTGACAGTATGCTGCTATGTAGAGCGTTTACTTTGGCAAACATAATAGCGTCTTCCAAATTATCAAGAAACATTATTAGATTTTGACAATCTAAATTTAATTGCGTTGTAATTCCTTGGAAACTTAGATAATCTTGTATGTTATTGATAGTTTGTTGAACTGGTGAGAGTAATGTATATAAACTTGATTGCAGTGACTCTTGATTTTTACTTAGAGTTGCCACAGTTTCGTTGTAATTATCGATTAGATTTTTTGATAATGAAATCTGTAATTTTAATTCGTCAACTATGGTTTTCTGATTGGACTCTAAAATTGCTATTGCTTCATCATATCGTTTACCGTCATCTGAATCTAGGGTTCCGAATAACCATTTATTAATCTTTCCAATTCCATCAATAAAACCTCGTTTATTTCTAATGTGAGGGTGTAAATTTTCGATTTTATTTGTTGCAATTTCTATTAAGTATTCGGTTCTGAGGAGTAGGTTTTGCGCTAGTGCATGATAAGAGATATTATTCGATGCATTTACTGGTAATAAACTTTCCTTGAGTTTAAGAAAATAAGCCTTAATATTACTTAGTTTATCGATTAAATGTCTTAAATCTACGTAATGAATAAATGTATGTCTATTATAAATAAGTCTGGAATTTCCCAGTTGGATAGGTAATATGGGGTTCTCCAGCGTGGTGATTTGAATGTCAGACCCGTTTGTCAGGTGGATCTGCAGGACCAGGTATAACAGGATCGTCGCTGTTTCCTGCTTCATCCTGAAAAGATTTTCCTCCATTAGGTTTAGGTTTTCTGAGGGTACTTTTATGATATGAAGTTTTGTCTGTTATTATTTTGGTATCAGTTTCATCAATTATTGGTACCTTTTTAAATTTTGGTTTGTCTTTGCTTCTATATTTCGTTTTCACGTAGGCGATCTTTTGATCTTGAAAGTCAGGAGGTTCTTGTCTAGTTTCGTTTATTTTCAATATTACATTTTGTTTGGTTTCTTCATTTATTCTCTTTACTTTCTCATATAGCTTGTTCGATGTTTCTTTATGTGATTGTACATAGCTAGATATGATAGCGTTGTCGTTTAGATCAAAAGGGTTTATAGTATTTACGTGTCCTGTTGTTATTTCGAAGGGCGTAAGTTTGGTCACGCTTTGTATTGAATTATTATAACCCATTACAGCTCTTCTCATCAACTGCTGTATTGTCATGTCTTTGTTTTCTTCTCGTAAACAACGAAAACTTTCAATTATGGTCGAATGAAAACGTTCAACGGGTGAGTTCGAATTACTGTTTTTCGCGGTTGTATAGTGTAGTTCAATTCTATACAATTTACAGAAATCTTCGAGGTCTTTATTTTTGAATTCTGTTCCTTGATCTGCGGTTATTTTTAATGGAAGACCGTGATGTGTTACGAATGTATACAAATTTTCTACTACTTCGGTACCTGTAATACTACGGAGTGGGTAGGCTTGTCCATATCTTGAGAATGAATCTAAAATTGTTACAAAGGCGTCGTAATTTATTCTAAAAGTATCCACGTGTATGTGCTCGAAAGGTCTTGATGCTGTAGGTGTTAAATTAAATTTAATTACGGGTGGATTTCGATCATATTTGTTTCTTTGGCATATCTCGCAATTATTAATGAAATTTTCAATATCATCTGACATCTTTGGCCAATAAAATCTTGTACTGAATGCTGCTTTCATTTCATTCATACCTCTGTGGCATGTTTTGGTGGTGTGGTGTAGAGTAAGTTTTTCCTGTTGCTCATCTCTTGTTCGTATATCTTCTAAGAACGTTGAGCATTGTAATATCTTGTAAGATGAGTTTTTAAAAAGGTTTTGCAAAGTGATTGCAAACTGACGTGCGCATTCTTGGTTATTAAAGTATATAGCGTATAATTGTTTCGGTTTTACATATTCTTTAAGGAATGTGACTATACTGAATGTTGGATCTCTACTTGAAATAGTTAAGTAAAATCTGCTGTTTTCGAACACTCGTTCTTGTCTTAGTTGAAATTTGGTTATATCTCCACTTGTGACAATTATTTGATTTTTATACATGTTTATGGCTCTTTCAGTTATTGGCATTCCGCAAATGGGATCTTCAGCTGAAGAGTGTACTGTTTCAACTCCTTCTTTATTATTCTCATGAATAGTTGGTGGTTTAATTTGAATGTCCGAAATAATATTTATTTTCGGTGGAATAACTTCATCAATTGTAACTTGATCTACGTTTGGTAATTCGCTAGGTGTTAATAGAAATTCTTTTATTATATCATCAGCGTCGCCTGCATTATTACAAACTGATTCGGTTTCTGCTGCATTGACTTCTGCTACATTCCTGGATAGAGCATCAGCTGCTTGGTTGTTTTTCCCTTTTTTATATCTAATTTCGTATTCAAATTCTGCTAATTTTAGTCGCCATCGTACTAAACGAGAATTTGGTTCTTTTAGCGACATTAACCATTGTAAAGGTTTGTGATCGGTGTATATCACAAATTTTGCGCCATATAAATAGGGTCTGTAATATTTACAACTCCACACAATAGCCAATAATTCTTTTTCTGTTGTTGAATAATTGATTTCGGCGGGGTTTAGAGTTCTGGATGCATAGCAAATTGGGTGACCATCTTGAGATAAAATTCCCGAAATTGCATAATTCGATGCATCCGTAGTCAGTTCGAAGGTTTTAGAGAAATCCGGATATGCTAAGACTGGTTCTGAAATTAATAGATTCTTACAGGTGTTAAAACATTCTACGAATTCTTGTGTGTGTTCGACTTTATTTCCTTTCTTTAAACATAGAGTCATCGGTTTAGTGATTTTGGCAAAATTCTTAATAAACCTACGGTAATAGCCTAACAAGCCTAAAAATGCTTTGATTTCCTTTTGCGTTCTTGGAATGGGATATTTTTGTATAGCAACTATTTTCTTTTTATTAGGTCGGACTCCTTCAGGTGTCACAATATGACCTAGAAATTCAACTTCCTTTCGTAGAAATTCGCACTTGTCAATTTGTATTTTTAAATTAGCTTCTCGCAATTTCTTAAAGATGAGTTTAAGGTTCTGAATATGTTCCGTTAAGCCTGTGCTCACTACTATTATGTCGTCCATAAATACCATACAAATCTTGTTCTGTAGCTCTTTTAAGACTTCGTCCATTATTCTTTGGAACGTAGATGGAGCATTTTTCAGACCGAATGGCATCCTTAAAAATTCATAATGTCCATTTTCAACTGTGAACGCCGTTTTTTCTATGGAGTCTTTTTCTACCTCAATCTGGTGAAAACCAGACGCTAGGTCCAATGTTGAAAAGTACTGGGCTCGTCCTAATTTGTCCAATATATCGGTTATATTTGGAATAGGGTAGCGGTCCGAAATTGTCTTTTCATTGATTTTTCTATAATCAACTACTACTCTCCATTTTTGTCTTTCCGAAGCGTCCATCTTCTTAGGGACGATCCATATCGGTGATGACCATGGACTGGATGATGGTCGTATTATTCCCTTTTCTAACATCTCGCTGATTTGTTTGCACACTTCATTCTTGTGAATGTATGGGTATCTGTATGTCTTTGTGTACACTGGTATATTATCTGTGGTTTTTATTTCGTGTTTAATTTTCGATGTAAATGTTAATTTGTCTCCTGGTTGGTAAAATATATCTTCAAATTCTCTGCACAATGCCGTAATTGCTTTTCCTTCTTCTTGGTTCATATGTTCGGTGCGTATTAGATGATTTAACTGTGCCTTTTTGCTTGGTATTTGTTGAGAACATTTATGATTTACTTGTTCGAAAGTCATACATTCGAATTCTTGCGGTTTAAATAATTGACAAGGAAATGGTTCAGTGAGAGTCAATGTTATATAGTTATTTGTTGGGTTATGAATTTCGATTATAGCATAACCATCGTGAGCATAAGAGAGAATGGATGGAAAGTTCAATTCATCTATTTTTTCGCTGTTGGTGATGATTTCTCCTTCTCGTATATTAACTGGAATTTTCTTTAAAGTTTTTTCTTTGGGATTTATGGTAATAGAAAAATTTGTTTCGGAAGGTCTTCGGTATTTAAAAGGAATTTCGATTTGTTGTCCAATTAGTTTTTTATTTAAAAGATCTATATTCAATCCCATATTAATTAAATCTGTTAGACCGATTACTCCATCAAAATAGTCGTGAAAATCAAAAAGAATAAAATCTATCTCATAATCTAGTTTAAATTCTGAAAATGCTGGAATTTTTGCCTGAAATTGTGTGTTTTCACTACCTATTGCTGTTTTGATGATGTTATTCGCTCGATAGATACAGTTTGGATAACATTTTTCTGCGACAGTTGGTCTTAAAATTGATCTTGAGCTCCCGGTATCTATTAAGAGTTTAATTTTAGGATAGCCAATTTCGATATATGGTAAAGCGTTATTAGAGGAAATGTTTATTTCCGTCAAGGTTGGCCTTCGTTCTGGGCTTGTTCCGTAAAATTTCCAATTTCTTTAAGGTTTTCATTCTCTGAAAATTCTTCGTTTTTTTGTTGTTCATCTTCACCATAGTTATTCACATGATAATCAAGGTGAGTTTCTTCATTCGGTTCGTAGTACGAGTAATCTTGATAATCTTCAACCGGATATCCTTCACACTCGTTGTTGTGAAGTTCTTCGAAAGTAAAATTCGGTTTTTGATTGGGGTATGTGTTTTGGAAATGGTTGAATTGATTACGGATTGGCTGTCTGCTAAATCCGTTACTGTTTCGTACACTAATCGACATGGGTGTTGGTTTACTCATTTGACTAGGTGGAATATTCTTGGGTTTAAACACATTTTTTGGAGGTCCAAAAACTTCCCGGTTTGTAAAGAATTTTTGAGGTGCGAATTGTCTGGGCTGCACATTTATTGGTTGTGATGGCCATTGAAATGGTTTTGCCATTGTCGAATATTGTTGTTGATTAAAATTTGGGTTTCGGTTAAAAGCATTCTGATTAAATTGATTTTGATTGAAAGGGTTTTGATTAGAATAATTTTGATTGTTTGAGAATTTTGGATAATTTGAAAAATTTGTTGGTTTCGGTGCAAATTGATTATTACTGTATTTTTCAGTTGCGTTTAGGTTCCCATATAATTTTTCGAAATTTTCAAATTCAACGACATAAGCCATTGCATCTTCCAATGTGTCGAGTTTTTTCAAATGCATGTTATTTTTCAGGGTTCCCGTACAACCTGCTATGAATGTATTTAACGCCGTTTTCTCATAGTAAGTAATGTGGCAAATTTTCTGTTGTTCACTCAAATTTAAATCGTTACTAATTCTCTGAGCAACATTACTTCGAAGAAGTTGAAGTCTGGTTCCGAAACTTATTAAGTGTTCACCTTTGAATGGTCTGGCTCGTGTTAATTCTTGGACTAAATTGTCCGTATTGCGTCTATCAGAAAAACATTGTTGTAACGCGGCTTTCAGAGCGTCCCAATTTGTCAGCTCTGTTCTATTCCCAACCATTACTTCTGCTTTCTCGATTAATTTTTCCTGAATACAATCGAAAATGTGGGCATCTAATTCCTCACTTTGTAATTGCCTATATATATTTACGAGTTTATCGCATTTGGTAACAAATTTATTTAAAACGTTACTGTCACCATTAAAAGGTTTAATATTTTCTAATCTAGATTTGAATAAATCCCAGTCAATGGGGGTTTGTTTACTTTGTTTCTGCATTTTAGAATCGTTATCGTTAAATGCTAATGCTAATGATGCTACTAAATCGTCAATTTCTGTCATATATTTTTGTTCCTCTTTCTTAACCTAATTTCTAACCCTAATGTGTTCAATACACTGGTTTTTTGTGTGAAATACACTTCCCTAACTATTCCAACTGAGTACCTTAATCAGAGGGTCAGGAGGGTAAAAGGAATTGGCACTAACCTTTGTTGATCTGCTTCTTCCTTCCCGAATTCTCGGCTGTGCTGCTGTCTGCTTCTGGTTCTGTTGATTGCACTGCTGGATTGGCTCCAACTGTTGTGTCTCTTGGTGTCGTCCTCAATTGGCTCGTTCGTGAAACACTTGTGCAATCCTACCGACTGCGCCACTTAAAGAACTTTTTCGGCAGACTTTGTTTTTAAAAACTTTATTTCGAAAATGGTTTACAAAATAGGTTTTTTTAAACTCAACAGCTTAACTAAGAATTAACAATATTAAATTTGGAGGTAATATTTATACTTAAAAATACGTTTAGGTTGCGTTTCTCACGGGACCATCTGGTGGCGTGATGACTCCCAAGGTGATGCTGACATCGTGGTTCTCATGCGAACGAAATATGTAACTCTACTCTTGAGGTGATGCTGACATCGAGGTTCTCATGTGAGCGGAGTACGTAACTATGTCTTAAAGTTTTTTTGGTAAAAATTTTTTTTTTCAGTTACATTTTATAACATATTACGTGAAATAGGGGAATTCGGTGTAAAATCATACAAAAGAGGAACGCAAAATTGTTGAAAATACGTAAAATTGTTGATCGCTACCAGTTCTATGGGATTTATCATGTTATCAATAGATATTATGTTATATCTCAAACTATCCTACGTTTTTCCCTTTTCAACGATTTTAAGTTACTCTTTTGTACGATTTTACACCGAATTCCCCATATTTTTTTGGAAAAAAAAATTAGTTCAATTTTATTACATATTAGGCGAAATAGGGGAATTCGGTGTAAAATCGTACAGAAGAGGAACGTAAAATAGTTGAAAAAGGGAACGTAAGGTAGTTTGGGACATAATATCTATTGATATATATATATATATATATATATATATATATATATATATATATATATATATATATATATATATATATATATACCAGGTGTCTCATTAAGGATGGATCGCAGCCGTATCTTGAAAACTATTTATCCCACAGCTTTGGGGAAAAAAAAATTATTAAAAATGATCATGAGAAATTCACCAAAAATATTTTTAAGTTACTAAAACGACCGCAAGAGGGCGTGACGAGCTAAACATTTTTAAAAATAATTTTTTTTGTGTATTTTCAAGTGTTAACCGAGTAAAAGAAATTCTCAGTTATAATTAGCAAACTGTCTCCTACAACTTTGTTTTATGACATTTTGTCGTAACTTCGCGAATAAAGAAGTGGGGGGGAGTTTTACCTATTTAGATAAAAAGTCGTCTAATGTCCGTTTGCCTAAACCGATTTTCCTCAATTTGGATTCATTTAAAAGGCAATTGCTGGGACAATCGGATAATCTGGGAGATAAATTATTTAGTTTTATAAATGAAACCGCGAGGTGGCGTTACACTCAACAATAGTTTTTTGAAGTTTTGTTCAGTTTTTTCAAATGGAATGATACAGCTTTTACTATATGACAAGAAAGGTAATTTAAAGAGGAATCATCCAGTGAAAACCCGATCTTCTTGAAGAACAATACGATCATTCCGACGCTTTTCTAACATTTCTACACTTTTTTTGTAGAACGATTTCTCGTTGCCTTCAAAATTTCCTTCAGCATCAGCAATTAACCTCTTCATTGGACCGAAATTTCTTCTGAAAAAATTCAAAGTCACTTTTCATGACACAAACTCACATCGATCAAACACACACTAATTAACATATCGTGTTCAAACTTCACATGTATGTCAGAGACGATTGTATCAATTTAGGAAAAAATACCGATTTATAAACCACGCACGATTTAAATCACTCAGTCCCGGTCATTTTTGATCACATGCTATATAGTTGTTGCTATGCTTTTGTCAACGAACAACTGTTGAAGAAGTGGTTATTTGTAAAATATTGTTATTGTAAAATAGAATTTTGTATGTTGTAAAATAGAACAGCCGGTCGCGTTGGTGCGGACGGTAAGAACCTGCGACCTGTCGCTGCTTTGTCGAAACCGCACTGGAGCGGTAGTTGGTTCGATTCCACCGCTCGGATGGTTATTTTTCTTTCTTTCTTCTGTCTGTTTACTTTCTAAATGTTTGTGATTGTTTCTAGGCAAGAGTGTAAAATCCGACTACGAATTACCCCTCAATCACGCCAGTTAAAGGCTGGGTAATGGCGGATGCCTTCTGAGAAGTGTTCTACGTTGGTCACTCGCCAGTCGGTATGTTTCCTGATAGACTTATGATCCTTTCCTGATAGGCTCGAGGGGGGTACTGGCCTGGGTTTGTGGGAAGCTGATGACCGTGGTTCGGAACCCACGTTAAGCTGTAGGTCCAGCTGCTAAATAGCCTAGTTGCTGATGCGCCTCTAACCCTAACCCTTAACCTTAACATTTTAAAATAGAACAATATACCAGGGTTGATCAATAATTACCCGTGTTTGATAACAGATGGCGTTGACGAGTGAGACATTACCATCGTGCACTGCAGACTGTTAAAACGACCTCATGCTGAATTTCAGATAAATTTATAGGTTAGTTTTTTTTTACAGCCAGTTGTATCATTTGTGTTTTGTATTTCTCGATAAAAATGAAAAAGAGCAATATCGATCCGTAATTCGTTTTTTATTTTTGGATACAAAAACATGCGAAGAAATAAAAGTGAAGTTGGATGCTGTCTATGGAGACCCTTTACCATCTATGACAACCGTGAGATATTGGTTTAACCGGTTTAACCGTGGTGGTATAACTGTTATCGGCCAGGACGCTCGTCAGTCGTGGTTACCGAAGGAATCGTTGAAAAGCTCCATGACATATTTCTGGTTGTTCGCCGAAAGAAAGTGCGCGAAGTAGCTGAGGCCGTAGGTGTTTCGTACGGAAAACAAGATTTTAAATGATAGGATAGGAGTGAGGAAAGTGTCGGCCCGATGTGTCGCGGTGGACAACAAGCGGGTACGACTAACAATGTCAAAGCAGTGTTTGGACCATTTTAAGCAAAATCCGCAGAACTTTTTATGTCCAGTCGTCAGCGTTGATGAAATCTGGATACGTTATTACACGCTAAGGACCAAGAGACAGTAAAAATTTGGATTTTTCCGGGTGAATCTGCTCCGAAAAAGGCAAAAATCAGCCGGAAAGGTTATGGCTACGATTTTTCTGGGATCCCAAAGAAATAATCCTCATGGATGCTTCAGGCCAACACTACAGTGAGTTGTTGGATAGACCCATTTGACTAAGAAAAAAGTGCTCTTCCATCATGATAACCGGCACATTCATCTTTAATTTTCGCGGCCAAATTACACCAGCGATTTTTTTCTATTCCCTAACTTGAAAACATGGCTCGTAGGAAAAAAATCAGCTCAGATGAAGAGGTTATCGCCTAGACAGAAGCGTATTTTAGAGAGTTTGAAAAATTGTATTTCTTAGACGGCTTAAAAAGTCGAAGAAACGCTTGGAAAAGTGAATAGACCTAAAAGGAGACTTGAAAATACAAATAAATTGTGAAAAAAATTACGTCTTTATTTCAAACAGGGTATTTATTGATCAACCCTCGTATAGTTCAAATTGTACATATAGTAGTATATGGTAGTATATAGTAGTATATAGTAGAAAATAGTACATATATAATAAACTTATCAAACACGTACATTTTAAGCTAATTTGTTTTAAAATTAAACAGTATAAAATCATTCAATAATATTAACAGATAACAATTACTATTTACAACTGTTTTACTTGGAGATTAAACTAATATACTCAATTTTGAAATACCTTAATTGATATTAGCTATTTATGTTGTTTTTTTTTTTGTACAAACTAGACATGTTTGCTTACGATAAATAAAAAAATAAAAAATAATGAGCAAATAATATTCACAACGTGGGTAAATATTGGAAATAATGGAATTGGATGACTTTTATTTGGTAGTTTTTTTTGACAATATAAGGAAAAAGTAAATAATAAAGAAAAGATATTTCTAAACTTTTATATTATTATATAGGGTGTATGTGGTATATACTCTTAGTTTCTAACTACTGTAATATCTGTACAAGCTTTATACTGGGAGGGGCAAGTTGTACGCTGTCGTTTTATTTTGGTACCCTTGTTTGTAATACATGGATAAGAAATAACGTTTTTTTAATCATACACACACACACACACACAAATATATATATGTATATATATACATATATATATATATATATATATATATATATATATATATATATATATATATATATATATATATATATATATATATATATATATATATATATGTATATATATACATATATATATATATATATATATATATATATATATATATATATATATATATATATATATATATATATAATATAGACATGTAGATATATCTTCCTAGTAATAACTGGGATGGCTTAATGGTAATTGCTCTAACTGGGCGGCTAGTTGGGTACATGCGTTTGGTGGTGGCTTCCAATCATTGTAACTTTAACTATCTGGAAATAAAAGTAACCCTGAACACTCCGAATCCATCAAACTATTCTCTGTTTACTATCTGTTACTTTAAATTTATCGGTTTGACACAAATCATACTTTATCACGAGGCTGTCCACATACTTAACGAGAGATACTCGTTAGAACATCAGTTATAACAACCATGATAGCAATTAACATACATTCAAATAGAGATTCTCTACATAACTGGAACCATGATACTATTATCGTCCCATAATTAAATATCAAACTGGGTATTGTTCCTGACACTGAGGGGAAAAACGCACAACACGGCCAGCTTCGGGTCTGAATGGGGTATCAAGGGAAAAACGCACGAGATACTCTCCCAAAGATCTAACAAAACATAATGGATATCCAACCACACCCTACGGTGTAACCTCTAGTACTGAGTTGTGTAATGGACTACAACTAATGGAACTTACAAACAGTCATTGCAAACTATCAGTTTAATTCAGTACAAATTATTATTTTAACAATAATAATTTTATCTAACAATAATAAAATTATCATACTAGGTACTTTTCCTGGCACTATGGGGAAAAACGCACAGCAGTACCAGCTTTGGATATGAACGGGGTATCAAGGGAAAAACGCACGAGATACCCACTCAAAGATTTAACAAAACATAATTGGATATCCAACCACCGCCTATGGTGTAACCTCTAGTACTGAGTTGTGTAAAGGGTACAAAGGGAAAAACGCACGATGTACCCGCTCCAGATACTAGAAAAGCAAAACAGCATTTACCCACTTCATGGCATTGAAGGGAAAAACGTGCGACAATACCATGGATCTCTCAGTATTTATTAAATTACAAGCAGTCATTGCAAATTATCAGTTTAATTCAGTACAAATTATTATTTTAACAATAATAATTTTATCTAACAATAATAAAATTATCATACTGGGTACTTTTCCTGGCACTATGGGGAAAAACGCACAGCAGTATCAGCTTCGGATATGAACGGGGTATCAAGGGAAAAACGCACAAGAAACCCACCCAAAGATCTAACAAAACATAATGGATATCCAACCACACCCTACGGTGTAACCTCTAGTATTGAGTTGTGTAATGGGTACAAAGGGAAAAACGCACGATGTACCCGCTCCAGATACTAGAAAAGCAAAACAGCATTTACCCACTTCATGGCATTAAAGGGAAAAATACGCGACAATACCTTAGAACTCTCAGTATTTATTAAACTACAAACAGTCGTTGCAAACTATCAGTTTAATTCAGTACAAATTATTATTTTAACAATAATAATTTTATCTAACGATAATAAAATTATCATACTAGGTACTTTTCCTGGTATTATGGGGAAAAACGCACAGCAGTACCAGCTTTGGATATGAACGGGGTATCAAGGGAAAAACGCACGAGATACCCACCCAAAGATTTAACAAAACATAATGGATATCCAACCACACCCTATGGTGAAACCTCTAGTACTGAGTTGTGTAATGGGTACAAAGGGAAAAACGCACGATGTACCCACTCCAAATACTAGAAAAGCAAAACAGCATTTACCCACTTCATGGCATTGAAGGGAAAAACGTGCGACAATACCATGGATCTCTCAGTATTTATTAAATTACAAACAGTCATTGCAAATTATCAGTTTAATTCAGTACAAATTATTATTTTAACAATGATAATTTTATCTATCAATAATAAAATTATCATACAGGGTACTGTTCCTGGCACTAAGGGGGAAAACGCACAGCAGTACCAGCTTCGGATATGAACGGGGTATCAAGGGAAAAACGCACGAGATACCCACCCAAAGATCTAACAAAACTTAATGGATATCCAACCACACCCTATGGTGTAAGTTCTAGTACTGAGTTGTGTAATGGGTACAAAGGGAAAAACGCACGATGTACCCACTCCAGATACTAGAAAAGCAAAACAGCATTTACCCACTTCATGGCATTGAAGGGAAAAACGTGCGACAATACCATGGATCTCTCAGTATTTATTAAATTACAAACAGTCATTGCAAATTATCAGTTTAATTCAGTACAAATTATTATTTTAACAATGATAATTTTATCTATCAATAATAAAATTATCATACAGGGTACTGTTCCTGGCACTAAGGGGGAAAACGCACAGCAGTACCAGCTTCGGATATGAACGGGGTATCAAGGGAAAAACGCACGAGATACCCACCCAAAGATCTAACAAAACTTAATGGATATCCAACCACACCCTATGGTGTAAGTTCTAGTACTGAGTTGTGTAATGGGTACAAAGGGAAAAACGCACGATGTACCCGCTCCAGATACTAGAAAAGCAAAACAGCATTTACCCACTTCATGGCATTGAAGGGAAAAACGTGCGACAATACCATGGATCTCTCAGTATTTATTAAATTACAAACAGTCATTGCAAATTATCAGTTTAATTCAGTACAAATTATTATTTTAACAATGATAATTTTATCTATCAATAATAAAATTGTCATACTGGGTACTGTTCCTGGCACTAAGGGGAAAAACGCACAGCAGTACCAGCTTCGGATATGAACGGGGTATCAAGGGAAAAACGCACGAGATACCCACCCAAAGATCTAACAAAACATAATGGATATCCAATCACACCCTACGGTGTAACCTCTAGTACTGAGTTGTGTAATGGGTACAAAGGGAAAAACGCACGATGTACCCGCGCCAGATACTAGAAAAGCAAAACAGCATTTACCCACTTCATGGCATTGAAGGGAAAAACGTGCGACAATACCATGGATCTCTCAGTATTTATTAAATTACAAACAGTCATTGCAAATTATCAGTTTAATTCAGTACAAATTATTATTTTAACAATGATAATTTTATCTATCAATAATAAAATTATCACACAGGGTACTGTTCCTGGCACTAAGGGGGAAAACGCACAGCAGTACCAGCTTCGGATATGAACGGGGTATCAAGGGAAAAACGCACGAGATACCCACCCAAAGATCTAACAAAACATAATGGATATCCAACCACACCCTATGGTGTAAGTTCTAGTACTGAGTTGTGTAATGGGTACAAAGGGAAAAACGCACGATGTACCCACTCCAGATACTAGAAAAGCAAAAACAGCATTTACCCACTTCATGGCATTAAAGGGAAAAATACGCGACAATATCTTAGATCTCTCAGTATTTATTAAATTACAAACAGTCATTGCAAATTATCAGTTTAATTCAGTACAAATTATTATTTTAACAATGATAATTTTATCTATCAATAATAAAATTATCATACTGGGTACTGTTCCTGGCACTAAGGGGAAAAACGGACAGCAGTACCAGCTTCGGATATGAACGGGGTATCAAGGGAAAAACGCACGAGATACCCACCCAAAGATCTAACAAAACATAATTGGATATCCAACCACACCCTATGGTGTAACCTCTAGTACTGAGTTGTGTAATGGGTACAAAGGGAAAAACGCACGATGTACCCGCGCCAGATACTAGAAAAGCAAAACAGCATTTACCCACTTCATGGCATTAAAGGGAAAAATACGCGACAATACCTTAGAACTCTCAGTATTTATTAAATTACAAACAGTCATTGCAAACTATCAGTTTAATTCAGTACAAATTACTATTTTAACAATGATAATTTTATCTATCAATAATAAAATTATCATACAGGGTACTGTTCCTGGCACTAAGGAGGAAAACGCACAGCAGTACCAGCTTCGGATATGAACGGGGTATCAAGGGAAAAACGCACGAGATACCCACCCAAAGATTTAACAAAACATAATTGGATATCCAACCACACCCTATGGTGAAACCTCTAGTACTGAGTTGTGTAATGGGTACAAAGGGAAAAACGCACGATGTACCCACTCCAGATACTAGAAAAGCAAAACAGCATTTACCCACTTCATGGCATTGAAGGGAAAAACGTGCGACAATACCATGGATCTCTCAGTATTTATTAAATTACAAACAGTCATTGCAAATTATCAGTTTAATTCAGTACAAATTATTATTTTAACAATGATAATTTTATCTATCATTAATAAAATTATCATACTAGGTACTGTTCCTGGCACTAAGGGGGAAAACGCACAGCAGTACCAGCTTCGGATATGAACGGGGTATCAAGGGAAAAACGCACGAGATACCCACCCAAAGATCTAACAAAACATAATTGGATATCCAACCGCACCCTATGGTGAAACCTCTAGTACTGAGTTGTGTAATGGGTACAAAGGGAAAAACGCACGATGTACCCGCGCCAGATACTAGAAAAGCAAAACAGCATTTACCCACTTCATGGCATTAAAGGGAAAAATACGCGACAATACCTTAGAACTCTCAGTATTTATTAAATTACAAACAGTCATTGCAAACTATCAGTTTAATTCAGTACAAATTACTATTTTAACAATGATAATTTTATCTATCAATAATAAAATTATCATACAGGGTACTGTTCCTGGCACTAAGGAGGAAAACGCACAGCAGTACCAGCTTCGGATATGAACGGGGTATCAAGGGAAAAACGCACGAGATACCCACCCAAAGATTTAACAAAACATAATTGGATATCCAACCGCACCCTATGGTGAAACCTCTAGTACTGAGTTGTGTAATGGGTACAAAGGGAAAAACGCACGATGTACCCACTCCAGATACTAGAAAAGCAAAACAGCATTTACCCACTTCATGGCATTGAAGGGAAAAACGTGCGACAATACCATGGATCTCTCAGTATTTATTAAATTACAAACAGTCATTGCAAATTATCAGTTTAATTCAGTACAAATTATTATTTTAACAATGATAATTTTATCTATCATTAATAAAATTATCATACTAGGTACTGTTCCTGGCACTAAGGGGGAAAACGCACAGCAGTACCAGCTTCGGATATGAACGGGGTATCAAGGGAAAAACGCACGAGATACCCACCCAAAGATCTAACAAAACATAATGGATATCCAACCACACCCTACGGTGTAACCTCTAGTATTGAGTTGTGTAATGGGTACAAAGGGAAAAACGCACGATGTACCCGCTCCAGATACTAGAAAAGCAAAACAGCATTTACCCACTTCATGGCATTAAAGGGAAAAATACGCGACAATACCTTAGAACTCTCAGTATTTATTAAATTACAAACAGTCATTGCAAACTATCAGTTTAATTCAGTACAAATTACTATTTTAACAATGATAATTTTATCTATCAATAATAAAATTATCATACAGGGTACTGTTCCTGGCACTAAGGAGGAAAACGCACAGCAGTACCAGCTTCGGATATGAACGGGGTATCAAGGGAAAAACGCACGAGATACCCACCCAAAGATTTAACAAAACATAATTGGATATCCAACCGCACCCTATGGTGAAACCTCTAGTACTGAGTTGTGTAATGGGTACAAAGGGAAAAACGCACGATGTACCCACTCCAGATACTAGAAAAGCAAAACAGCATTTACCCACTTCATGGCATTGAAGGGAAAAACGTGCGACAATACCATGGATCTCTCAGTATTTATTAAATTACAAACAGTCATTGCAAATTATCAGTTTAATTCAGTACAAAGTATTATTTTAACAATGATAATTTTATCTATCATTAATAAAATTATCATACTAGGTACTGTTCCTGGCACTAAGGGGGAAAACGCACAGCAGTACCAGCTTCGGATATGAACGGGGTATCAAGGGAAAAACGCACGAGATACCCACCCAAAGATCTAACAAAACATAATGGATATCCAACCACACCCTATGGTGTAAGTTCTAGTACTGAGTTGTGTAATGGGTACAAAGGGAAAAACGCACGATGTACCCGCTCCAGATACTAGAAAAGCAAAACAGCATTTACCCACTTCATGGCATTAAAGGGAAAATACGCGACAATACCTTAGATCTCTCAGTATTTATTAAATTACAAACAGTCATTGCAAATGATCAGTTTAATTCAGTACAAATTATTATTTTAACGATGATAATTTTATCTATCAGTAATAAAATTATCATACTGGGTACTGTTCCTGGAGCTAAGGGGAAAAACGCACAGCAGTACCAGCTTCGGATATAAACGGGGCATCAAGGGAAAAACGCACGAGATATCCACCCAAAGGTCTAACAAAACATAATGGATATCCAACCACACCCTACGGCGTAACTTCTAGTACTGAGTTGTGCAATGGGCACAAAGGGAAAAACACGCGATGTATCCGCGAAAATATACAAATCGTCTGACGCTTAATACTTTCAGTTGATGCAGGCTTTTTCTTTATAATTGATAGAGGCAAGTAACCATGAATAATCTAGTGGTCACGATTTTGGCAAGTGTTTTACTAGCTAGTGCTCTATGATTATTGCTAACCTGCTAACTTCTGTAACTATTACAGTCGGTCTGATTATCTTTCTTTTTGAAAATGCTAATGACGATGGGATCTCTCAAATCTTGAGGCATCCAAATCAAATCCAAATAAGGTCAAATAGTAGTTTGTCAAAGTTAAAATTTAATGTCATCTCCGAAAGCTTTATACATTTCGTCTAAATGCGTCATGTGTGAAATGAATGTAACTGTACTTACAGACAAGGAAGAATACATATCACAATCGCACATAAGTCTGCTTACATAAGTCTGCTTACAAGTGGAATACATGGAACACCATTTATTCGACATGTAAGTCAGCGAATACATGGGCTTTGTAGTGTTAAAAATATTTCAAAAATGGTTCTGGAGTATTCTGGATAGTCCATAAGATATGTGCTAAGCGCTGAAAATATTGTACGTGCCGAGGAGTATGCCGAAAAGTCGATTTGACGATATGGTTCACAACTGGGAATTTCTTTACGCAGTTTATGCCGAATTTCGAGAACATGCGCATTTTTCCCTATAAGATTTAAATTGTTCAAGACCTGTACCCTACAGACAATAAAACAAATTGAAACTTTTTTGAGGTAATATTAATGAAAATAAATGTATATGAAGTATTTTGTAGTCCTAAATCCGAAAATGAGAAGCCAATTACTGTAACACGTACAGCTTTTTGTTTCAGATGATCGTTAGGGATAAAAAAAAAGGAAACTTCATATTTTTACAATCTAACATTTATTTTGTAGCAGCAGTCGCCCAGCATAGATGGGTTTCAGCATCCCTAATATCTTGCTTCCATCGTCATGATGTCCTGGTGAAACATCTCTCCTTGTTCGTCGCTTACTGCACCCAAATGTTCCGGAAAAAGAATGCAAATGGAAGTGAAAAAATGCATTTGTAAGGACAGTACGACATCCTAGTATTTCATAGGCTTTCAAGAGTTCATTTATGAGGTTTTTATAGTTTTCATCTTTCTTATTGCTTAGAAATCCTTTCACTACACTTACTAAACACACTTTCAAACTGGCAATTTCTTTTCATTTAATTTTTCTTGAAAATGAAAGTCACTTAGAAGCTTCTGTATTTGAGGTCCAATAAATATACCTTCTTTTAGTTTTGCATCACTTAACTGAGGAAATATTTCTTTTAGGTACTTGAACCCATTATCTTCTTTATCCATGGCTTTGACAAAGTTTTTCATTAGTCCAAGGTTAATATGGAGAGGCAGAAGAAGCACCTTTTTTGGATTGAAAAGGGGAACATATTTTATGTTTGGAGTATCAGGTTTAAAAGAAGTTCTATGAGGCCAATTTTTCTTGCTGTAATGTGCGTTTGTTGCCCTACTGTCTTACATACTTTGAAGTCCTAGCAATATACCTATCACTTTTAAATCCCCACAAATATCCCAGTGATACTGTTTATATTTAACTCGATTTAGTATGGTCCCAACCAACCAAATCATTTAATTCATTCTGAGCTATTAAGTGAGGTTCAAAAATGTTGGGTCACAACTGGTGTTCTCAGGAATTTATGGATCAGATCGTGATGAAGAATTAGAATCACCGGGAAACATGTTGTCCAGGTTTAAAGGCGCAATCGGTACCGGTAGTTCTTGGGTATGAGGCTACTGGCCTAAGCGCACAAAGCAAATTTGGTTACTGAATTTTGTCCCTTTGTTTTTTTGAAATCCCTTCTGTTTTATTTATATAAAAGTAGCAATCACTTACATGATCAGTGGGTTGATGGTGAGAAGATAATAATGGAAATGCAGTTACAAAAACACATGATTCAAAACTTTTTGGTGCCTCAATTTGAAGAGCAAGGACTGGAGAATATACGTTTCCAGCAAGATGGTACCACAGTACGCAACTCATATGAACCAATCCAGATTTTGAACAACATTTTTCTTAGTCGTTTAATTTCTCGAAATTAATGTTTATTGTGGCCGCCTAGATCTCCTGATTTGACAGCTCTGGATTGTTTTTATGTGTTTTATTTTAAAATAAAAGCTTTACATAATTTCGACAACATCTGTGCTGAAATCACTGCCAGATATGTTGATGAAAATTATGGAAATGTGAAATAAAAGGCATACATTGCATTGCTGCTGCTTTGCCCATTTATTTGACATAATTTATTTATTTAAGTAATTAACATTAACTTAAGTAATTAAAGTTAAGTAATTAAAATTAACATTAAATTTAAGTAATTAACATTTATTGAAGTAATTAACATAAAATTTATTTATTTATTTTTTAATCAATTTAAAAGTCGTTATCTTTAGGCAGTTTATATTTCAGCATGGTGATAATTCATTAATTTTTACCCTCCATGAGTTCCTGTCCAGTGCTAATCTTCTAGCTTTATTCCAATGAATTCATCGTGTTTCTGTCGCTTGTCGAACTTGTTCTTCCCATCTCAGTCTTGGACGTCCAACTTTATTTTTTCCTCGTGTATTCGCTTCATAGATTTATGCTGCTAATCTCTTTTCATTTATTTTGGGGATGTGCCTTAGCCAGTTCAGTGGTTTCTTTTCTATAATGTTTTCAATTGGTTTCGTTTCCAGTTTATCTATTACTGTCGTATTTCCCACTCTATCCCTTTTTGTAATTCCCTATATTTCCCATAGGAATCACATTTCTGCAGCTATAATTCAGCTTTTGTCTCTCTCTGTTAAGGTGCAATATTCACTGCCGATTCACTCGCCGATACGCCTGTACTTTTACATCTTTCGGTATCTCTCTTTTTCCTAGGAATGTTGTTTTTAGGGTGTTATATAGTTTGTCTGCTTTTCCCATTTTTTTTTTCGTTCCTTTCACCGTCCATTTTTTCATTAACTTTTATTATTGTGCCTAAATACTTACAACTTTTGACTTACTTCATTACCTTTCCATCGAGTACAATTTTATGTTTTATTTTTATGCCTGCAATTATCATTATTTTGCTTTTGTCGATATTTATTTCCATATTTACTTTTCTTAGCTCTTCGTTATATATCGCTAAGTTACGTTGTAGTTTTACAGAATCCTCCGTTAGAACCATATCATCAGCGAACAGTAATTCTTGTATCGCGTAATTTAAAAACGAAATAAACAATATAGAAAAAACATTCAGTCTTATTTCATTTAAAAGTTATAAATAATTAAGTTGATAGCATGACACTTACTCTACCATACATTATTTGTCTTTAATACCTTGTTAACCTTTATTTGCTTGCGTTTCTGTTTATGATTGCTAAAAGTATAGCACAGTTAGTCGTATTTTTTGAATACTACTAAGCTAAGCAATTTTTTTCTGAAGTTCTGTAAATGATGAGATATCGCTATGAAAGAAATAAGTTTTTATGAAAAAGCGAGACTCTTGGATATTGTTGTTTTTACAATATCTAAAACGGCCGCATTTCAAGAAATTTAATACTTTGACCACGCATTGACTCACACTTCAGTGGACGCCATGGCACAAATTTACGAATAGGGCTTCGAATTGATTGTCCATTCACCGTATTCGCCAGATGCAGCCCCCAGCGACTTTTTTCTTCCCTAGGTTCAAAGTTTCGATCAGAGGACAAAGATTTTCATCGAATGAGGGGGCCATCAGATTCGCAAACTTCGTACTCTTTGGAAGGATCAAAGACATGGGAGCATTGCTGGACAAAGTGTATAGAATTATTAGGAAACTGATTTTGATCAAAAATAGTTGTTTCTGTGATAGGCTGGAAACTGTTGACAGCGTAATAGTCGTTGGAGGTCGTTTTCATTTTCGGGCGGAAGTATGGCATCATCGGCATAACATAATATCTTAATAAGTTGGTTTCCTATTTGATACTCCAGCATTGACTCTTTTTACATTAATAATTAGTACATCCATTATTAGGTTAAACAACGTTGGGCTTCAGCTATCGCCTTGTCTTATTCCCGTTTTTACTAATAGTGAATTTGTTAGACCTGCATTGATAGATTGCATGGTTAAGGCGAATTCTATCAAATGCTTGTTTTAAGTTAATAAAACACAGGAATACTGGCTTATCGAATTCGATCATTTTTTCTATGAGTTGTTGGATAATAAAAATTGCATCTACTGTTGATATGGTTTGCCTAAAGCCTTGCTGTTCTTCACAAAATATAACTTGTTCTGTGATTTTATTCTTACAGCATTTTAGTCATTATTTTTAATGTGGAGCTTAGCAGAGCTACTTCTCTATTGTTTGTTGGGCCTTTTTTAGTACCTTTTGAATCATCAAAGCTTTTTTTTCCAGTTATTCGCTTTTCTTTAAGACGTGGCTTCAACATAGCATTTCCTATACCTATGCGCTCCAGGCTTATATTATTTTTTCTTGTTTGCTGTTAACGTAGATTCCATCATCGCTTTTTAAAGTCACTGATCTTCCATTCTGTTTACGTGTCTAAACCGAATCAGTTAATGTTGTTGGGTGTTTCTTCATTTATCACTCTCTGCACCCGGGGACTGCCGTGCAGATATTGTAAGAAAACTCATTGTTTGACACTAATCTTTTCTTGGACTATTTTGACACTCTATTGTCATCGAGCGTAGTACGATGATTTAAGAACTTAATGGAATTAAATTTCTCGAAACATGTACTTAAAACTGATGAACAATTTCTATCGGTTACCTTTTGCCGAAAACTTTCTAAAGCAGTTACATATTTTGTTTTTATTTTATTTTCCATCTTTAATCAAGTCACTAGTTTTTTAATTCAATATCATAAAGTTTATGGTTTAAATTACAGTTATAGTTTACAAAAATAAAAACGTTTTAAATATTATTTGTACATAAAATTCATTATACCACTCAGAATAGTATATACAAATCTTCGTAATTCTCATTCAGTTTTAGTTTTTTTTTTTGGCGAAGTTAATAAAAAGTTTATGCACAATTAGAAAGTCAAATAAATATTTGTGCCCCGATAATTTCACTACAGTATTATGGGTTGTCGAATAACTTTGTTGGGTTTATTAGACTCTACCGAAATAAAATATATTAAATATAAAATATAAATTCTATTCAGCTTTTTTCTGACAATTGTTATACGGAGTTTAAGGGAAATAACATTCGTAGAGATCATAAACCTAAGGGTTACATCCGTTTCAGCATAAATTTGTTTTTTTTTACAAAAAAATGGAAACTTGCACATTGATATTGTTTAATGTCAAAGTTGAAATTACTAGCATGGATTCTTCCATGCTAGTGACACGTTTTAAATGATACACGTCACATTAAGAAACACATGATTAATTGTTTTATAAAATTAAATGTTCAAAATGTTCATCAATTGAGTCAAGTGTATTTCTAATCTGGTTATAACTAACAAGCATATCGTGATATTCGCGTACAGAATGCAATTTTGGTTTTAACTGGAATTTAAATAAATACACTGAAATGATTTTTGTCTCCAATGCCCATGGTCGTGGGAATTATCTCAATTAGCCAGTACGACATTACCATTTTTATTTTTTAGCTTACGTATAGCTGATTCTTAATTTTTAAATAATTGTTTTAACAATGTTCATTGGTATATTTGTAGTTTATTCGTTAAATAATAAGCAATTATTATTTTCCAAATGTGCTTTTAAATATATTTGCTTGAAATGATAATTCTTATCATACTTTGACATTTTTTATCGCGGTAACCCTTAGTTTTGACCCTGCTTTTAAGGATTTTTTCTTTCAAATGAAGAACCGCTGGTTAAATTTACAAAAGTTATTTCCTTTACATCCTCTATATCGAGAGTTTTTTCGATAAACTTTTATTTATCGATACTAATTTATACAGAAAACATTTACTTATAATTTTATTTATTAATTCTTAATTAAAACAAGGAAAAAATACAAAATGATTATTTATTTCATTCATATTGTTAATTTTCATATTGATTAAAGTTCAAAATAAATTGTATTGTGACTAAAAAAAATAAATTAGGGGAGCTCTTTATTAAATTATTTATATAGTAATTGACTTCGTTCGGTTTTTATTTCGATGGAGGTTTAATCCGATTTGATAAATTAGCGCAAAAAAAAAATTAAACTGTAGAGTGAAATGCTGCCTAATAGTAGACATATTTAAAACTTTACTAATTGTTACACACATTTTTACACACATTTTGGATATTCCTCATAAAAGTGAAGCCATTTATTTGGATGTATGCGCAACATGGGGACTGCCAAATCGAACCAGGATGGTCATATCTGCATTAGCAGGATTTACAAAGATCAGGAAGGACACGGTTTCTGAGTCAGAAAGTCACGAATCTCACGACAGTAAGCACTGAAAATACTGAGATTTTGGCGATACGTCTGCAAGCCGTGTCCCGGACAAAACCTAATACATGTTTTTCCATTCGTGAAACAGTACGCACGCATATATAATAATACTTTTATTGCAGTACATTTAACAATGATCAATACAGAAAATAGCAATACATTACAATATAATAGATCAGTTATATATTTCATTGCAGTATATTTAACAATGGTCAATACAGAAAATAGCAATATATTACAATATAATGGAAAGCTCATATAAAATCACTGCAAAAGGACCGAGGTGGCAGAAGTACTGATTTAGAAACCTCAGCCCTAATTCTTATTTAACCCATAGTACACATAGACTAAGTTATATTACATATAATAATCTTATAGGCAATAAGTGAAAATTTAAAAATATATTATTGTTCATATACAATCAAATAAGAAACAAAACAAAACAAAAAAAAATTAGTCATTGAAAAGAAGAGTGTCAAGGCAATAGAGGCACAGAGAAAATCATTAATCATTAAGGCAGGCATGTTGCTTCCAATTGCTTTTCATATAAGCAGTTGTAGTAACATTTTTTAAATCGGACAGGTCTAAAGTATTTATATTCTTGAGGTATATCGTTGTATATATATATATATATATATATATATATATATATATATATATATATATATATATATATATATATATATATATATATATTATGAAAATGACTTCATAAATTGCGCAGAGCAAAATATAGGTGGCGATAATTGACCCCTAAATCTAGTATTTAAACTATGCACATCCGATCGAAATCTAATCTTATTATAGAGATATGAAGGACTTTTGTACCACAATATCGAATGAAATAAACAGCCCGCGTGGAGTTGTCTTCTACATAACATAAATAAACATTTCAATGACACCAGCTTATGGGATACAGGTTGAAACTTCCGTATTCCATATGAATACCTCAAACAAGATTTCTGCAATCACTCAATCCTCTTAGCATCAACTGTGCTCAAAAATGGCCCAAAAAACACATCACAGTAATTGATATGACTTAAATCAGTTACTTCCGAGAGTCTCAGTTTCAAACTGGTAGTAAGGACATGTCTGTGGGGAAATAGTTTCTTTAAACCAGCATAAGCTATTTTGAGTTTAAATGTTATAAAATTGCTAAATTTTAAGTCAGCGTCTATTTCCATTCCGAGACTCCTGGCACTGTGTACATTCTGCTATACAGTATTACCAACCGCTATAATCATTTCCTTCTCTATCCTATGTCGATCCTTACCAAATACCAGAACACTACATTTTGCTGAATTTATCGTCAACTGATGTCTGTCCGAGAACGCAGTTAGCTCTACAATATCTTCGTTAATCAAGACATTAGCATTATGAAAGTCATAAGACGGAGAGGAATAGAGTAACTGTGTATCATCAGCATACATATAAGGAGTACAATATTTTAAGCTTTTAGAAATGGCACTGTATAGATGCAGGACAGTAGAGGCCCCAGAACTGAGCTTTGTGGAACTCCACAGTTGCTATGCCCTCTGGGAAATTTACCGTTATCGGTTTTTACCAACTGATATCTGTTACTAAGATAATTGACCATCAGTTTTCTAGCATTCTGCGACAGGCCTACAAAATGAAAAATTACACCCATAAGTTCAATGTTAACTCTATCAAATGCTTTAGAGTAATCTAATAGCACTAGTACAGATGTTCTACCGATATCATTATTTCTTACTATATCATCAATTGGGCCCAGCAAAGCAGTAGTGCAACTATATCCTTTACGGAAATCAGACTGCCTTAAAGGAAGAATGTTATATTCATTAATATGCTTGGTTAACTGCTCAGCTAAGATTTTTTCCAAGAGCTTTGACATTGTTGGCAAGATCGAAATTGGCCTAATATCATTAAAAGATGTTATATCTGGTTTTTTTTGGAAATTGTATTTTAGATATTTTCCATATATCCGGAAAAGTACCCTCCAGCAAACATGAATTAACAATGTGCACCAATACTGGAAGAATACATGGACAACACAAATGAATAATTTCAATATTTATCCCATCAGATCCAGCTGCGTTAGTCTGTATTGTTTGTAAATGTTTGGAAACAGTATATTCGTCGACAACGGTAAAATTAAATAGTGATCAAATGATTATTTTAAATTATTATTATAAAAGTTTAATAATTGCAAATCTAGTGACAGATTAGCAGCTGTTTTTAAAACTGACAGATTAGCAGCTGTTTTAATGGTTATTTATATCTGTAGCACTGCTTAAGGCATCCGGTAAGGATGCACTTTTTTTAGACTTATATATATCTAATTTCTCGAGGGCTTTCCAAAAATATTTGCTATTGCTACCATAAGATTTTATACAAAAATCTAAATAACTCTGTTTTTCTCGCTTTATTGCATCTGTTGAGATGTTCTTAATTATTTTATAATATTTCCATGCTTCTACAGTCTTTCCAACTTTATACCTATGAAGCGCCTTGTTTTTCATATCGACTAACTTTTTTATAACTGGAGTAAACCATGCAGGATTGAGTTTCTTAATACTACACTCCTTAATAGGGGCAGGCATATATAAATATATATTTATATATATATATATATATATATATATATATATATATATATATATATATATATATATATATAAGGGTGTTATATATATATATACAGGTAAACATGCGGGAAAAATTAAAGGGGTTATTCCTTGACTTATTCTAAGAATATTTTGTTGTATGATGATTTTTGAAAAACCCCTTTGTTTCGAAGATACAGGGCGAACAAAATTTACGACATTAACAGCATTTTATTATCAAAAAGTACATGTAAAGTTGCTCAATCTACAATAAATGTTTGTATAAATGCCTTGATATAAGCATTCAATCATCTCGTCATTGACTGCTGAACTCTTTCAAACACATCAGGGTCGTTTCTAATTGAGTTACACCCAGCAATTATCCTATTTCGCAAATCATCCAAATTATTCAATGGAGTAGCGTAAACTAATGACTTCAGATATCCCCAGAACAGATAATCCAGGGGGTTTAAGTCCGGGGATCGAGCAGGCCATGTGTTTGGTCCACTTCGACCAATCCAGCGATATCCGTATGTTGCTGTTAAAAAATCACGAGCAACCAAATTGAAATGTGGTGGTGCACCATCGTGCATAAACCACATTTCATACCTTGTTGCCAATGGTACATCTTCTAGAAACTCAGGCAGCGTTGCTTCCAAAAAGTTGCGATACACCTCGCCAGTAAGTCTTTGTGTTAAAATACAATATATATATATGTATATATATATATATATATATATATATATATATATATATATATATATATATATATATATATATATATATATATATATATATATATATATATATATATATATATATATATATATATTTAAATTCTACATTAAAAGAAAAGTTTATTAACCCTTCGTTGGGCACACTGCCGGCAGTTACACCGCAGATTTTAGTTTTCTGTATTAATTACAGATAGCGGCAGTGTTCGCAGATTACACCCGTACAAGTATTCTCCAAATAAAATGTGGGCAACTGATACCAATGTCATTTTTATATTTTAATTTTTCCATTTATCATTAATTTTAGTGTATTTGTTTCAAATCTGTATAAATCTGGATTATAATCATACTAAAGGGGGTGTGGACACAATAGATTAATTATATTCAGCCTTTCCTACTGCAGGAAGTATAACTAAGTGGTCTTTTGCACTTGTTTTGCGGGCATTTTGACATAGGCATCAATGTGATTGTCATTTTAAATTTTGACGATCCTGAATATGAATATAGAGAATGGATATTTTTTAAAAAATTGCCATAAGTTTGATGGAAGAATTTTTATGCTGAAAGTATTCGGGAGATAGCTCGAACCATTCCAAATCAGATTCAAACATTTGACAGTACCGTTGACATCCATTCAAGTGAAGAAAGTTTGGATCAATTTGATTTATTAACATTATCTCAATTGAGAGATATTGTAATGAATTTAAAAAATAAGTCCACATCTGATGATATATGTAATATAAATTTTTTAAAAGCGGTATTTCAGCAGGTGGGTTATCCATTACTGCATTTAATCAATACGTCGTTGTCCAGTGGTCGAGTTCCAAGGAATGCGAAAGTGAGCATCATTGTTCCAATACCAAAGGTTGAAAACCCTGTATCAGTAGAGGACTTTAGGCCAATCAATCTGTTGCCGATTGTTGATAAAATATTGGAAAGAGTGGTGTGTAGACAGTTGCGTAGATACTTTTAAAAGCAAAAGTACATTTATGTGGGACAATCGGGATTTCGTAATAAACATTCATGCGAGTCTGCACTGCAACATCTTTGTACGAAATGGCGCCAAGATATTGGTGACGATAATGTTGTGATTGGTGTATTTGTGGACCTGAGACGTGCATTTGAGACTATAAACAGAGAAGATCTGATTGTGAAGCTACAATGTTACGGAGTGAAATCTTGCGTTATAAAATGGCTTAAACATTATTTGATTGACCGCTTTCATCGAACAAATGTAAATGGTGCTATATCAGGAATTCCGGAAAATGATATTGGTATCCCACAAGGGAGCGTATTAGGTCTCTTTTTGTTTCTTATATACATTAATGATCCGTATAAGATTTTTAAAAAATTAGACGTAAATTTGTTTGCAGTCGATACGATCCTTTTAATAACGGCACAGAATTATGACCAAATGGTGAGAGATCTTATTTAGAACTTAATTTAGAAACATGTTCGCTTTACTCAATCGTTCGACAAATTACTACACGTATGCATCTGAAAACTACACTCCATCTAGCGAATCATACTTGTAATATATCAAGCTATTTAGTCATTTTGCGCCTTTTCGATGTCAGACTAAGAACTTTTCGAACAACTCCCATATAAACAATGCTATTGCCAGTATATTATTGTATTACTTGTTTGAACTCAAAACTTTTTTAATTACCTTCGTATTTGTTATTAAACTCCTGGTGTAGCCAAATTCTGTAAGTCAGTTATTTTTTAAATAGTTTCTATTTTATTTAATTTTGAATATCATTATCATCATTATTGCTAATAACGGTTTCACTAAAATCTGTGGTTTCTCGTATTAATTCGAAAGGCCTGATCAGGCGGTGTATCTTTTCGTGGTTTTTAACTTTGGTTGACCTTCGGAGGTCTTAATAATCTTTAAAATAAACCGAAATTGTGACACTTTCTAAACTTAAACCGAATCATAATTCGAATTTGATAAAATAAGGGATTTATTTATAGATGACCTTGAATATTTCTAGCAAACAAAATATAGCGTTACTATGGGAACAAACAATATTTTTGAAAAGTGCACGTGCTAAATTTCAACAGAACATGTTATATATATATATATATATATATATATATATATATATATATATATATATATATATATATATATATATATATATATAAAACCAGCCCTAACAGAAAACCTTGATAAACAATCAGCACAGAACTGGCAAGAATTGAAACAAAAAATTATTAAAACAGCCTTAAAGTTGGTCCCTTTACAAAAACGTAGAAAGCATCCATGGTGGGATGAAGTTTGCGAGCAAGCAGTATTAAGCCGAAGTAAAGCATTCAAAGATTGGACCAGTCAAAAAACAGCAATAAACTATAACATCTTTTTGGAAATAAGAAAAGAAACATCGAAGCTAATTAGACAAACTAAAAGAAAATATGAAAACAATCAACTTAATGAAATAGAAAAAGATTTCCAAAAAAATAACACCCGAAACGTTTACAAAACATTTAAAACTAAATTAACAGGCTATCAACCGCAAAGTCTTTGCTTCCAAAAGGAAAACGGACAATTAGCTCTAAATAACCAAGAGAATTGCAAAGAACTTGCGAAATATTTTGAACAAATACTAAACTGTCCTGATCCTTTAAACAAATTACCAACACTAAACCCTAAACAAACAAATCCAGATTCCTTACCACCGAATGAAGATGAAATAATTAGGCAAATCAAGCGGCTTAAAAATAACAAAGCTTCTGGTGAAGATGGAATCACTGCTGAACTTTTGAAATCCGCTGGTCCAGGTACAATCAAGGAAATAACCAAAATTCTACAAGAAGTTTGGCGAACCGAACGGATTCCGGAAGATTGGAAAGATGCTTTAATCCATCCACTTCACAAGAAAGGAGATAGAACGGATGTAAACAACTATAGAGGGATATCTCTTCTCCCAGTTTGTTACAAGATTCTATCTCAATGTCTACTAGACAGAGCACAAGGACAGTTGGAACCTCAAATTGGTGAATATCAAGCAGGTTTTCGACCGGGCAGATCCTGCCCTGAACAGATCCTGAATCTAAAGTTGATCGTAAGACATCAAAAACTGTACAATAAAAATCTCGTCTGTACATTTGTGGATTTCAAAAAAGCATATGATTCTATAGATCGCGAATCTTTATTCCGAATCTTTATTCCGAATCTTGAAAGAACAAGGACTAGATCTGAAAACGCTGGCAATTATTAAAGCAACATTAACTAACACAAGGTCAAAAGTTAAATTCATGGGTGACATCTCAGAGCCCTTCGAAATTAAAACTGGAGGGAGACAAGGGGATGGACTCTCGCCACTCTTATTTAACTGTGTTCTAGAAAAAGTAATACAGGAGTGGCGTGAAAAAAAGTCGGCCCTGAATATTGACCAGCCCATTAAACTGGGGAGAACCAACATCAAAATTGATTGTCTGGCGTTTGCTGATGATCTAGCAATTTTGTCTCAAGATGTATTAACGGCACAGAAACAGATTGAAATCCTAAAAGAAATAGCAGAAAAGGTAGGACTCCAAATTTCCTTTGAAAAGACACAATACATGACCTGCAACAGACTAAGAACACCATTTCTAAAAACAAAATATGGTAACATCAGACGAGTCTCTCAATTCAAATATTTGGGTGAAATAATCATGGAAAATGGGTTGGAAAAAGCGGCCAATAAGAGTAGATGTCAAAAAATGGAAACGGCATTGAGACTTACACAAAATATTTATAACAAAAAATGCCTATCTAAAAACACAAAACTGAGACATTATAACACAGTTATTAAGCCAGAATGTCTATATGGGGCAGAAACGCTCATTTTGAATAGAAAGAGAGACATCGAGGACATTGAAAAGAAGGAAAGAAAAATCATAAGAAAAATCCTAGGCCCCAAACAAATAAATACAACATGCCGACTTCGAGAAAACCAAGAAATCAAACAATACACAGATATACATAGCGATATGAGAAAAAGAAGACTTAAGTTTTACGGACACATAAAACGGATGAATCCAAATAGGCTAACTAGACAAATAGTCGAATTTTATGAAAATAGGAGTAGAGCTAAAGTAGAAATAATTAAATAGATTGCTGCAATTAAAGAGGACCTAAGATCAGCAAATATTACGAAAAGTGAAATTCAGGATAGAGGCTGTTTCAGACACAAGGTTGACGTTTGGAAGGTTGGCCAGAGAGAAAAATGTAGGAAGACAGGAACAACTTGGTCTGACGAAAGAAAAAAAGCTCATAGCGAAAGAATGAAATTAGTATGGGCGCAAAGGAAGGCTAACAACAACAAACGCCTCAAATTGTACTTCGCGTGGTCCACCCGGGCCCATACGTGAATAATAATAATAATAATATATATATATATATATATATATATATATATATATATATATATATATATATATATATATATATATATATTTATTTTTTTTTCTTTATTTGGGTTTTTCGCCACTATCTAAAACTCAAAAAATATCAAAAATACCTGTTCTTATGTAAAGAAAGAATCACTGGGTAAAAACAAAACACCAAACGGGGAAAAATTTCTCAGTGATTCTTTTTTGTAATTTTTTGATAAATAATAATAATATAAAAATAATAATAATAATAATAATAATAATGTTTCAAAATCGATTACCACAGTAGGACAACGAGCAGTTCTCTTACAAACTTGCCACATTGTTCGTAAGGTACTAAGCTGAATGGGAGGAGCTGAACTGCTTTCTCATTCTGGCATTGTAAACCCGACCAGCCTAGGCTGAGAAGATCGATGAATCATGTTTGTGATAATAATAATAATAAGGAGAGAGAGCTTTCATAATTGACATTGCGATACCACTCTCTCATAACATCAGAAAAACTGAAATGGAAAAGGTCACGAAGTACGAAAATCTTGCAATTGATCTGAAAAATCAATGGAAACTCCAGAAAGTGGAAGTGTTACCTTTCGTTATATCCGCCGAAGGCCTAGTAAGCAAAACCTTTTCCAAAAATCTGGAAATTCTTGGTGTTTCAAAATCGATTACCACAGTAGGACAACGAGCAGTTCTCTTATAAACTTGCCACATTGTTCGTAAGGTACTAAGCTGAATGGGAGGAGCTGAACTGCTTTCTCATTCTGGCATTGTAAACCCGACCAGCCTAGGCTGAGATGATCGATGAATCATGTTTGTGATAATAATAATAATAATGTCTGGTCAGTCGGAGGCACTGCAGCCAACAGTGTCTCTTGCTGCTACCGTATGCGGAGATGGTACAACCAGCGACGCCAGCTGTCCGCTGTCCTTATCCCTTGCCTAAGGTTCGGATTTGAATTTCCTTTCTAACTCTATCCTATCTCCTAAAAGGTACCCAGCCATTTTATAATGGCCACGGGGTGTGGATCCGTGCCTTGGGGACATATGGGTGGTTGTTCCTTCTTCGATATCCATCCATTACTGGTCTTACCAGAGCAGAAAACATGAGTAGATGACTTAGAAATAGACTCGTTGGCGACGGGTCCTCACAAGACCCCGCTGTTGGTTCTGACACTGGGCCTTCAGTGTGAAATATGCTACCCGTGTCAGTGGACAGTGGTGAACCTCCCTCAGGTCAACAGAGGAGGTGCGGCGCGACACCACTTATGGCTACCGCAAATGCTGAAATTCTTCCTACGCAAACTAGATGCGGTTTGGGGACCACCAATAGGCCCTCCGCCGTCTCTAGTCAATCTGACCAACGCGTGAGATGGTCTAAAGAGATGAATGTCTCAATTATGCGCGCGTACTACAGAAGCACACAGGGAGGAGTTAATGTTGAGGGATTCCGCAAAAGAATGTACCTAGAATGGAAAAAGATGTTTTCCAATAACACTTTTACAGAACAACGAATCTGCGGTCAATATAATTCTATAATCCGCAGGGGAAGTGTATTTTCTACGGCTGAATTGGATATCATCAAACACGAAGTAATTCAAGAATTACAAATCGATCCGAACAACGTTGCAGGAAAATCTACACAACCAGATAGATATACAGAGATCCAACAACCAATAGAAAACCAACCAACAAATTCTGCGAGCCAGATATCATCACAATCATTGTCTGCCTTGAGAGAGCTTTATATAAATTTCAGAATGAAATATGCAGGTGTCGATATAGAACAGAGACCCCGAGTCCCAAGAGTGAAAGGAAATGCTATATTCTATGATACCGTGAAGGCCATGGACAATCTGGTCGGAGAGGATCTAACGGAGGCCCCTTCATTGACCGGGGTCATTGAAATTGTTTATTGTGCCGCGTTGGCAGTCTGTTCGGCCCTTGGTATCGCAATTCAAACAAGATCTGAAAAGTTGAAAACACAAACAAATACTGCTGTATCAAAACAGACATTCAGTCCAGCATGGAAACGACGAATAGAAAACAAAATTGCGAAAGCTAGACGAGAGATAGGTCATCTTTGTGAATTTTTAAAAAACGGTGAAAAGAGCTCTAAAAAGATCAAGAAGAGTATTAGAGCAATTGCTAAAAGGATCAAAGTTCGTATGCCATCCAAAGACTGATAAGAAAATAAAGCAAGAAAATGAATGTCTCAGACAGAGAATAGCCGCATGGGGAGCTCGTATAAGGCGATATAATGAATCCTCGAAGCGAAAAAAACAAGGATTCGTATTCTCGACTAACCAGAAGAAGTTTTACCGTCAACTGGAACAACAATAAAAAACAGAACAGCTACAAATACCAAACGAGAATGCAATGATCAAGTATTGGTCAAATATTTGGTCAGTTCCAAAAACCCACAATGAACAGGCTTATTGGATACATGAAGAAGAGGAAGCGAGACAAAACATAAAGGAAATGCCAGAAATTATAATAACGAGAGGTGATGTAAAAAAGGCAGTCCAAAAAACGCTTAACTGGAAAGCGCCAGGTATCGATGGCATCCAAAATGTGTGGTGGAAGTATCTTGTTAGTAATCATGGAACGCTGGCAAAGTTTTTTCAAGAGTTAATAAAAGAGCAACATAACATACCTGAATATATGACTATAGGAATGATATATATGTTATCAAAGGGACGGAACAGTTTGAATCCAAAAAATTATAGACCAATAACTTGTCTACCAACTCTCTATAAGATCCTTACCTCTATTATTTCATCCAAAATAAATGAACATCTATTAGAAAATAGTCTTTTACCGTTTGAGCAAAATGGGTACCGTAAAAGAGGCCAAGGTTGGAAGGAGTTACTTGTAATTGATGAGGTAATAACAGAGCAAGTACGAAAAAAATCCCACAATGTATCAATGGCGTGGATTGATTATAAAAAGGCGTTCGACTCTGTGCCACACTCGTGGCTCCGGTATGTCCTTTCATTGTATGGGATTCATCCAACTCTAGTAAAATTTCTTTCCACTTGTATGAATAAATGGAAAACCCGCCTATATGTAAATAATAATAATACCTCGTACACCACTGGAGCGATACGAATAAGCAGGGGAATGTTTCAGGGGGATAGTTTAAGCCCTCTATGGTTCTGTATGGCTTTAACACCGTTAAGTAGAATGTTGAGAGAGTCCAGCATGGGCTATATGATGAAGAGAAATCCAAACATTCAGGTATCACATCAATTCTATATGGACGATCTAAAATTATATGCATCAAACTCTAATAATCTTCAAAGTGAAATAGAGCTTGTCAAAAGTTTTAGCGATACCATCTGCATGGAGTTTGGCCTTGATAAGTGTGCAATTATCCATGTCCGCAAGGGGCAGGTATTAGAACATACAGAAAACATGCAATTAAATGGAGATATTGTTATTCGTAGTCTCAATAGTGGAGAAAATTATAAGTATCTTGCATGTATGTATGCAAGTTGTTAGGAATATCTCATATAACAGCTAGGGAAATGATTATGAATAGAGTCATAACTAGAGTTGAAAGAATATGTAAATCTTTGATCAGCGCCAGAAATAAATATTGGCAATCAACACCTGGGCTTTGCCTGTGGCTGCTTATACGTTTGGTGTAATAAAGTGGTCTGACACCTCTCTGAAAATATTTGATCAGAAAATAAGAACCAAATTAACAAAACATCGTATGCATCACCCAAGAAGTTCCATCGAGCGGCTGTATTTGTCTCGACATATGGGAGGAAGAGGCTTACAGAACCTAGAAGTAATGTGCCGTCAACAGGAGGATCGGCTAAGATCCTATTTTCTCAGCCAAAATAGTAATCTTCATAGAGCTGCCTGTACACTGGATAGTAATTATAGTCCCCTCTGTCTAGCACAAGTAACTAATGAGGCAAGCCATATAACTTCCCAAGGACGTATTTCAGTTTGGAAAGGAAAGGAGCTCCATGGTCGCTTTGCAGCTCTGCTCGATTCTGAACACATTAATAAAAAATACTCTACAGAATGGCTCCGAACATCGGGACTTTATGGAGAGACAGAAGGTTTCCTATGTGCTATCCAAGATCTGGTCGTAAGTACCAGGGCATATAAAAAACATATATTAGGACAAAATATCGATCCAAAATGTCGCTTCTGTAAACAAGATTTAGAATCAATACAGCATATAAGCGGTGGGTGTACTGCGTTGGCTCAAACAGACTATATGCAGAGGCATCACAACATTGCTAAGGTGAAACATGAAGCATTATTGAAAAAATATGGTCTGTTGGACGTAGAGATACCTTATTATAAGTGGAAACCAGAACATGTGTATGTAAGTGAAACTGTAAAGATTTTGTGGGATACGGCAATGATTACTGATCGGATGGTGGAGGCTAATCGGCCCGATATTATTATAATCGACACAAAGGCTCGCAAAGGACTTATTATCGATGTGGCGGCACCGTTGGACCACAATTTGACCAAGACCCTTGCCGAGAAAAAACGAAAATATCAACCGTTAGCTGTAGAACTAACAGACCTGTACAAACTCAGAGATGTCGACATTATACCAGTAGTAATATCTACAAATGGGCTGATAACAAACGACTGGAAAATCGCCAAAGACAAGCTTGAATTACATGATAGACATATGGCAGTCATGCAGAAGGCTGCTTTACTGGGTACAGCAAAAAATACAGTCAGCAAATTTTTAAGCTTGCATTGAGCCTCGGCTGAACCCTCTTGTTTAGTGCAAACATTGTAGTCTTGGGTTACAAACTCCGGCTACCGTGGACATGAATAAAATATAAGATGAACGTAATAATAATAATAATAATAATAATAATAAAAATAATAACCAAACCAAACTGAACAGTGGAAACCTCATTAGAGCGATCAACGGTTGGGCAGTTCCAACTCTGACATATTCTTTTGGCATTGTTAAATGGTCAGAAACTGACCTTGCTGAACTTGATAGGTTGACACGACGAACATTAACAAAGTTCCGATGCCTGCATCCAAACTCATCTACGAAAAGACTATATATCCCAAGAAAGTTGGGGGGTAGAGGCCTTGTAAACGTAAAAAATCTCTGTCTCAATCAAGAAAATAGAATGGGAAAACACTTCATTGATTCAAACAGTACGTTAATGAGATTGGTTGCAAATGAGAACCGGGGTTTCACCCCACTGAACCTAAATAAATAAAATCATATTGATAGCAGAACAACACTCAGGGATTGCGTTCGAGAATGGAAAGGACAAACATTGCACGGAAGGTTTCCTAAGTCACTCGAAGATGACACCATTGACGAACAATTGTCTCTGAAGTGGCTGACCGATGGACTCATGTACCCAGAAACAGAAGGTTTCGCGATACCTATTCAAGATAGGGTAACAAGAACAAAAAACTATGAAAATGACATACTGCATTGGGACGTAGTCGATAAGTGCAGGAAATGCGGTACTTTGGGGGAAACAATTGAGCACCTTATTGGCGGTTGCCCGGCTCTTGCTCCTAATGCTTATTTAGAACAGCATAATCAGCTGGCAAAAATTATACATCAACAAATTGCAAAAAAATACTCGCTATTAGAAAGCGCACCTCCTCCATATTATAAGTACTCGCCTTCTCCTGTACTTGAATCATCCGATACCATTCTTTACTGGGACAGACCAATCACTACCGATCGAACGGTTGATTATAACAGACCGGATATTATACTAATTAACAAAAAGGACAAGAGGGCTTTTATAATTGACATCGCAGTGCCGCTATCTCACAACATTAGAAAAACTGAGATAGAAAAATTCACAAAGTATGAAAATCTGGCATACGACTTGAACAACCGGTGGACGTAGTGCCTTTCGTTATATCCGCCAAAGGCCTGATAAGTAAGAGATTTTCAAAGAACCTCGAGAGCCTCGGTATCTCGAGATCGATTCCCATAGTGGGACAGCGTGCCGTGCTCTTGCAGACGTGTCACATTGTTCGTAAAATATTATGCTAGGGTGAGAGGAGCTGAATTGCTTTTTCATCTTGGCATTGGAATATCGGACAGCATGAGCTGATATTCTACAGTAAGGATGAGCAGAATAATAATAGTAATAATAATAATAATCTAATGATAATTTTTTGTAAAAAAAAATTTGTTCGAAAACTGAGAAATTTGTCTCCCTTTGGTTTTTTGTTTTTACCCAGTGATTCTTTCTTTACATAATAGATATTTTTGATATTTTTTGAGTTTTAGATAGGCGAAAAACCCAAATAAAGGATATATATATATATATATATATATATATATATATATATATATATATATATATATATATATATATATATATATATCATCATCATCATCAGCCCGCATCGATCCACTGCAGGATGAAGGCCTCTTCAGCATGCTTCCAACCTTCACGGTCCTGGGCTTTCCTCGGCCACTCGGGTCCAATATACTTAACGATGTCATCAATCCATCGTGCTTTCGGTCTTCTTCGCGGACGTTTGCGATCAAGTGGAATCCACTCCAGGATTGCCTTGGTCCATCTGTCGTCCCATCGCCTCGCTATATGGCCTGCCCATCTCCATTTCAACTGTTTTACTCTTCCAATGATGTCACAGACTTTTGTTTGTTCCCTGATCCATGCGCAGGATTTTCTGTCTCGTCTTGTAATGCCAAGCATACATCTTTCCATTCCCCTCTGTGCCACCCGAAGTTTTTGAATTGATTGCGATGTCAGTGTCCAGATTTCACTTCCGTATGTCATAACGGGTAGAACGCGCTGATCGAAGACTTTTCTTTTCAGGCACAGTAGGAGTCTGCTCTTAAACACTGTGTTGAGCCTACCAAATGCCTGCCAGCCCCGTTTAACACGCCGTTTCACCTCCCGGGCGGTATTCCCCTCCATTGAAATCTTCTGCCCAAGATATATAAAGCTGTCTACAATCTCGAAATCCCTTCCTAAAACTGAAATTCTTCTGTCCTGAGCGAAGTTATTGAACATAACCTGACTCTTTTTCAGGTTTATTTTCAAGCCAAATGGTTCGCCAGCCCTTTGCAGTTCTTGTATGCGTCTTTGCAGCTCCTCTGGGTCTTGTGAAATGAGAATAATATCATCTGCAAATCTAAGATGGTTTAAGTTTGCACCATTGATCTTTACACCATTCTGTTCCCAATCCAGTTTACGGAATACTTCTTCAAGGCCAGCCGAGAAAAGAATAGGCGATATTGCGTCACTCTGCCGTACACCTCGTTCTATATTAATTCCCACTTCAATCATCAAGGTGAATTGTGGCTGTAGCTCCATCATATATCGATTCTAATAGGTTTACATAGGCTCTCTCTACACCTTGGCTAAGCAGTGCATCCATTATTGCATGCTTTGAGATGGAATCAAATGCTTTTTCGTAGTCGATAAAAGCCAAACACAGAGGCATGGTGTATTCGTTGTGCCTTTCTATGACCTGCTGTACAACCTGGATGTGATCCATTGTACTGAATCCTGCTTGTTCTCTTGGTTGTGCGTCATTCAGTTTTTTTAATATTCTTTTAGAAATTATCTTAGTGAAAACTTTGTACATCACTGATAGGAGGCTTATTGGACGGTAGTTCTTTAAATCTTCCTGTGCTCCTTTTTTATGTAAAAGGATCACTTCTGCATTTTTCCATAAGTTAGGTACTTTTTGTTCTTTGAGGCATTTTGAGTATAATTTTGCCAGTGTTTTATGTAACGTCCGACCACCAGCTTTTAGCATTTCGACAGTTACACTATCCTTTCCTGGAGCCTTGCCGTTCTTCATCAATTCTATAGCATTTGTTACTTCCTCCACTAGGATATCTGGCATTATATATTGTTCTTCCGTGGGTATTGCTGTCCCTGACTGGCTCTGATCTTCATATAACTGGGAATAAAACCTTCTGACAATCTCTAACATTTGGGTACGCGTCCTGCACACTGTGCCATCCTCACGCTTTAAAGCATATATTTGCGTTCTTTTGTTTCTCAGCTTCTGTTTAGCTTTGTTAATTCCTTTGTTTTCTTCCAGGGTTTTTTGCACTAGCTGCATATTGAATCGGCGCGTGTCCTCTCTGATACGTTTTCTTATAGTTTTGCAGAGCTCAGTGTACTCGACCCTGCCAAAAGGACTACCTGCATTTCTCATTGCTCGCCGTTTCTTCATTAAATCAATGGTCTCACTGGAGATTTTTGTTTGTTTGAGACATTTTTCGTCTGGTGCTATTGAAGCAGCCGTTTGAAGTACATTGTTTGCGATTTCTTCATATTGAACTGATATTTCCACCTCCTCTGGATCTTGTAACGCAGCAAACCGGTTTGACAAAGCAAAATCGCTTCCTCTCTCCAGCACAAAGGGGATATATATATATACATATATATATATATATATATATATATATATATATATATATATATATATATATATATATATATATATCTATATATATATATATATATATATATATATATATATATATATATATATATATATATATATATATATATATATATATATATATATATATATATATATATATATATATATATATATATATATATATGAACACGCCACAATCATTCAGACATTACTTGGAACATGTTATGCCATTTTGAAAATGATATGAAAACATTTTAATTATGTCATGTGAAGATTGAAACTTCGAGTATCTTTCAGACAATGTGATACTTTAGAACGTTAAAACCCGTTGAAATAAGATCCTCAGAATTAAACGAAGAATGGAGCTATTGATTAATTGGGGTTTGTGACAGCTCTGAAATTCCATAAAGATCAAATCAAATACAGCCTGAATAGGAGATAAGAAATACTAACTGGTCCCGAAATAACGCGGCCATGAAAACTTATTCAAAAACGAGTCAAACAGAAAAAACAAATCCAAAGTTTCCCTGACAGACTGTTACCTTAACAGTCCGTTAGGGTTTTTTACATTTTATTTTATTTAATTGTATCCAATTGGAACCATCAAAACTTTCTCAACATAATGCAGTAGCGTTCGCAATTAACATTTACCTTTTCACCATTGTCATTTTGATTCAAAACTAGTCCTATAACCTCTCCAGTCATAATGCGCACCATACTGTTACTCGAAGGGGATGTAAAAGTTCTTCTGCAATCACTCGAGGATTTTTCACTTCCCCAAGTCCTATATTTTTGCTTGTTCACATAATCTGTGAGGTGGAAATCAGCTTCGTCGGAAAACATAATTTTATAACAGAATTCTGCATTATTTCTAAATTCGTCAAAGATACAATTAGCCGCGCAAAATGCATCGTGATGTGGGGGTTTTAAAATGCAGGGTCTCTAGATGACACATGACAGATATAAAATTTCTAAGTGAAGTCGTTGAGAAAAGGTACTAAATTAAATTCTGAAGTACCTATTGGGATACCCTTTATTATTCTAACTAACTGGTAGTAAATTGATTTCAGTTATAGAAATCTTTGTTTTAAAACTTCGCCTCATAAACAACTAGGCTTTTGAATAAAAAATAATTATCGATTTTTTTACTTTATTTCAAAACTTTATCATAAATAATATTGATAATCGATGCGAAAAACTTTTTAAAAACTTGTTACGATTAATTATAATTGAATTAACATGTATAAAATTTAAATAAAAATCACGTGACTGCGAACGCGACACGATTGGCTGCTATGTTTGTGATGTCATCAACGGCTTTTATTTGTATATATACTGTCAAAATTATTGTTGGTTAAGGGACAAAGGGTTCATAAAGGCCAATTCTAATAATATACCTGCAGTGGATATTTTTATGGTCACAGATTTTCTGAAAAATGACATTTGGCTCAATTCAGCTGAAGTTCGAGGTGCTAAAGTATCGATGTAAGTTATTTAAAAAATAATAATGTAAATATAAATAAGAAACAAAATATTTCTATTAAATATAATTAAACTATTTGTAGGATGTTACGAGAAAGTTACTGTGACAAGGCTATAGGTTTTGTTCAATTTAACCGCAAAAATGGTATTTGCATTGTAAAAATACATGTATGTCCAGCACATAAAGTTCGAAGTAAAGCTTATATACTTACCTTGAGATTAAGAAAAGTTCAAGACACTCAATGTCACGATTGTGCAGCTTCAGCAGATAATAAATACTCAAGCAAAAAAAAATATGTTATATATTTGTCATATTGGTTTTCAAAAATAATGAAAAATGTTAAATATTGAATAACGAAAAGATATTTTCTAGTTTTTAATTATTTTTTGAGCGAAAAAACAATATAAAGAAATTAGAAATTAGAAATAATTAGAAAAACAAAACACATACATTCTGTTTAATTCTCTAATTTTATTTCAATAAAGAATACACTGTTAAATATACATAATAAAACTTCCCCCAACTAGGATAATATATTACAGTAGATTATAATATGTAAACTACATTAATAATCATTTCAGAATAAAAACAATCACTATCCAAAATTATATACATATTTGTTGTATAGTATTTGTATATATTGAAGTTTGCAATCCTTTTAAAACCACGCCGATTCTTCAAACCACCACACTAAACTCTATTAACAATATTTTCAAAAAAAAAATCCACCCATACTACATTATTGTTTCAACTGAAGTTTTCAGTATTTTTAAAACCATAGCGATTTTTCGCCTGGCATGTTTTACAAAACCACCACATTACGCTCTTGTCTCTTGTAATAATTGCAAATATAAATAAATGTGGCTGCTAACTAACTCTAACACATGACCAGTTAGAGATTTCCTAAATAAGAGAAGGCACCTAAACATTTTTGTTTTTGAGTGGAATGTGTGGAAAACTTATAGTCGAAGTGTGGAACTCTCTTGTTAAGGTCTACCCACTAGAAAACCACTATGTACCACAACATATCCTGTAACCACTGAATAATTTTCTAATCTATGTTTAAACACACCTCATCAAATGAATATGTTCAATCAATAGATGAAATGTACCAAAATCCTGAAAGACACAAAATATTTTAACTGTTTTTATCGTTACTTTTTGTTTGGATAGTAGGTTTGCTTTTCTATTTTCTTTTTTTTTTGCATACTCCTGTAAATGTTTGTTTTGATTCCACGGAAAACTGCTTTGCCAGTCCTTAATTTAACTATTTAGTGTTCATCCAACTAATCACACAAATTTCTGTACTCTTCGACCATCTACAAATTAGATTATCCTGTAAAACTTGCATCATAAGTATAAGACTTTTTATATACGATTACCTTCCAAATCAGTAGTCGAATTTTGTTGTTGTCTAATTCTTGAATATTATTATTCCTATCCTATAAAATTGACGATCCTGTAAGGCTTTTTTTATTGTTACTACCCTTGGTTGTGTTGCTACATGTAGATTATTTGCGGACACACAGGAATATTCCTTTTTACAAATTTGCCACGTTAATCTGTTATCCCTACATGAATTAAATAATATAAATAAAAGTTGTAAAAACGAATGCGAAGGAACCCTAATCGAACGAAAGGTACCCTAATCTGATTTCATTCTGAACTTACTTTTGAGCCTCTATATATATGAGAATAACATCGAAAACAGCACCGAAAGCCTAAATAACAATGAAAAAATATATTTGCAAATCAATCGCAAACCAACAGTCAAAGATATAGGTTAAACCTATAGAACAATGACTAAAGATCGATAAATTGTTTTATTTGCCCGAAACTCCGATTCTTTCGGAACGTCTGTTCAGAAACAGGGCGAAAGAATATTTCGGTATTAAGTAACCGAATTGTCCCGAGCCGAACCGATTGGCTTTCGGTACATTCTGTGAGATCACAGATTGCTCCGATTGTTTTCGGGAATTGTCGGCGTGTCATCGCTACTAAGTTTAAAAAATTATTGTCAATTTGTCATAACTTTTTAATTATAAGAAAAAAAAATAAAAATAAAAATAGTTTTGTTATAAAACTTATATGATTTTTCCATTTATGACAAAAAAAATTGTTTAAAAGCCCAACTGAGACAGTGTTGGCTTTAAATGAATCACAAGTGAGATTCTACTGTTTAACAAAGTTCTTCTCGGGTAGGCTATTACAAACTACTAGTTGTAGTACTAACTCGAAGAGATTTACTACTAAACACCAAATCACTTTGTTAAACATCTCGATGCACGTTTCGCTGATCCGAAATCAATTAAAAAAAAAAAATTCTTCGATAGCTAAGGCATCATCGACAATGAGTTCATTCCAACTGGTCATTCGGGCACTGGGCAGTAGTACTTAGAAATCCTGAAACGATTGATGACATCAATTATTTTATTGGAACCTTCGGTGTGAAACACTAAACTACTCAAAGAGATTTACTACTAAACACCGAATATATTTTTTTAATGTTCTTGATTCACATTTCGCTAACCATGTTAGCATCATCAGGAGATGATTTAATCTGATTAAATCATTAACTCATGATGCTAACATGGTTAGCGAAACGTGCGTCGAGAAGTTTTAAAAAAGTGATTTGGTGTTTAGTGGTAAATCTTTTCGAGTTTAGTGTTTCATTCCGACGATTTCAATAGTAGAATTACGAGTTACTTGGTATGAGTTACATGGTATGTTGTCGATGAAATCGTTTGAACTGAGAATATTTGTTTCAAAATGTTTATTAATATTATTTCAGAATTTTTTCATATGCGATGATTGAACCATTTTCAAAAATAATCTATTAACACTAAGTAAGTTCTGCTTCCAAAATCACAAATGTTACCGGTAACTTTTATTGCCGATGACATTTGTCTGCGTCATACTTTGGTTCTTCGCAAACTTTTGGTGAATATTTCTTATAAATTTCTTCTGCCTAGCACAATCCCATCTCTTATTAGAGAATTCTATTTTAGTAAACTCACAATTTTGTTGTTACACATTTGACAATCCGTTCTCCTTGTTCTTGTTTTCGGAATAAGTATAAAAACCTTTCCTAGATGATATTAATCTTTGGGTTGCAATGTTTTGAAACTCTAAAACGTTTTAAGTAGTTTTTCCTTTCAGATTGATTTAAAGTCAATATATTTCAAATGTTAATTCCTTCCTGACCCATTATTTAACGCAGGCTACCGATGTTTCGTTTTCTTTGCCTTTTTCCCACTTACCAGAAGACACATCTCAAAATTTAAAGACCGGAACTTTCTTATTAAGGTTCCCTGGGAATTTCATTTTCAGTAACTTTACGTTCTAACGGGTGTTTCGAATTGAGCGGTTTTTTAAATTCTTTAACAAAACGCAGATGGCGTCGTGAATGTGTCTAGGTCTAGTGTTATTTCGGAAGTGTAATGTATGACATTGGTAAAAATGGAGTCGTATACAATACAACAACGCGTTAAAATTATTTAATTATTTTATGAAAATGGGCGTTAAATCAAAAATATTTTTAGAAAATTACGTGATATTTACGTTTTGCACAATCGTCTTTTAAGAAACTGGTTCGGTGGAAAATAAAAGAAGAGCAAGATATAGTCGTAGTGATCGTGATCACAAGAGTATATCGATTTTCAACAGAAATTTCCATTCGTCGACGTTCACAACAATTTGGACTCAGTAAATCCATAACAGCACATATTTTACAAAAGGATTTAGCTCTGAAGGCATATTAGGTTCAAATAACATAGGAATTAAAGCTACTGGATCATTCAAAACGCTGTGCATTTATCAATTGAATCAAATAATAAACTGGTCATTTTTCTTAAAAAATAACCTATTCAGATGAAGCACATTTTGAAATTGGTTAATAAACAATGTTAATAAACAAAATTGCTGCAGTTGGGGTGAAGAAAATGCACGACTGATTCATAATAAACATTATGCATTATCAATTCTTCTACTGGAACCTTTGGTGTGAAACACTAAACTTGAAGAGATTTACCACTAAACACCAAAACACTATTTTGAACTGCTCGACGCACGTTTCGCTAACCATGTTAGCATGATTTAATGAGATTTAATCTCGATCATCTCCTGATGATGCTAACATGCAGTTCAAAAAAAGTGTTTTGGTATTTAGTGGTAACTCTCTTCAAGTTTATTATGCATTATGGTCAGGAGGTGTAGTTGGGCCATATTTCTTTCAGAATGCTGTTGGTGTGTATGGTGTTCGATATCGTGACATGATAACTGGATCTTTGTGGGACGAATTGAACAATATTGATTTGGAGGATAAGTGGTACCAACCTGATGGCGTTACACCTCACTCTGTTAATGATACAATTGATTTATTGGGAGAAAAATTTCCTTGATCATTGCAAGAAACGGTGATGTTAATTGGCCACCAAGATCATGTGATTTGACATGTTGCACTATCTTACTTGATGTTACGGGATCCTGAATTAAAGGATGAAATTATTCGAGTCATTGGTGAGATAGAGCCACGGTTATGCCAAAATGTCATCCAGACTTTTGGCAAACGAGTATGGAACGTCTATGGAGTCTATGGAGCTGCAAAAGGTGGTTATTTGGCACATATTGTCTTTCGTATTTAAATATCATACACTATGCTTCAATTATCAGTAAGAAGTTTTTTGAAATCAATGCAAATTTTGAATGCAAATGCAAATTTGCATTTACATTGAATGCAAATTTTGAATGCAATTTTTGTGTTTTTTTCAAGAAGTAAAAAACCTCCGAATTTGAAAAACTCTTTACAACTTTTATTTGCTTTTGGTTTACTTTCAAACATCCAGACAGTGCATTGTTGTTTTGTTTCATACGAATATATTAAACTTTCTGCGATGCGATCTGCGATGATATCGAATATCAGAATTATATCTTCTCAGTTGAATCTCGTATGCATTTTCCAGCACTGACAAATTTTTGTGCTGATCTTTTGTCAAATTCTATAAAATTCATGCATACCAAAGCTTTTTGCAGCCAAATAAATTAATTCTTCTATTCTAACCTTTCGTTTGAAACACTAAACACAAAGAAATTTATCATTAAACACCAGGTGAGTTTTTTGCGTTTTTCGCTAACCATTTATCGTTGTCGACACCTGGACACCTCATTTCAGCCTCATTTAAATCTTTTAGGCTTTTTCTAGGCAAAAAATGGTATTAAGGTTGGACGTGTTGTAAGTTTAATTTCATTATGTTACTGAAGCTTTTTTCTTTGCGATTTTTATGTGATTTGGTATTATTCTTCTTAGTAGCATTTTTTAAAGCTGTTAATCAGTAAATATCCTGCATATATTATTGACCAATTTTAGAATTTGGGCTGTACGAATGATATTTTTGAATTGTGATTTCCAGTATTGGGCGAAATTGTTCGAATTTTATTTTCTTGTCAAAATTTTTAAAATTGTACAAACACATATTTATAGCTGTTTAACGACATGATATGAAAGCAATTTGAAAGCCACAAAATAGTTTAAAATATAAAAAAATATGACTTAATTAAGTACTAACGCATGTGCGAAATACCATGCAAAGAACGTCTAATCCTCGGGATTATCTTAATGATATATTTTTCAAAAATGTGCCCATTAAATATAGATATATATATGTTTGAAACTATAAAATTTTATTTTACATAATTTTCATAAATCTAAAATAAAATCAACTGTTAATAATCCTTCCGAATTGTGTTCAAATAATAGAAAAAGTTTTTTTAATATGAAATTGCGAAGCGTTAATTAAACATTCTCAAGGTAAAATATTTCGGAATATCTTAAGTAAGTCCGACAGTGAAGAAACCGTATGCATAATGACCATTAAAGCATAGTTTCTTGTGAATCCCAATAAAGATAAATGCGTTACTATTTTCGGCAGAATACCAGGGACGTACAAAAAATTTTCCGTTTCAATAATTATATTTACAATTTAATAATTTATATTTTTTGAAATGACTAATTATTAATTTGCATGTGCTTGCAGACTTTTGAATGCTAGTATAGAATTCATTGCATTACCATATATGATTTAACATCTCAAAGACGTTGCTTTAGACGTTTCGCTAATACTTAAAAATTTTACATTTTTTTGACACATATTGATTTGAAATAACAGTAATAGGCATATAGCTTGATTTGTGGGATTCCCTTAACTTTAATTACCGAGGGCCTATGTTCGACGCGATGCAGGTGTTACGACACTCATATATGCCTTAATCAACGCATATATATAAATAAATATATATATATATATATATATATATATATATATATATATATATATATATATATATATATATATATATATATATTTATATTATATATATATATATATATATATATATATATATATATATATATATATATATATATATATATATATATATATATATATATATATATATATATATATATATATATATATAAAAATAATAATAATAATAATATTTATTTACATGAATTAGCTGATAAGATAATTAGTACAAACATAAACAGTTGCCGGTCGCGTTGGTGCGGCGGTAAGAGCGTCTGCTTTGCCGAATCCGCGCTGGAGCGGTAGCTGGTTCGATTCCAGCGCTCGGATGGTTATTTTTCTTTCTTCTGTCCGTTTATCTTTCCTAAATGTTTGTGATTGTTTCTAGGCAAGAGTGTAAAATCCGACTACGAATTACCCCTCAGTCATGCCAGTTAAAGGCTGGGTAAGGCCGGATGCCTTCTGAGAAGCGTTCTACGTTGGTCACTCGCCAGTCGGTAGGTTTCCTGATAGACTTATGGGTAGGCACATAACCAAGGGTTTATAGCTCGAGGGGGGTGCTGGCCTGGGTTTGTCGGAAGCTGATGACCGTGGTTCGGAACCCACGTTAAGCTGTAGGTCCAGTCGCTAAATAGCCTAGTTGCTGATGCGCCTCTAACCCAAACACTTTACTTTACTTTATAAACAGTTAAATTCACCAAAACAGGCTATTCTAATAATTTAATTGAATTTAAATTGTTCTTTGTTTCCCCAAGAAAATCATGTAATGAATAATAGCCTTGCTCAACAAATATCTTTTAATCGCTCTCATAGACTGATCACGTGGCAGATCTCGAACACACTCCGGAAAAATATTATATATCTTCATAATAGTATACTGCACATTCTTTTGTATATAACTAAAATTACATCTTTCATTCACGAGATTCGACTTATACCTAGTTATAAAACCATGCTTTGCGATAGCCTCCTCAAAGAGATCTCTATTATTAAATACGAAAGTGTACGAATCCAAAATAAACATGCTGACAACTGTCAGAATTCTTTTGTCAATAAAAACATTCCTGCAGCTTTTGTGATGCTTCATTTGAAAAACACTTCTTAAGCATCTTTTTTTGGAGCACAATTATCCTCTCTATATCTGGAGAATTTCCCCAAAAAATTAAACCGTGTCTTATCCTCGACTGAACATAGGCATGGTAAGCTGACATTGCAGCCTCGGAACCAACATTCTGAGCCATGATTCTCAGTGCATAGCAATACCGAGATAAACCTGCAGCGACTTTTTCCACGTGCCCTCTTCAATTCAGCTTTCTATGAATCACAAGGCCCAAGAAACACACCTGTTCACAAGACTGAATTTTAACGTCTTTATAGGTAAAAGTAATACTGTAATTCTTTCTATTGCTGAATACAATGGACTGCGTTTTAGGCACATTTAAGAGAAGATCCCCAGTAGAGAAGTATTCATCAAGAATTCGACACGATCTCCCAACACTCTCGAGCATCAAATCGGAATCATCTTCGCTAAAAATCAATACTGTGTCATCCGCATAGAGTACCGTGTGCTGTTCTGAAACGTTTGGAAGTTGATTTGTATAAATAATATATAAAAGTGGACCCAATATAGAACCTTGAGGAACGCCTTTTGTCACACAAACCTTATCAGACACAATAGCTCTACCGCAAAAATCAGTCTCTACTACCTATTGGGTTCGGTCTTTTAGATATGATTTTATTAACATGAGTGCATTTCTCCGAACACCACAAATCTCAAGTCTTGCATAGAGAGTATCATGATTCACGCTGTCAAATGCCTTTGTTAGATCAAGACACATGGCCATGGTTAACTTTTTACAATTTACTGAATTTAAAACATTTGTAATAGTTTGATAAATCGCCCTAATGGTAGATTTTCCTTTTCGAAAACCATTCTGATTATTAGATATTACTAAATACTTTTCAAAAAAATCTGACAATCTATGGTAAATCGCCCCTTCAAAGATCTTGCCCATATTCAAGAGCAAGGATATCGGTCTATAGTTAATTTCCTCATCTATTTTTCCCTTATTATAATTTGATTTTATATGAGCATTTTTTAATACCTTCGGATAAACCCCCGTCGTGAAACACAGATTTATTATATAAGATAAAGGTTTAGAGATATAGTGAACAATCTCTTTAATTATGTGAACAGGTAAGTTATCGTCACCTACCGATTTTATATTCCTTAAACGTTTAATAATGTTCAATATTTCATCAGGACATGTTGGATTTAAAAATATAGATTGAAGAATTCTATTCGAACGAAAATTGTTCTTTTTATTGGAATTAACAGTTGGACATGAATTTATAAAGTACGTATTTAAGTTATTTACCGTTTTAAAAGGATCTTTAAATTTATTCGAGAAATTCTCCAATACTGTCTGATTATCATTGTTATCAGTTATTGTTTTTACTAGCTTCCAGGAGGCTCGCACCTTGTTGTCAGATTTATTTATAAACTCCCTGTTTGCGATTTGTTTGGCTTGTTTTATTACTAATTTTAACATTTTGCAATATGTATTAAAGAAGTGATTAGAAATAATTCAATCAACTTTCATCTGATATAGCTCGCATTTATGTCTACATTATATTCTAATACCCTGTGTAATCCAATTTTTATTAGTGCTATTTAAATAAAAAATTTTCTTTACAAATATCGTATTGAAAATGTTTTCAACTAAATACAAAAATGCACTATATGCCTCATCGACTGAATTAGAACTGTATACAGGAAACCAATCAATGTTTTCAACTTCTCTTTTGAAAGACAATATTTTATTATTTGGGAAAGTTCTTTTATAAATAAATTTTTGTTCAGTCCGTACATCATTCTGCCCTCCAGCCATTAAGTTTATATTAATTATCTGTGCATAGTGATCAGAAATAGCCGTATTTTGAGCACAACTTGAAAAATCATTTATGTGATTGTAAAATAAGTTGTCCAGGAGTGTGGCCGAGATCGCAGTGGCACGAGTCACATCCGATATGCATGGATGAAGATTATATGTATAAAACAAATCTAATAGCCGCGTGACTTGGTTACTTTGACTATCATTAATATTAATATTAAAGTCTCCCGCAAAAACAATATTATATCTGAAATAATTTTTATGAATAAATTCGTGTAACTTCTCAATTATTTTTAAAAATATATCATATGATCCCAATCCCCTTCGATACAAATAGATAATAATCATTTTTAATCGTTTATCGGACACAGCTGATATTTCTTCAATACCTTCAACACTCACATCCCGAACCGAGCTGACCTCCTTAAAGTTCCAATCACCACTTGCAAAAATACACACACCTCCATGTTTCATTTCACTTCTAGTATATACCGATACAAGTTTATATCCTCTAATATTTACATAATGTACTTCTTCTTCCTGCATCCAATGTGCACTTAACAATAAAAATTGCAGTTTATTTACCATACTATCCAGGAGGCATTCAATTTCAAGAGTTTTATTTCGTAACGACTGTATATTCTGATGCATAATAGTAATACATACTCTTCCTTCATTCCCTCCAGTCAGTCCCTTCGGCTCGACTTGCTATTTCGCTTCCTCAGCATATCGAATTTCAGATGATTCTATCTTCCGTAACCACAAGTAGTTTGGACATTTAATGTCATATACGGCATGTTCGACATTCAGCTTTAAGTTGTGTTTGCTATTGGCCATTATACAATTTATACATTACACCTTATTACATTCACAATTCTTAGTAGAATGATCACGCTGGCCACATTTTCCACATGTTTTCTGATTTTTACACTCCTTTGAAATATTGTTATATTGGTTACAATTATAACATCGCATCAAACTTATATACTCAAAGCATCGACATGATCTGCATCCCAAAAATAATCGCCCATTTCCTTCATTTTGAATACGTTCAAACGTCAAGGCGTCACATTCTATAATAGCAAAGTATGTTTTGACCATTTTCTTTGTAACAATCAGTTTTATTTGACTCTCTGGTGTTATGATTGGTACATTCTGTAGCAACACTTTCTGGACCAAAACTCCCTCGGCATATTCTTCATCCATCCCAACAATCTTTATTTTAGGATTCTTTCTGTTTGAGACCTTCGTTACAAAGTTTTTGCAGATTTTAGGTTCCAGATTCGATTGTATTGACTTTGCTTCTCCCTCATTGCGACAGCGAATGATGACACCCCCATCCTTGATTCCACTTATCGACCTTATACCAATTCCCAACTGTGCTGGATCCAATTGCTGTTTTATTACTCTCTTTGTTTCTTTGGACTCACATGTGACAATAGGCTTCACTACCACTGTTCTCCCTTGTACTGCCCCGGCATAGTTAACCCGCTCAGATGGTGTTCGATTATGACCATCATGAGACAATTTAGGTTGCTAGGAAGCACGCTTTAATTGAGACACTATTTTTATTACAGATTCCGTTTTTTGTTCAATTTCGTTAATTTTTCCTGCTAGGGCAATATTCTGAGCAACCAGGTTCACACATCCATCGCAAAACCACATTAAATTCTTTGTTTCAGCAACTGCCTTTGACACATTATCCTTTATTTTTTGGCATATATTATGAAATCTTTTTCGACAATAATCACATTACAATGTTTTATTATTAACAGCAATGTTATCCTGACCCGATGGACATATATCCATTTCGTTCGACATCCGGCAACACTGCTTGGGTCGCAGCGAGCGACGCAAAAAATCTTCAGCAAAATTTATCTTTCAGGCTCATTCAAAGTGAAAAGATAAAACCAAAAAAGAAAGAAAAACTCCTATATATTCAATTTTCAAGTCTCGACACCAATATATACCGACTGTATATATATATATATATATATATATATATATATATATATATATATATATATATATATATATATATATATATATATATATATAAATATGTATATATATATATATATATATATATATATATATATATATATATATATATATATATATATATATATATATATATATATATATATATATATATAGATATATATATATATAGATATATATATATATATATATATATATATATATATATATATATATATATATATATATATATATATATATATATAGATATATATATATATATATATATATATATATATATATATATATATATATATATATATATATATGTATATATAGGAAAATTCTAGAAAATTCTAGAAAAGACTATCTCTAAAATTCCCTCTAACCATGCAAAAATCCTATTGTGTGATTTAAACGCCCAGGTAGGGAAAGTAAAAAAGTACAGGAAAACAGTCGGCAGTTTTCCCGCTCATAAATGGACTAACTATAATGGTAGAAGATTGGTTGAACTATGTTCGCAGTTTAATTTAAAAATAATGTCAACCCATTTTAAGAAGAAAATATCAAAACAAAAAACCTGGAGGTGCCCAAACACGTACATGGGGTGAATTTCAAATTGACCATGTTGCCATTTCGTACCCCAATTATAAAGAGATTTTGAATGTTCAAGTCAGGAAAGGAGCAAATATAAACACGGATCACTATTTGACTAGAATCAAAGTTAGCTTAAAACCTCGAAAACTTATTCAAAAGCGGCTGCCAATACCAAATTTTGACCCAACGAAAATAAAACCAGCCCTAACAGAAGAACTTGATAAACAACCAGCACAGAACTGGCAAAAATTGAAACTAAAAATTATTAAAACAGCCTTAAAGTTGGTCCCTGTACAAAAACGTAGAAAACATCCGTGGTGGGATGAAGTTTGCGAGCAAGCAGTATTAAGCCGAAGTGAAGCATTCGAAGAATGGAACAGTCAAAAAACAGCAATAAACTATAACATATTTTTGGAAGTAAGAAAAGAAACATCGAAGCTAATTAGACAAACTAAAAGAAAATATGAAAACAATCAGCTTAATGAAATAGAAAAAGATTTCCAAAAACATAACACTCGAAACTTTTACAAAACATTTAAAACTAAATTAACAGGCTATCAACCGCAAAGTCTTTGCTTCCAAAAGGAAAACGGAGAATTGGCTCTCAATAACCAAGATAATTGCAAAGAACCTGCGAAATATTTTGAACAAATACTAAATTGTCCTGAGCCCTTAAACAAATTAGCAACAATAAAGCCTAAACAAACAAACCCAGATTCATTACCACCGAATGAAGATGAAATAATTAGGCAAATCAAGCGGCTTAAAAATAACAAAGCTTCTGGTGAAGATGGAATCACTGCGGAACTTTTGAAATCCGCTGGTCCAGGTACAATCAGGGAAATAACCAAAATTCTACAAGAAGTTTGGCGAACCAAACGGATTCCGGCAGATTGGAAAGATGCTCTAATCCATCCACTACATAAGAAAGGAGATAGAATGGATGTAAACAACTATAGAGGGATATCTCTTCTCCCAGTTTGTTACAAGATTCTATCTCAATGTCTACTAGACAGAGCACAGGGACAGTTAGAACCTAACATTGGTGAATATCAAGCAGGTTTTCGTCCGGGCAGATCCTGCCCTGAACAGATTCTGAATCTGAAGTTGATTCTAAGACATCAAAAACTGTACAATAAAAATCTCGTCTGTACATTTGTGGATTTCAAAAAAGCATATTGACCGCGAATCTTTATTCCGAATCTTGAAAGAACAAGGACTAGATCTGAAAACGCTGGCAATTATTAAAGCAACGTTAACTAACACAAGGTCAAAAGTTAAATTCATGGGTAACATCTCGGAGCCCCTCGAAATTAAAACTGGAGTGAGACAAGGGGATGGACTCTCGCCACTTTTATTTAACTGTGTTCTAGAAAAAGTAATACAGGAGTGGCGTGAAAAAAAGTCGGCCCTGAATATTGACCAGCCCATTAAACTGGGGAGAACCAACATCAAAATTGATTGTCTGGCATTTGCTGATGATCTAGCAATTTTAGGTCAAGATGTATTAACGGCACAGAAACAGATTGAAATCCTAAAAGAAACAGCAGAAAATGTAGGACTCCAAATTTCCTTTGAAAAGACACAATACATGACCTGCAACAGACTAAGAACGCCATTTCTAAAAACAAAATATGGTAACATCAGACGAGTCTCTCAATTCAAATATTTGGGTGAAATAATCATGGAAAATGGGTTGGAAAAAGCGGCCAATAAGGGTAGATGTAAAAAAATGGAAACGGCATTGAGACTTACACAAAACATTTACAACAAAAAATGCCTATTTAAAAACACAAAACTGAGACATTACAACACAGTTATTAAGCCAGAATGTCTATATGCTGCGGAAACGCTCATTTTGAATAGAAAGAGGGACATCGAGGACATTGAAAAGAAGGAAAGAAAAATAATAAGAAAAATCCTAGGGCCCAAACAAATAAATAGCACAACATACCGACTTCGAGAAAACCAAGAAATCAAACAATACACAGATATACATAGCGATATGAGAAAAAGAAGACTTAAGTTTTACGGACACATAAAACGGATGAATCCGAGTAGGTTAACTAGACAAATAGTCGAATTTTATGAAAATAGGAGTAAAGCTAAAGTTGAAATAATTAAATGGATTGCTGCAATTAAAGAGGACCTAAGATCAGCAAATATTACACAAAATGAAATTCAGGATAGAGGCTGTTTTAGACACAAGGCTAATGTTTGGAAGGTTGGCCAGAGAGAAAAATGTAGGAAGACTGGAACAACTTGGTCTGACGAAAGGAAACAAGCTCATAGCGAAAGAATGAAATCAACAACAACAAACGCCTCTAATTGTACTTCACGTGGTCCACCAGGGCCCATACGTGAATAATAATAATAATATATATATATATATATATATATATATATATATATATATATATATATATATATATATATATATGTGTGTATATATATATATATATATATATATATATATATATATATATATATATATATATATATATATATATATATATATATGTGTATATATATTTATATATATATATATATATATATATATATATATATATATATATATATATATATATATATATATATATATATATGTGTGTATATATATATATATATATATATATATATATATATATATATATATATATATATATATATATATATATATATATATATATATATATATAGGCTATTTAGCGACTGGACCTACTTCCAAACCACGGTCATCAGCTTCCGATAAACCCAGGCCAGCACCTCCCTCAAGCTATAAACCTTTGGTTATGTGCCTACCCATCAGTCTATCAGAAAACCTACCGACTGGCGAGTGTTCAACGTAGAACACTTCTCAGAAGGCATCCGGCCTTACCCAGCCTTTAACTGGAGTAACTAAGGGGTAATTCGTTGTCGGATTTTACACTCTTGCGTAGAAACAATCACAAACATTTAGGAAGTAAACAGAAAGCAGAAAGAAAGAAAAACAACCATCCGAGCGCTGGAATCGAACCAACTACCGCTCCAGTGCGGTTTCGGCAGGCCACTGCTCTTACCGACCGCACCAACGCGACCGACCAATTTTGTTAAATCCCATCTATTCGAAATCGTTTAGTGCCAGATAACGAACGAAATTTCGTTTTTATTACTATTAATATTATTCACGTATGGGCCCTGGTGGACCACGCGAAGTACAATTAGAAGCGTTTGTTGTTGTTAGCCTTCCTTTGCGCCCATACTAATTTCATTCTTTCGCTATGAGCTTTTTTCCTTTCGTCAGACCAAGTTGTTCCAGTCTTCCTACATTTTTCTCTCTGGCCAAGCTTCCAAACTTTAACCTTGTGTCTGAAACAGCCTCTATCCTGAATTTCACTTTGTGTAATATTTGCTGATAGGTCGTCTTTAATTGCCGCAATCCATTTAATTATTTCTACTTTAACTCTACTCCTATTTTCATAAAATTCGACTATTTGTCCAGTTAGCCTACTCGGATTCATCCGTTTGATGTGTCCGTAAAACTTAAGTCTTCTTTTTCTCATATCGCTATGTATATCTGTATATTGTTTGATTTCTTGGTTTTCTCGAAGTCGGTATGTTGTGCTATTTATTTGTTTGGGGCCTAGGATATTTCTTACGATTTTTCTTTCCTTCTTTTCAATGTCCTCGTTGTCCCTCTTTCTATTCAAAATCAACGTTTCCGCAGCATATAGACATTCTGGCTTAATAACCGTGTTGTAATGTCTCAGTTTTGTGTTTTTAGATAGGCATTTTTTGTTGTAAATATTTTGTGTAAGTCTCAATGCCGTTTCCATTTTTTGACATCTACCCTTATTGGCCGTTTTTTCCAACCCATTTGCCATGATTATTTCACCCAAATATTTGAATTGAGAGACTCGTCTGATGTTACCATATTTTGTTTTTAGAAATGGTGTTCTTAGTCTGTTGCAGGTCATGTATTGTGTCTTTTCAAAGGAAATTTGGAGTCCTACCTTTTCTGCTGTTTCTTTTACGATTTCAATCTGTTTCTGTGCCGTTAATACATCTTGACCTAAAATTGCTAGATCATCAGCAAATGCCAGACAATCAATTTTGATGTTGGTTCTCCCCAGTTTAATGGGCTGGTCAATATTCAGTGCCGACTTTTTTTCACGCCACTCCTGTATTACTTTTTCTAGAACACAGTTAAATAAGAGTGGCGAGAGTCCATCCCCTTGTCTCACACCAGTTTTAATTTCGAAGGGCTCTGAGATGTCACCCATGAATTTAACTTTTGACCTCGTGTTAGTTAACGTTGCTTTAATAATTGCCAGCGTTTCCAGATCTAGTCCTTGTTCTTTCAAGATTCGGAATAAAGATTCGCGGTCAATAGAATCATATGCTTTTTTGAAATCCACAAATGTACACACGAGATTTTTATTGTACAGTTTTTGATGTCTTAGAATCAAGTTTAGATTCAGGATCTGTTCAGGGCAGGATCTGCCCGGTCGAAAACCTGCTTGATATTCACCAATGTTCGGTTCTAACTGTCCCTGTGATCTGTCTAGTAGACATTGAGATAGAATCTTGTAACAAACTGGGAGAAGAGATATTCCTCTATAGTTGTTTACATCCGTTCTATCTCCTTTCTTATATAGTGGATGGATTAGAGCATCTTTCCAGTCTTCCGGAATCCGTTCGATTCGCTAAACTTCTTGTAGAATTTTGGTTATTTCCTTAATTGTACCTGGACCAACGGATTTCAAAAGTTCAGCAGTGATTCTCTCTTCACCAGAAGCTTTGTTATTTTTAAGCCGCTTGATTTGCCTAATTATTTCCTCTTCATTTGGTGGTAATGAATCTAGGTTTGTTTGTTTAGGGTTTAGTGTTGCTAATTTGTTTAATGGCTCAGGACAGTTTAGTATTTGTTCAAAATATTTCGCAAGTTCTTTGCAATTGTCTTGGTTATTTAGAGCTAATTGTCCGTTTTCCTTTTGAAAGCATAGGCTCTGCGGTTGATAGCCTGTTAATTTAGTTTTAAATGTTTTGTAAAAGTTTCGGGTGTTATTTTTTTGGAAATCTTTTTCTATTTCATTAAGTTGATTTTTTCATATTTTCTTTTAGTTTGTCTAATTAGCTTCGATGTTTCTTTTCTTACTTCCAAAAAGATGTTATATTTTATTGCTGTTTTTTGACTGTTCCAATCTTTGAATGCTTTACTTCGGCTTAATACTGCTTGCTCGCAAACTTCATCCCACCACGGATATTTTCTACGTTTTTGTAAAGGGACCAACTTTAAGGCTGTTTTAATAATTTTTTGTTTTAATTCTTGCCAGTTCTGTGCAGGTTGTTTATCAAGCTCTTCTGTTAGGGCTGATTTTATTTTCGTTGGGTCAAACTTTGGTATTAGCAGCCCCTTTTGAATAAGTTTTCGAGGTTTTAAGCTAAGTTTGATTCTAGTCAAGTAGTGATCCGTGTCTATATTTGCTCCTTTCCTGACTTGAACATTCAAAATCTCTTTATAATTGGGGTACGAAATGGCAACATGGTCAATTTGAAATTCACCCACGTACGTGTTTGGGCACCTCCAGGTCTTTTGTTTTGTTATTTTCTTCTTAAAGTTCTTAAAGTTGGCCAGAGGTCTCCGACTCCCTCTGAAAGATTTTGCGTTTAAGCCCGGACGTCCCAGAATCCGAAAGTCCGGTTGTACCAGCAAAGCTGGCGGAGGATTGTCTACCTCCTGGGGTAATTTTGTAATTACTAGAACGCTTCATCTTGTACTTTGAATTAAAGGTTTGAACCTTGACGGTTCAGAGGTTAAGACTGGAGGGGTTAGTTCCAGAATTTAAATATCAGCCGCACCACTGGAGAACAGACGCTGACCACTCAGCCGCTTGATACAAGTCAGACACTAAATGGATTTAGTTTTTTTTTGCCTTGGTTCGGAGCTGCTTATTTTGGGATATTCGCAGCTGTCCATTAATATCTAGTGGAACTTTCACTATCCACCACCCGTGACCCGTCCAATACCTTAGGCGAGGTATACTGGAAATATCGTTTTTATATAATAATTTAATATAATAATTTTTCGCGGTCAATAATAATTAATATTAAATAATAAATTATTATTATTATATAATTAAATTAATATTAATATAATAAGTAATTTTGGCGGTTAATAATTCTTATTTTTTTCGTGAAAAAAAAACACGTCTAATTTGGCAGAAAGGTAACAAATGGTTTATATCAGGTACCCAGCTATCAGTTCTGGATACACTTCCAGAAAAACTGTACATTTTTTGACGTGGTTCAGTCGTTGTCATTTTTCTACATCTCTGTAATTGTTGAAGGGTTTCGTGGAAAGTGCATAAGGTATCGATGAATACAAGTTATAGCTGGAAAGAGCTAAGTCTGGTGAGTTCGGCGGGTAGGGCACGCGTTCCCAGCCTAGTGTAGAAATGGGGTCTCTGACTGAAATTGCTCATTTGCTGATGGTAGGACCCTTCTGACCCTTCTGTACCCTTCTGATCCCACCAAATGCACAGCATTATCTTCTTTCCAAAGCGATTCGGTCTTGCGGTCGATGTTGATGGTTGTCCTGGGTCTACTCATGATTTTCTGCATTTTGGCTTTTCGAAATATATCCATTTTTCGTCTCCAGTCACGATTCGATGCAAAAAATCTTCTTTCCAAGGCGATTCGGTCTTGCGGTCGATGTTGATGGTTGTCCTGGGTCTACTCATGATTTTCTGCATTTTGGCTTCTCGAAATATATCCATTTTTCGTCTCCAGTCTCCATTCGATGCAAAAAATCTTCTTTCCAAAGCGATTCGGTCTTGCGGTCGATGTTGATGGTTGTCCTGGGTCTACTCATGATTTTCTGCATTTTGGCTTCTCGAAATATATCCATTTTTCGTCTCCAGTCACGATTCGATGCAAAAAATTATCTTTCCAAAGCGATTCGGTCTTGCGGTCGATGTTGATGGTTGTCCTGGGTCTACTCATGATTTTCTGCATTTTGGCTTCTCGAAATATATCCATTTTTCGTCTCCAGTCACGATTCGATGCAAAAAATCTTCTTTCCAAAGCGATTCGGTCTTGCGGTCGATGTTGATGGTTGTCCTGGGTCTACTCATGATTTTCTGCATTTTGGCTTCTCGAAATATATCCATTTTTCGTCTCGTCACGATTCGATGCAAAAAATCTTCTTTCCAAGGCGATTCGGTCTTGCGGTCGATGTTGATGGTTGTCCTGGGTCTACTCATGATTTTCTGCATTTTGGCTTCTCGAAATATATCCATTTTTCGTCTCCAGTCACGATTCGATGCAAAAAATCTTCTTTCCAAAGCGATTCGGTCTTGCGGTCGATGTTGATGGTTGTCCTGGGTCTACTCATGATTTTCTGCATTTTGGCTTCTCGAAATATATCCATTTTTCGTCTCCAGTCTCCATTCGATGCAAAAAAATTCTTTCAAACCTCGAAAGAATATTTCCATACCGTTTTTCGCTTTTCCATCTGCATGTCCTAAAAAATATGACGCTAACTCGAAATTGTTTAAATATTATTGGCGCCTTGAAAGGTACTGTCGTAGTAACAAAATAACATAAGAGATTAGACTATGAACCGACCATTGTTTCCAGCATTATCTCTTAAAAATAATCTAATATCTCATTAATTTCGACCCAGGTGTGAAAGTTGAATTTTTGTTACCAAATACAACAATACAACCAGCTTGTTTCAACCGACATACAAGGGTGTCATCAAAATATTTAAAGCTTATTACACGAGACGATTTAACGTTTTAAATGCCGTGAACATCATGGGGAAATATGGGAATGAAATTTCACAAAAAATTTTAAATGGTTTCTAAAAAAACTGTGTCCATTTTTTTCACTAGTGAAACTCTGGTGGAAGTAGCGCCAGAGCTAGATCAAATTGACCATGTTACTGAAGATGTTGTCCCTCCTGCTAGACAATAAAATTTTGAAGCAGATGGTGAGGACGTACAAGGAAGGAGGAAGTACAACTGCTATATTCACATAATCAGTTGATTATTATTAAGTAATATTAAATATTAATATCCAGAATTTATCTCTAAGGAATCCTAACTCTTCAGTTGGTGCATCTTTAGACTTTATCCAAAAGGCCCACAGCGGGGTTTTGGTGCAACTCTTCTCCTATCATTCTGAAATTGAACTGATAGTCAGAATGCATAAGATTCCGGTTATATGGACATTATTGTCATATCTTGCAGTTGCAGGCTTTCCTCTGTGTGGTTTATCTTCAATCGAGTCTGAGATTGCCTTAAACCACCTGAAAACTTGGGCTCTCGACGAAACGCTATTTCCATAAGCCTGTTGAAGTTTTGCAGAGGGTTCCATAGCACTGTGCCCAAGTTTGAAACAAAAATTGATAGTACATCATCATTTTTAGAACGCACTACAACAATTCGGTTTACGAAAAGAATTTCTACGGGCCACTAAGTAACTCTAAGGAAGTGAAACTCATACTGAAGACACATCGGATGTAGGCCTGTGTTCCCTCCGAAGGGTTAGGTTTTAATACCACGATAGGTTCAGACATATCGTGGTATTCGTTGTGATGGTCCTTTTGAATAGACTATTAATCGTGTTATTAGAAAATTTGAGAGTGAGTTTACTCTCCACGCTGATATGGTGCCTGAATGATAAAAAAACCAGAAGTGTTAAGAATATTATCACCATTTAAGCAAGTGTAACCGAAAATGACAATGTGTAGGTTGCTCGCCGCTCGCAAGAGGCCTCTCGCCATTGACAACCTGGAGAATTTTGTGGTTGGACTTAAGCTTGCATTCACATAAGGTGGTATTGACACGCGAATTAAAGCCAACTGACCATCGTATTCTTCGTGAATTTGCCGATTGGGCCTTCGAAATGATGGAAACCGACAACCAATTCCATCGCAAAATCATCTTTTCCGATGAGGGTCATTTCTGACTCAATGGCTTCGTCAATAAACAAAATTGTCGGTATTGACGCGAATCTAATTCACACGTGATACATGATAGTCCTTTACATCCGCAAAAAATCACAGTTTGGTGTGGATTTTGCAATGTCATCTTTTATTTTTCACCTTAAGTGTCAAGTCACCTTATTTCTTTAACAATTAGGAAGGAGCTATTACCATCATTACCGAGCACCACAAGGTAACGCTGGAAGATTTTTTTCCCGTAATTTGATGGAATCGATGCAGATAACTTTTATTTTCAACAGAATGGCGCATCGCTTGGCCGCCGAGATCATGTGTTTTAACTCCTTTAGATTATTTTCTCTGGGGACATGTGAAAACACAGCTTTATTGCAATAAACCTGCGACTATTGGCGCCTTGGAAACAAACATTCGTCAAGCCATAGTCGCCATATACTCGCAAATGTGCGAGTGTGTCATCGAAAATTAGCGCGAGCGGATCCGTGTCTGCAAAAAGAGCCGTGAAATCTTGTTCAAATCATAAATTCCATGTCTGAACCTCTTAAATAAAGCAATCGAGACCGATTTTAGGCAAAAAATGTGCGTTTTATTTAATTTTGAAGTTCCACAATTCTTATTGGAAAACACTTTACATTTATTTTGACATTTTTTTTTAGGCATTTAACGACAATTTTATTTCTGAAACAGTCCTTAAGAGGTTAGAAGATTTTAAATAAAATAGACTATAAACTGTAGTTGACAAACCCTTTATACTTTGTTGTTTCTGTAAACATAATTGAAAAGGACATCGATTGGGGCTTACCTAAACACTTTTGTCTTTGAGGAAATACCCTAAGGTCTTAATTATTCATTATCAATGAACTTTACACTTTATACTTTATGGAAATCTGGATAAAACTATTTTATTATTCGATTAAATTTACTAGCCATTTATTTTGTTAATATGGCGATGGGGAAAGTAAATATGAATTGGGAACAGTGAACAATGTTATGAATGAGCATATGGATTTCTTATCGATGGTGTACAGGATGGAGCAGAAGTAGATATCCCATTAAAATTTAAAAAAATTAAGAAATCTAAAGCAAAGATTTATTATCCAATTTGTAAATGAAATTAGTTTTTAGCCATTTTCATAATTATAAATTGATGCTATTTTTACATGTTATATCGTCCTTAGTTAGTGTTTCTTGACATATTCCTTCTATTTCTCGCCGAATGTTTCTTTTTGAGCGGATCTAATGTTCTGGACAACTTTAAATAAATAAGCCGAGGTCGGTGATATCCGGAGACCCAGATATATATATATATATATATATATATATATATATATATATATATATATATATATATATATATATATATATATATATATATATATAATATGATAAATATGAATCATTTTGTTTTATAAATATAGAATTTGTTAATAACTTGACTACAGCGCCACCTATCATATCCTAGCATAGCTATAAACCATTGTCTCAACAAAACAAATTTATTTTGGAAATATGACCTCAATCGGTAAAGTCGTTCAATATATATATATATATATATATATATATATATATATATATATATATATATATATATATATATATATATATATATATATATATATATATAGATCGTATATAGTTATACGATCACTAACAGACGCACCAATATATGTTTCTGCGCACTTTTTCGTCGAAATATTTTGGGAAGTACCTCTAGAAATAAAAACATAAAAAAAAGTTGCTATAAACATACCCCAAACAATGCTTTTTAAAAGAGGCTAGAACCCCTTAATGGGGTAACTCTGAAGATGATTTTTTTCAAATATTTTCGAAACGGTTTATGCTAAAGTCGTGAAATTCCGTATACAATAAGTTGTAATGGCAAAAAGTTTTTGTGTTAATCACATATAGGGGCGTCTCCTTTGTAAATGCTGCCATAATTTTTTTGTTTATAATATTTTTAAATTTTTTAAATCAAATTATTGAATAGCAACGATTTTTAGGTAAAAAAGGTCTTATTTCATCTTGTTAAGATAGACCGTTTTCCAGAAAACTGACTTTTTCTAAATCAATGCGCGATCGCATAGGTACCGAAGTGCATCTTAATGATTAGTTATGCACCCTTGTACGAAAATATTTATTTAGTAGCCAACAATTTTCTACAGATCTGGTGCTTTTTGCACAGTCATGTTTGGAAGGAATGAAAGATCCCTTTTCGCATAATTTTCTATGTAGCTTTGTAAATGTTTCTGTACAAGAAAGTACTCCTCCGGGAAAAGCCTCTGGATGCAATCTTCTAGCTTCACACGCGTTCCCATTCATCTTCCCGTACATAAAATGCTTATTCGCCATTTCTTCGAAGAAATAATGACTGAATAAATCTAGACTTTATTAAGATGCATTTCGATATCCATGTAATCGTGCATCGATTTAAAAAAAGTTTTCTGGAAAACGGGATGAAATGACAAGACCTTTTTTACTCAAAAACCTTTGCGATACAATAATTTGATTTAAAAAATTAAAACATATTACAAACAAAAAATTATGGCAGCACTTACCAAGGAGATGCCTCTGTATGTGTAAAAAAAAAGTTCCATTCCAACTTATTGGAGTGTATCGAATTTCACGACTTTAGCATAAACCATTTCGAAAATATTGCAAAAATACCATCTTCAGAGTTCCCCTATAAGGGGCTCTAGCCCCTTTAAGAAGCAATTTTTGGGGTATGTTTATAGAAACTTCTTTTATGTTTTAATCCTTAGAGTCACCTCCCAAAATATTTAGACGTTATTTCCGGACACCCTCTATATATATATATATATATATATATATATATATATATATATATATATATATATATATATATATTTATAATATATATATATATATATATATATATATATATATATATATATATATATATATATATATATATATATATATATATATATATATTTATAAAAATATATTTAAACTGTTTTGTATTTTTTTAAGTTGTAATGTTATTAATGGTAGCGCGATACTTGCCCCAGTGATCAGTCTCTTAGATTGAATCATCTCTTGATGTTAATATGGTTAACGAAACGAGCAACAAGAGTTTAAAAAAAATGATTTGGTGTTTAGTGGTAAATCTCTTCGAGTTTAGTGTTCTAAGTACATAAACCATACTCCATAAACTTATGAAAGTGTTTTGTTTAACTAATGCTATTTCCCAATATTATGGGTATAGATCCACAACTAAATTTAAATAATAACTTTCAATATTTTTTAAAATATATCATTATTTTAATATATATTAATATAAAAAACCTTATTGGGAGATTTCAACGCCCAACTAGGGAAAGAAGGAAAGTGCAGAAAAACAGTCAGCAGTTTTCCTGCTCATAAATGGACTAACCATAATGGTAGAAGATTGGTTGAACTATGTTCGTAGTATAATCTAAAAATAATGTCAACCCATTTTAAGAAGAAAATAACAAAACAAAAGACCTGGAGGTGCCCAAACACCTAAATGAGTGAATTTCAAATTGACCATGTTGCCATTTCGTACCCCAATTATAAAGAGATTTTGAATGTTCAAGTCAGGAAAGGCGCAAATATAGACACGGATCACTTTCAAGTTTGCGAGCAAGCAGTATTAAACCGAAATAAAGCATTCAAAGATTGGAACAGCCAGAAAACAGCAATAAATTATAATATCTTTTTGGAAGTAAGAAAATAAGCATCGAAGCTAATTAGACAAACTAAAAGAAAATATGAAAACAATCAACTTAATGAAATAGAAAAAGATTTCCAAAAAAATAACACCCGAAACGTTTACAAAACATTTAAAACTAAATTAACAGGCTATCAACCCCAAAGTCTTTGCTTCCGAAAGGAAAACGGACAATTAGCTCTAAATAACCAAGACAATTGCAATGAACTTGAAGAAACGCTCGTTTTAAATAGGAAGAGTGACATCGAGGACATTGAAAAGAAGGAAAGAAAAATCATAAGAAAAATCTTAGGCCTCAAACAAATAAATAGCACAACATACCGACTTCGAGAAAACCAAGAAATCAAACAATACACGGATATACATAGCGATATGAGAAAAAGAAGACTTAAGTTTTTTGGACATATAAAACGGATGAATCCGAGTAGGTTAACTAGACAAATAGTCGAATTTTATGAAAATAGGATTAGAGCTAAAGTAGATATAATTAAATGGATTGCTGCAATTAAAGAGGACCTAAGATCAGCAAATATTACACAAAGTGAAATTCAGGATAGAGGCTGTTTAAGATACAAGGTTAACGTTTGGAAGGTTGGCCAGAGAGAAAAATGTAGGAAGACTGGAACAACTTGGTCTGATGAAAGGAAAAAAGGTCATAGCGAAAGAATGAAATCAGTATGGGCGCAAGGGAAGGTTAACGACATAAAACGCCTCAACTGTACTTCGCGTGGTCCACCAGGGCCCATACGTGAATAATAATATGTTAATATATAATAATAATAAAACTGGGTTATCTTTATATTTACTTTTGACGAAATAATATAATTTTGGAAAAGTAGTTTCTTTGATCAAATTTCTTTAGTGGAATAGAATTAATAATCATTTGTTGTTTAATAATAATTTATGTCTGACGACCTTTTAGGTCACATACCAATTTGTGATATCAATTTTATTCACTCATGCTATGAAAAATTGTATATTGTATCAATCTTTAACTTAACAACATTATATTAAACATAGTAAATACGGATTCAATTGCCCAATTCCTTGGGCAAGTCGATCATATTTATACAGGGTATTTCACAAAAGTGATTCATCATCGATATTTTTTTAAATTGAAAACATTTTCACATCAGCGGTTGCAAAAGTTTCTGTAAACAATAAGGAGAAACATAAATGCATATATATATATATATATATATATATATATATATATATATATATATATATATATATATATATATATATATATATATATATATATATATATATATATATATATATATATATATATATATATATATATATATATATATATATATAAATCTCCAGTGAGACCATTGATTTAATGAAGAAACGGCGAGCAATGAGAAATGCAGGTAGTCCTTTTGGCAGGGTCGAGTACACTGAGCTCTGCAAAACTACAAGAAAACGTATCAGAGAGGACACGCGCCGATTCAATATGCAGCTAGTGCAAAAAACCCTGGAAGAAAACAAAGGAATTAACAAAGCTAAACAGAAGCTGAGAAACAAAAGAATGCAAATATATGCTTTAAAGCGTGAGGATGGCACAGTGTGCAGGACGCGTACCCAAATGTTAGAGATTGTCAGAAGGTTTTATTCCCAGTTATATGAAGATCAGAGCCAGTCAGGGACAGCAATACCCACGGAAGAACAATATATAATGCCAGATATCCTAGTGGAGGAAGTAACAAATGCTATAGAACTGATGAAGAACGGCAAGGCTGCAGGAAAGGATAGTGTAACTGTCGATAAGTATAACTGTGTAACTGTGATAGTGTAACTGTAAATAAGCCTCCTATCAGTGATGTACAAAGTTTTCACTAAGATAATTTCTAAAAGAATATTAAAAAAACTGAATGACGCACAACCAAGAGAACAAGCAGGATTCAGAAGTGGATTCAGTACAATGGATCACATCCAGGTTGTACAGCAGGTCATAGAAAGGCACAACGAATACACTATGCCACTATGCTTGGCTTTTATCGACTACGAAAAAGCATTTGATTCCATCTCAAAGCATGCGATAATGGATGCACTGCTTAGCCAAGGTGTAGAGAGAGCCTATGTAAACTTATTAGAATCGATATATGATGGAGCTACTGCCACAATTCACCTTGATGATCTTGAAGTGGGAATTAATATAGAACGAGGTGTACGGCAGGGTGACGCAATATCGCCTATTCTTTTCTCGGCTGGCCTTGAAGAAGTATTCCGTAAACTGGATTGGGAACAGGATGGGATAAAGATCAATGGTGCAAACTTAAACCATCTTAGATTTGCAGATGATATTATTCTCATTTCACAAGACCCAGAGGAGCTGCAAAGACGCATACAACAACAGCAAAGGGCTGGCGAACCATTTGGCTTGAAAATAAACCTGAAAAAGAGTCAGGTTATGTTCAATAACTTCGCTCAGGACAGAAGAATTTCAGTTTTATTAAGGGATTTAGAGATTGTGGACAGCTTTTTATATCTTGGGCAGAGGATTTCCATGGAGGGGAATACCGCCCGGGAGGTGGAACGGCGTGTTAAATGTGGCTGGCAGGCATTTGGTAGGCTCAACATAGTGTTTAAAAGCAGACTCCCACTTTGCCTGAAAAGAAAAGTATTCGATCAGTGCGTTCTACCCGTTATGACATACGGAAGTGAAACCTGGACACTCACATCGCAATCAATTCAAAAACTTCGGGTGGCACAGAGGGGAATGGAAAGATGTATGCTTGGCATTACAAGACGAGACAGAAAGTCCTGCGCATGGATCAGGGAACAAACAAAAGTCTGTGACATCATTGGAAAAGTAAAACAGTTCAAATGGAGATGGGCTGGCCATATAGCGAGGCGATGGGACGACAGATGGACCAAGGCAATCCTGGAGTGGATACCGCTTGATCGCAAACGTCCGCGAAGAAGACCGAAAGCACGATGGATTGATGACATCGTTAAGTATATTGGATCCGAGTGGCAGAGGAAAGCCCAGGACCGTGAAGGTTGGAAGCATGCTGAAGAGGCCTTCATCCTGCAGTGGATCGATGCGGGCTGATGATGATGATGATGATGATATATATATATATATATATATATATATATATATATATATATATATATATATATATATATATATATATATACATATACATATACATATATACAGGGTGATTCACGGTGACTGATACATTAGACGTTTAAGGAGAACTACTTAAAGTAAAGATTTGAAATTTTGGACACTAATGTAAAAAAGCATGAACTCTCCATTTAAAATATTTGCTGTGCTGCGATGCTGCCAAATCTAGTCTAATACTAATTTTGTTTTTTTAAGAAAATACCCTAATATTACATTTGTAGATTTTATAAGGTATTTTGAAAATTATTTATATAACATATGCTGTACCTACCTTGAGCCATTTCGGAAATAAAAAATATTTTTTAAGAAATTTGGCAAGAAACATCCCTGCATATAAAAATATTACAATCAGCAAAGCTAGATATTTGAATTCTTGAATACGATTCTTTAATAGGTTGCTTTATGATAATGTATCATGAGAATTAATTTATCGCATACAGGGTGTTTAAAAAATAGTGCAAATTTAATAGAACATAAAAATGTTTGTTATGTATGTCATGTTCTGTTTCTAAAAGTGTTAAGTGATGATATAAATATTTTTAGCGGTTTTCGACTTATAAGCAAAAAATCCAAACTAATGCAATTAATGCAAAGATAATAGTTTATTTAAGTGGTGGGCCGGACAGGGTGACATTATTTCTAAACAAATATTATGATAATTCATAATTAGCGTATTTAAATAAGTAATTGTCTCAGTAATGGAAGGAATTATAACTATGGAATTGAAGGAACTAATTATTCGAATGCAGTGATCATGAATTTATTTATTTTATATGGACAGTATGACAAAATTATCTATCGCACCTGCAGACAATTTAATGCAATGTATCGTAATTTAGCACGAATGAATAAAAGAAAATTTAGACTGACTCAAAGAAATTTTTGGTTTTTCGAATGGATTCCGGAATTCGACCAAGCCAGTAATATCTGATGAGGATAACGAGATTATTCATTCTGACTTATTTCCATACCTGTCCACAATCTTCTATTAGAAGAGCCGAAGGTGAGCTGCATATAACATTCTTCTCAATACAAGGAATACGGAAAAAACACGGGATGCGCCCTTACAAATTTTTTAAACCTCAGTTTCTCAAGCCAGACGACTTCCCTCAAAGAGAGGAATTTTGTGAAAATTTATTAGTTTCGAGAAGGATACACATTTTTTACAAACAATAATCTGGACTTGATGAGTGCAAAGTTTCGAGAGGAGTTGTTAACAGACGAAATTGTCACTTCTGGACCAATAAAAATCCTCATTTTACCAGGAATTCCGCATACCAAGAGAAATTAAAGAATTAGATAAATTAGTTTTAATGTTTTTTGTTTAATCATGAACAAACAAATTCGATACTTTATTTACGAAGAACAGTTAACTTTACAAAAGTATCTAGAAATAGTAACAGCAGTAGTAGAGGATTTGACAGAAAGCCTTCCAACGGTAGTGTATCGAAGCAGCTGGTATCAGCTTGATAGTGCTCCGGCACACTGTACAGAAGAAGTAAGCATGCAACGTTATGAAGTAGTCCAAGACAGGTGGTTTAGACGTTTCGGTCCGTCGAATTGGCCGCCGAGATTACCCGATTTAACTTCTCTTGATTTCTATCTTTGGGTTACTGTAGTAAAAGATATTATCTAGAAAACGTCAGTACACTACACACTAGAGATGAGTTAAAATATCGGGTAAATCAAGCATTTGTAATCTTAGATCCTATTGAGATAAGAACAGCCATCACGGATACAATCTGTAATTCATTTATATTTATATATGTCTATGCATAATACAAATATATATAATCTGTTCTATAATAATAAAAATCCAATATATATATATATATATATATATATATATATATATATATATATATATATATATACACTAGTCTATACAAAATCAAACAACCTACCTATTTTTAACAACAAACTAACCTATTTTGCCAAATAATGTTTACGGATTCTATCTACAAACATTTCCAAACTCTCTATACTTTTTAGCTCTGCAGGCAGACCATTGAACAGCCGAATACCATTCCTAAAAAGCGATTTCTACATATAGGTACTACGTTCAAAATTTATATGGAAATCCTCCCATGAGCAAATGTTACATTGGTGTTTTTCAGATCGCGCTATTAAGTACCTTCCAAGATATGCAGGCATTAAGTTATTTTTACTTTTAAAAATCATAACAATACTGGCCATCTCAATAGTCTGCTACACAGAGGAGCAGCCCAAAGAGCGCAACATCAAATCCACTGGTGTATACCTATCACAATGCAAAATAATTCTCATTGCCTTATTTTGTAAAATTTGCAATCTTTTATTTCATTTTTATTACAACCTAACAACAAAGAGCTACAATAACTAAAATGGGGAAAATATATGGTATTAATAATGTTTACAAATAATGTTTACGGATTCTATCTACAAACATTTCCAAACTCTCTATACTTTTTAGCTCTGCAGGCAGACCATTGAACAGCCGAATACCATTCCTAAAAAGCGATTTCTACATATAGGTACTACGTTCAAAATTTATATGGAAATCCTCCCATGAGCGAATGTTACATTGGTGTTTTTCAGATCGCGCTATTAAGTACCTTCGAAGATATGCAGGCATTAAGTTATTTTTACTTTTAAAAATCATAACAATACTGGCCATCTCAATACTCTGCTACACAGAGGAGCAGCCCAAAGAGCGCAACATCAAATCCACTGGTGTATACCTATCACAATGCAAAATAATTCTCATTGCCTTATTTTGTAAAATTTGCAATCTTTTATTTCATTTTTATTACAACCTAACAACAAAGAGCTACAATAACTAAAATGGGGAAAATTTATGGTATTATATATTAACAATTTTGTCCAATTACTTAAGTTATGTGATATTCTACGAAAGAACCCTATGTTTTACCTATTTTTTTACTCATGTAATTTACATGAGCACATAACTACAACTGAGAATCAAGAATTACACCTAGATATTAAATTTGGTCTACGATTTCAAAGTTATTCTTCCCAATGTAAATATTATAATTTTTATCAATAAATGACTTCATAATCAATAAATGGCAAATACCACTCTTTCCCAGAATCATATATTTTGTTTTTTCAGAATTTAATTTTAATTTATTCACACATAACCAATTATCTAATATAGAGAGTTCTAAATTAAGATCTTTCACCATTTGGCCATAATTCTGTCGTTATTGAACGGAGTGCATCGTCTGCAAACAAATTTAAGTCTAATTTTTTCAAAATCTTATACAGATTATTGATGTATATAAGAAACAAAAAGGGACCTAATACGCTCCCTTGTGGGATACCAATATCATTTTCCAGAATTCCTGATATAGCACCATTTACTTTTGTTCGATGAAAGCAGTCACTCAAATAATGTTTAAGCCATTTTATAACACAATATTTGACTTTGTAACATTGTAGCTTCAGAATAAGATCTTTTCTGTTTATAGTCTCAAATGCAGGTCTCAGGTCCACAAATGCACCAATCACAGCATTATCGTCACCCATATATTGGCGCCATTTCGTACAAGGATGTTGGATACATAAATGTAATTTTGCTTTTCAAAGTATCTACACAACTGTCTACACACCACTATTTCCAATATTTTGTCAACAATCGGCAATAGATTGATAGAATATTGATAGATAGGTTGATATATAGATAGATAGATAGAATAGAGATAGAATGTTGAAGTATTTGATGGTAAACGGTCAGCGTTTCAAACATTAGCTATAAAAATATTTTTTTTTACATCTTTGTGTTATCTTTTCATTAAGTGCATTATTTTGGTTTTTAATTTATAAGTCGAAAACAGATAAAAATAGGCATATCATTACTTAATACTTTTAGATATAGAATTTATTGCTCTTTTGAGCTCCACTAGAAGTTACAGAGTGTTCCATTTAAAATTCCTACATAACATGAATTTTTAAGTACTATCAAAAGGTCACTGTTTTGTAAACGCCCTGTATTCCATTTAAAAAAACGGATTTGGATGTTCTTAAGTTATATTGATTATACATAAAGGATTATACTTCACTCTTCAGAGGTTTAATCCGATGTCAACGTTTAGCTCCGACAAATAAATATTCACTCACTGACAAAAAAAAATGTTCTTTCCTTAATATTAATGTGCGAAATATTCTGTGAATTATTCCGTCGATGGTGGATCGTCGACGTCGATTTTAACAAAAATGTTAAAATGAGTGAAATATGTAACGAAATTTTTGCAATCGTAATATGTTATTTTAAAAAAGGCTCAAAGCGACTGACGTCCCTTGTGAGATTTGCGAGGTAAAGGGGGAAGGTGCCGAATCAATCCGCACTGCTCAGCTCTGCTTCAAAAAGTGCCGGGAGGAAGACATAAGTCTTGAAAATAGGGGATGATTGGATCGTCCACGGCCTCGATGGCGACCTTTTAAGAGCAGCTGTCGCTACGGTTTCTAGAACAACCACTAGGAAACTTTTAGGGAAATTTGAATAAACTTTTAGGAAAATGAGTCTCCCCCACCACCATTAACCGACGTAGGAATGGTGAAATTGTTTAAAAAGTGAATAATGAACTACCTCAGAATTATAAATACTTTTGTTACACCCTGGTATAGTCAAAGCTCCTTATTCGCGGGGGACACGTTTCGTTAATATGCCGCGAATACAGAAACCGTGAATACGGAATAGTAATTTGTATGGGATTTAGGGGATTTGTTCCAAAGTGACAAAATAAAAAGAAAAACTGTATAATATAAGCAATTCAATGAGGGATTTTTTACTAATATCAATAATTATTATCAGACTTAGGTTGAAAGAATTTAGTAATTTTTTGATGTTTTGTCGCGTTCAGTCTTTCTCGCCTTTCAATTTTTAACGTATTTCAGATTGATATTCGGCTGTGGAATTAATAATTTTCCTTTTAAAAACAAGACTTATTTCTATAGACGGATCAATTTTTATGAAGAAATCACAAAGCTCATGCCGGTTTTAGTTTTCATCTCGCGATTCAAGCAATTCTTGAATATCACTTGATTCTATCTATTCGATACCATCTCGTTATTTGCATGGATTCTTCATGGTTACCGACGGTTAGATCAGGCCACAGTTTGTTCCAGGATGATTTCATGTGAATGAATGATTCTTTTATGTTAATAATGCACTTTGTTTAGTCAAATTTTTTTTAGCATTGCCTATTATTCATATCACTTTCCATGGTGTTCAGTATAATTTTTAAAGATTTGTCTATTGTAATAGATTTTAAAGGTCTGAATTATTCCTTGGTCCGTAGCATCGAGTAAGGCCGTCATGATTGGAGGCAAAAATATAACTTTTATATTTGGATGCATAGCTTCAAGCTCACGAGGGCGACCTGGAGCATTGTGAATATAAAAGTTTCCTTTGGAATTCTTTTCCAAAACAGGGTAGTTTCGTCTGCATTAAACACTTGTTCAGGTTTATATCCACCATCAGCAATTAACTTTGAAAATTGTTCTGGATATGTTGCTGCTGCTGAAGTGTCTTCAGATGCAGTGATTGTCGCACATTGAACTTATATGTATTCATATTGTATAAGAAATTTTCCAGTGATCACAATTTTTTAATCTGTGAATACTGCAAATAACGGAACTGTGAATAAGGAGCGTTGATTGTATATATCTTCGAACTCAAGCAATTATACAATGATCTGGATTTGAAGACTATGTGAAGATACAGCGGCTCAGATGACCGGAATACGCGGCCCAATACCAAGTAAAGTCCTGGAGGTATGAACGATAGTAATAAAAAGAGAGGTAGATTAAAGAATTTCTGGTATTACAATATAGGAAGAGATTCTGAAGAACTACTGCGCATCAAAAACTGACAAGGAACTGCTGCAGATCAATCCAGTTAGAGGCGAAGAACGAAGGAGATCAAGGCTCACTGTAGCACTACATAAATAAGAAAAATATTTCCAGTCTTCTGGAAAAAATATTTATAAACATATAAACAGGGACAACATTTTTCCATGCTCCACGCAAAAATTTTGCTTATTTTTCCATATTAATTTTGAAATTTTAATTTTAATAGTACCGTTGCGTACCACTGGATGGCGTGAGCTGCATTTGATTACACCCTATATCCGACATGGCCGATTTATTGGTCATTTCTTCAGTTACTTTCAAACTTCAGCTTGAGCCTGACTGATGATGGCTTAAGGCTAGAAACCAGTTTCGAGAGACGCTTGAGAAGTTTGATGGCGACTGTAGGAGTGGGCAACATTTTTGTGTGGAGCATAGAAAAATGTCCTTGTTTTTGTATACTTTTTGGCAGTAAGGGGTTATATTACTTTTCTTACGAACCACGAACTGAATCTTCACGTATGAACAACAAACTGAAACTTCACATACGAACAACAAAAATAAATAACATTTGTTTTATATTTATTACACTGTTGGCAGCTTTTTAATAACATGTCAATACGATGGTTGAAGTCCTTCTAAAAAGGCCTGTGCTGGCTATATAGACAGATAAACACGAAGATTGTTCTAATTGATATTTTCTGTTGCTCTATCATTTTTCATGGTTTCGATTCGTTTCATAATGATTTCGATTGAAAACAGTTGCAATTTAGGCAGATAATTAAACGGTCATATCGTTACGTCTTGCAGTAAATAACTGCAGGATATGCATTATCGTTAAATTACGCGTTTCCGCTATATGGACTTATACTCGGTACGGGTTATGCAACTGATGATATGGAGAAACAGTTATGTGATAGTTACAATTAACATATCGCATTTTAAAAAGAAAACCATAAATGTTTTATTAAAATCAAAATCATTCAACCTTGAATCAGTTTGGTCGTGTATAATATTATATTTGTTGTATTGTGTTTTATCGGGGATGGGCGTCTATATCGATTTACGGTTTCTTTGGAAATATTAGCTGCGGTTATTGGGTATAAAAAATTAAAATGCTGATATTTTCAGAAATGTTTTTATACGTAATGATTCTTTCAAATTGAGCGGTTTTTTAGTTTTTGAATAAAACACAGATGGCGTTTTGAATTTGCTTAGGTTTAGTCTCATTTCAGAAGTGTAATGTATGACTTTTATAAAAATGGAGTCGTTCACGATACAAGAACGCGTCAAAATTGTTGAATTGTTTTATGAAAATGGACGTTCACTGTTTTTAGAAAATTACGTGATATTTACAATTTACACAATCTGAAAGCATTATCAATCGAATTCAAAATTTTTTCAAGAAACTGGTTCGGTGGAAGATTAAAGAAGATTAATATATTATCGTAGTGGTTTTTCACAAGAACAAATTGTTTTGGTATGTGAAAGTGTTGCTGAAGATCCAGACATTTCCATTAGTCGACGTTCACAACAATTTGGATTCAGTTAATCCACAACATGGCATATTCTATGAAAGGATTTAACACAGGAACTAGAGCTACTGGATCATTCATTGTTGGCTTTGTTAGTAAACAAAATTGCTGCATTTCATTTGAGGTGGAAAGCTACAAAGAGGTTGAGAGACCAATTAAACCAATACCTCTCATACGAGAAGCAAACGGTACTTGGACCAGAGACAACAAACAAAAGGCGAACCTGTTTCCTGCACACCTGGAAAACATCTTCAAACCGAACGAGGAGCTTGAAGTAATTGATCAACCAGATATAATACAAGAAAACCAAGAATTAGACTTAGTTACATCCAAAGAAGTAGCTAAGTAAATGAAGGAAAATATAAATCCCAAAAAGTTCCAGGATTTGATCTTATTTCAGGGGAAATACTAAAGCAACTGCCTAACAAATGCATTGTTAAAATTACCCATTTAATAAATGCGGCAATTAGATTAACATATGATTCAATCTTATGGAAAACAGCAGAAGTCATAATGATACCAAAACCAGGTAAACCTGTAAATGAAATTAAATCATATAGGCCCATTTCATTGCTGCCAATGGTTGCTACATTGTTTGAAACATTGTTTTTAAGAAGGCTTGAAGAAAATAATTGAAAAGAAGGAGCTGGTTCCCGACCACCAGTTTAGTTTTCCTAATAAACATACAACACTCGATCAAGTGCACCGAATAACAGATACCACAGAAAAATGCCTGGAAGAAAAGAAAACATGCTCAGCCATTTTTCTGGATGTGGCCCAAGCATTTGATAAAGTATGGCATCAAGAATTTATTATAAAATTAAAAAGATGTTTACCAGTGCAATATGTGCAGTTTGTTGAATCCTATATAAATCAGCGAACTTTGAGAAATAAACAAGAAAATGAATACTCAGAACTAAAATCTGAGGCACAGGAGGGCCCCAAGGCAGCGTACTGGGACCTGTGCTTTATCAGCTAAATATATATATATATATATATATATATATATATATATATATATATATATATATATATATATATATATACATATGCGAAAATTCCAGTAACAGTAAATATCAAACTGGCCACATTTGCTGATTATACTGCAGTCTTGGTAGTTGGAAACACCATAGAAGAAACAACTGCAGGTTGCAATAAATGACATAAATCTTTGGACCAGACAATGGCGTATAAAACTAAACGAAAATATCATATCTAGTTCTTAAATATCATCATAGTTCATATTAATTTCACGAAAAGAAAAATAAATTACCACCCATTGGAATTGAATAATAATACAATTCCATGCAAAAAACACCCAATGCTTGGGTCTTAACCTGGATACCAAACTAAAATGGAAAGGACATGTTAAAATTAAAACTGAACAATTAAAACTCAAATATAAAAATATGTATTGGCTGTTGGGAAGAAATTCCCAGCTGTCAGCAAGTGATTAAGCCGGTATGGGCATACGGCTTTCAGCTATGGGGTTGTACCAAAGAAAGCGATTACAATTGCCTTCAAATATTCTAGAATCGAGTACTAAGGAGTATCGTCTATGTTCCTTGGTATATTTAGAACGAAGATTTTCATCGTGAACTACAGGTGAGGACAGTTAAAGAAGAAATTAAGAAAATTGCCAGGAGACATGAGGAGAGGCTCCACAAACACCCAAACGTTGAAGTACTTTAACTCTTAAACAATCAAGACCTAGTGCGACTGCTCAAAAGAACCAAACATTTTGAGCTTGCGTAAGATTGCAGTGATCACTGAAAGGCAAAGCACAGTGCAGTGTAGTCACATCAGATAAGTGCGCAAGATATGTCAAAAACTAGAATGAACCGATGGGAATATCTAGACTCAAGTAACTGTAGTAATTTAAGTTATATTTAAAATGCTTAATGCGTATTGCTTATTGAAACTTACACAAAATATTTACAACAAAAAATGCCTATCTAAAAACACAAAAACACATTACAACACAGTTATTAAGCCAGAATGTCTATATGAGGCAGAAACCCTCATTTTGAATAGAAAGAGAGATATCGAGGACATAGGAAAGAAGGAAAGAAAAATCATAAGACAAGTCTTAGGCCCCGAACAAATAAATAGCACAACATACCGACTTCGAGAAACTAGACTAACTAACTAAACTAGGCTAACTAGACAAATAGTCGAATTTTATGAAAATAGGAGTAGAGCTAAAGTAGAAATAATTAAATGGATTGCTGCAATTAAAGAGGACCTAAGATCAGCAAATATTACACAAAGTGAAATTCAGGATAGAGGCTGTTTCAGACACAAGGTTAACGTTTGGAAGGTTGGCCAGAGAGAAAAATGTAGGAAGACTGGAACAACTTGGTCTGACGAAAGGAAAAAAACTCATAGCGAAAGAATGAAAATAGTATGGGCGCAAAGGAAGGCTAACAACAACAAACGCCTCTAATTGTACTTCGCGTTGTTGTTCATTTTAAAAATAGAAAAAAAAATATGTTAAACGATTCACTGTTTGGTATGTATTATGGCCAGGAATCGTAGTTGGGCCGTATTTCTTTTGAGAATGCTGCTTGTGAAGCTGAAAAGCTGAAGTTGGTGAAGCTAAAAAGCTGGTGTGCTTCTCCGAAATGCAAACCACATATTTCAAATCCAAAACTATTATATGCGTTTATCAAATATACATAGACCAGAAAAATCAATGAGACCAATTACATCAGCCATTGATTCTCCAACATACAACTTGACAAAATGATTAGCAAGGGAATTTGATAATCCACCAAACTAACTACCTTCCTGTTCTGTGATAAACTTAACAAAAACCGTAAAAAAAAGTCAAGAATACACATCTACAGGAAGGTGAGATCTTGGTGCCCTTTTACGTATCATCATTTTTTCCGAGTGTACCGATTCCGCATACCTCAAAATACTTGAGGAAGTTACTTGAGATTTAAACCATGTCAATAACAAGATTATTTCAGCGCACATCTCACTAACGAGATTATGTGTAAAGCAAAATTGTTTTCAGCTTAATAGGTTTCACAAGCAACAAGAAAGAACGGCGATGGGCAATTTTCTGTCATCGTTTTTAGCAATCTTATTCAAGAGCAAATTTGAAATCAAGGCGAAAGTTGAATTTAATTATTTTCCGGTGGCGTGGTTAAGATATGTGGATAATGCTTTTGCAAGTTTCATATAAAAATAGGTTATATATTTTTAGAAAAAAACATCAGCATTTCGAAATACATTCTTTATACAGATAATTATAATAAAGTTAAATTAATAGAGTTAAAATAATAGAGTTAAAGTGAATTGGTGTGTGGAGGTGTCCAAAGAGAGTGATTATAATAAGAATATTATAGATAGATTAATTAGAAAATATAAATTTACACAATTGTTGAAAGAATCTTCGACTTTTCAAAAGGAACAGTTCGAAAATACATTCATAAATATCCACTGATCACGAAGGCTAGACAAGATTTTGAAAAAAATAGACATTAAGATTGTCTGCAAATTATATAATAAATTAAAATGAGTTCTGGATAATCCAAAGAATAAAGTAGATTAACGTGAATAATCGAGGATTTATGAAATTAGTTGACAGAATTGATGGAGAATATTGTGATAAAAAATATAGATCTTAGAGACATAATCATTTAGCCAAAAATGAGAGTTGAGCTGAGTTCTTGGAGAAGCTGGATCTTGTAACTTTCTGCGAGCGGTGACGAATTGATAAGTGGATTTCTCCATCAACACTGCCAAACAACAGCAGAGATATTTTGTTGGGAACGCACAGTTTATTATCTGGTTATTGTTTTATATCGAGCAGAGTGAAATGCGTCCGGAATTTAAAATTTACCAAGTGCTTTATAAGTTTGGTGCACAGAACACTGATTTTGATAATAAATTTTAACAATTTGCAGGCGTTGTTCTGGTGTTAAACGTTCCAAAACGTTAATGCACTGTTCGTTTAATTAACAGCGACCCCTATCGGAAATTCAGATACACTAAAAAGAAATCATAATACCCTTATGTACTTCTAATACTCAATTTTACAAGATCAGTTTGGTTGCTTAACACAAACAGAGATAATAGAAATTACTTATCTATTATTAGATGTTACAACTGCTTTAATCCCCGCTAAACCAATTAATATTACTTACTAATTCTTTATCCAACTAACCTTTAAGATATAAATTTCGTAAAAGTTCCGGTGTTCATTGAGTTCTTTAATTAAATTAACGCTGGCTTTGAACCCTAACAATCTGATCTATTCACTTAAATTATTGACGAATGAATTCGAACTTCCACTTTATCGGAAACTACCGTTAACTTTCTTTAACTTAAATAGAATAGCCTTTTTTTAGCTAGTTCTTTTTGATTATTAATTTTAAATAAGGGTGCGTCAATTAAAAGTTTTCTTTGTTTTTAATTAATAGATTTTTATCGGCGCGCTTAAATGTATTAGGGGGATGATCAGGTGGAGAACCTTTCTTGGGAATTTCATTTTGTTTGGTTTAGTTTTTGAAGCAGATTTTAACAATTAGGCTTTTGAATAAAAAATAATTATCGATTTTTTTACTTTATTTAAAAACTTTATCATAAATAATATTGATAATCAATGCGAAAAACTTTTTAAAAACTTGTTACAATTAATTATAAATGAATTAAAATGTATAAAATTTAAATAAAAATTACGTGACTACGAATGTTTGTGATGTCGTCAACGGCTTCTATTCGTATATACACTGTCAAAATTATTGTTGGTTAAGTGACAAAGGGTTCATAAAGGCTAATTCTAATAATATACCTGCAGTGGATATTTTTTGGTCACAGATTTTCTGAAAAATGACATTCGGTTCAATTCAGCTGAAGTTTGATGTGCTAAAGCATCGATGTAAGTTTTTTAAAAAATAATAATGTAAATGTAAATAAGAAACAAAATATTTCTATTAAATATAATTAAACTATTTGTAGGGTTAGACTCTTGATTTAATAATATTTGCAAATATAAATAAATGTCTCTGCTAACTAGCTCTAATGCATGATAAATAAGAGAAGGCACCTAAACCTTTTTTTTGAGTGGAAAACTTATAGTCGAAGTGACGGGACTCTCCTGTTAAGGTCTACCAACTATGTACCACAACAGATCCTGGAACCACTCAATAATTTTCTAATCTATGTTTAAACATACCCTATCAAATGAATATGTTCAATCAATAGATGAAATGTACGAAAATTCTGAAAAACAAAATATTTTAACTGTTTTGTTTTTATTTAGAATATAAATATATCATTTACTTTACTTTTTGTTTGGATAGTAGGTTTGCTTTTCTATTTTCTTTTTTTTTGCATAGTCCTTCAGATGTTTGTTTTGATTCCATGGAAAACTGCTTTGCCAGTCCTTAATTTAACTAGTTAGTGTTCATCCAACTAATCACACACATTTCTGTACTCTTCGACCATCTACAAATTAGATTATCCTGTAAAACTTTTAAAAGTATAAGACTTTTCATATACGATTACCTTCCCAATCGGTAGTCGAATTTGGTTCTTGCCTGTTCTTATCTAATTCTTGAATATGATTATTCCTATCCTACAAAATTGACGATCCTGTAAGGCTTTTTCATTGTTACTACCCTCGGTTGTGTTTGCTACATGTAGATTATTTACGGACACACAGGAATATTCCTTTTTACAAATTTGGCACGTTAATTTGTTATCCCTACATGAATTAAATAATATAAATAAAAGTTGTAAAAACGAATGCAAAAAACAAAAGGAACCCTAATCTGATTTCATTCTGAACTTACTTTTGAGCCTCTATATATATGAGAATAACATCGAAAACAGCACCGAAAGCCTAAATAACAATGAAAAAATATATTTGCAAATCAATCGCAAACCAACAGTCAAATATATAGGTTAAACCTATAGAACAATGACTAAAGATCGATAAATTGTTTTATTTGCCCGAAACTCTTCTTTCGGAACGTCTGTTCAGAAACAGCGCGAAAGAATATTTCGGTATTAAGTAACCGAATTACCCAGAGCCGAACCGATTGGCCTTCGGTACATTCTGTGAGGTCATAGATTGCTCCGATTGTTTTCGGGAATTGTCGGCGTGTCATCGGTACTAGGTTTAAAAATGTATTTTCAATTTGATATAACCTTTTAATTATAAGGAAAAAAATAAAAATAAAAATAGTTTTGTTATAAAACTTTTATGATTTTTCCATTTATGACAAAAAAAATTGTTTAAAAGCCCAATTGTGCTGTCAAAAAGTAAGAACTGATTTTGGATGTTTTTAAGATATTATCTCCAAAAAAAACCTCTTTTTTTCGTAGCAGCTCTAGTTTTTCAGATATAAATGACTTAGCAAGTGCCGCGCTACTGTTTTGTTTCTTCCCTTGTTTGTCTCTCTTCTGGTTCAGTGTGAACCAGAATGGCAGGAAGCTTCGTGGGGCACAATTAGGAATTTCTCATGCAGTTTACGTCGACTTTTGAGAAGCAATGTACACATGTTCATAAGATTTTCTAAAGTGACGGCTTTCATTTATTTTTTAAGGATTTTTTCGAGGAAAAGGTTTACATTAAATGTTATTAACTGGTATTGGTGATTTTTTTTTTAAACAGTGAATCATAAGTACTTCAAAAACGCAAATAATGTTTTAACTTAGGTAGCCGATACTTGATGGAAAATCATTTTAAATAAATAAACAAAGATTAATATCTAATAATTTCCAATATATTTAAAATTGTATGTATAACAATTGTTTCGACTCATAATGCCTTTTTCAAATACAAACTATACTAAACTAACAGTGAGAAAAGTAGTTACTACCTAAAGTATCAATCGACCTAATAATACCATAAAACATGATAGTGGAGAAATCCATTTTTTTTGTCAATGTCTAGGGGGGCAATATAAGTTTAATAACGTTGAACCATTCAAGTCTAGCTGGTCATTTTGCAAAATATCCACATTTTTTCTTTTATTAATTTCTAGGCTCTCTAAAAGATTTAATTTTTTGGATTTATTCTCATTATGTAACATTATAAAATTATCATAAAATTATTTACAGGCGGAAATTTTTATGGGCAACTTAGACAATAAGATAAATCAACATCAGTTGTTTAAATTATCACTTTACTGGTACAGATATGTTGATGACATTCTAATTTGTTTTACAGGTTCTGATAGACAATTAAATCAATTCTTAACTAACATAAATTCTTTACATAAAAACATTAAATTCATAGTTAAAGAAAAACAACATAAAGATATTAACTTTTTAGACTTAACTATTATTAGAAAAGACAATAAACATGATTTTACAATTTTTCATAAACCATCACATACAGATTTAGTTATACACAAGAAATCTTCTCATCCTTATTCACAAAAGATGGCAGCATTTAACTCTTTTATACATAGATTATTAAATATCCCCATGCCAATCGATAATTATAATAAAGAATTAAATGTCATCAAACAGATCGTAGTAAATAACGGATACGATTCACACATTATAAATAAAATAATAAAAAAAGTTAAAAAAACTGAATCCACTTAGCGTCTGACTTTGTATCAAGCAGTTGAGTGGTCAGCGTCTGTTCACCAGTGGTGCGGCTGATATTTAAATTCTGGAACTAACCCCTCCAGTCTTAACCTCTGAACCGTCATGGTTCAAACCTTTAATTCAAAGTACAAGATAAAGCGTTCTAGTAATTACAAAATTACCCCAGGAGGTAGACAATCCTCTGCCAGCTTTGATGATACAACCGGACTTTCTGATTCTGGGGCGTCCGGGCTTAAACGCAAAATCTTTCAGAGGGAGTCGGAGACCTCTGGCCAACGTCTGAAACCGAAAACAAAAACTTTTTTGCAACGGTAAATATCAATTAAATATCAATTCTCTCCTGCGTCCAGGAAAACTACACGAATTGGGGCGAACATTAAATCAGCAAAAAAACCAAATTTTAGCTTTGCAAGAAACCAGATTGATAGATGATAACACCTTGGAATTCGGCAACTACAGACTTTTTAAAAGTAAAACGGACAAAAGAATACTCAAAAATACACAACATCTCGGTGTTGCTTTCGCTATCTCAAGAAACATTCTTGGTTCTATAACTAATGTCCAGTCAGTAAATAATCGACATATGACACTATCCCTCAAGTGTGCTAACAAAAACTATACATTAATCAATCTACACCTCCCAGTTAACAAAGAAAATAAATCTAATCCTGAAAAAGTAAATAAGTCCTGGGAAATTCTGGAAAAGACCATCTCTAAAATTCCCTCTAACCATGTAAAAATCCTATTGGGTGATTTCAGCGTCCAATTAGGCGTTGAAATTAGGCGAAAGAAAAAAGTACAGGAAAACAGTCGGCAGTTTTCCCGCTCATAAATGGACTAACCATAATGGTAGAAGATTAGTTGAACTATGTTCGCAGTTGAATCTAAAAATAATGTCAACCCATTTTAAGAAGAAAATAACAAAACAAAAGACCTGGAGGTGCCCAAACACGTACATGGGTGAATTTCAAATTGACCATGTTGCCATTTCGTACCCCAATTATAAAGAGATTTTAAATGTTTAAGTCAGGAAAGGAGCTAATATAGACACGCATCACTACTTGACTAGAATCAAACTTAGCTTAGAACTGCTAATACCAAAGTTCGACTCAATGAAATAAAACCAGCCCTAACAGAAGAGCTTGATAAACAACCAGCACAGAACTGGCCAGAATTGAAACAAAAAATTATTAAAACAGCCTTAAAGTTGGTTCCTTTACAAAAATGTAGAAAACATCCGTGGTGGGATGAAGTGATGATGCGAGTGATGATGCGAGCAAGCAAGCGGAAGTAAAGCATTCAAAGATTGGAACAGTCAAAAACAGCAATAAACTATAACATCTTGTTGGAAGTAAGAAAAGAAACATCGAAGCTAATTAGACAAACTAAAAGAAAATATGAAAACAATCACCTTAATGAAATAGAAAAAGATTTCCTAAAAAAAAAATAACACCCGAAACTTTTATAAAACATTTAAAACTAAATTAACAGGCTATCAACCGCAAAGTCTTTGCTTCCAAAAGAAAAACGGACAATTAGCTCTAAATAACCAAGACAATTGCAAAGAACTTGCGAAATATTTTGAACAAATACTAAACTGTCCTGAGCCTTTAAACAAATTACCAATACTAAACCCTAAACAAACAAACCCAGATTAATTACCACCGAATGAAGATGAAATAATTAGGCAAATCAAGCGGCTTAAAAATAACAAAGCTTCTGGTGAAGATGGAATCACTGCTGAACTTTTGAAATCCGCTGGTCCAGATACAATCAAGGAAATAACCAAAATTCTACAAGAAGTTTGGCGAACCGAACGGATTCCGGAAGATTGGAAAGGTGCTCTAATCCATCCACTACACAAGAAAGGAGATAGAACGGATGTAAACAACTATAGAGGGATATCTTTTCTCCCAGTTTGTTACAAGATTCTATCTCAATGTCTACTAGACAGAGCACAGGGACAGTTAGAACCTAAAATTGGTGAATATTAAGCAGGTTTTCGACCGGGCAGATCCTGCCCTGAACAGATCCTGAATGAAAGTTGACCCTAAGACATCAAAAACTGTACAATAAAAATCTCGTCTGTACATTTGTGGATTTCAAAAAAGCATATGATTCTATTGACCGCGAATATTTATTCCCAATCTTGAAAGAACAGGGACTAGATCTGAAAACGCTGGCAATTATTAAAGCAACATTACCTAACACAAGGTCAAAAGTTAAATTCATGGGTGACATCTCAGAGCCTTTCGAAATTAAAACTGGAGTGAGACAAGGAGATGGACTCTCGCCACTATTATTTAACTGTGTTCTAGAAAAAGTAATAGAGGAGTGGTGTTAAAAAAAGTCGGAACTGAATATTGACCAGCCCATTAAACTGGGGAAAACCAACATCAAAATTGATTGTCTGGCGTTTGCTGATGATCTAGCAATTTTAGCTCAAGATGTATCAATGGCACAGAAACAGCAGAAAAGTTAGGACTCCAAATATCCTTTGAAAAGACACAATACATGACCTGCAACAGACTAAGAACACCATTTCTAAAAACAAAATATGGTAACATCAGACGAGTCTCTCAATTCAAATATTTGGGTGAAATAGTCATGGAAAATGGGTTGGAAAAAGCGGCCAATAAGGGTAGATGTCAAAAAATGGAAACGACATTGAGACTACAAAAAATGCCTATCTAAAAACACAAAACTGAGACATTACAATACAGTTATTAAGTCAGAATGTCTATATGAGGCAGAAAAGCTCATTTTGAATAGAGAGACATCGAGGACATTGAAAAGAAGGAAAGAAAAATCATAAGAAAAATCCTAGGCCCCAAACAAATAATAGCACAACATACCGACTTCGAGAAAACCAAGAAATCAAATCAATCAGCAGATATACATAGCGACATGAGAAAAATAAGACTTAAGTTTTACGGACACATAAAACGGATGAATCCGAGTAGACTAACTAGACAAATAGTCGAATTTTATGAAAATTGGAGTAGAACTAAAGTAGAAATAATTAAATGGATTGCTGCAGTTAAAGAGGACCTAAGATCAGCAAATATTACACAAAGTGAAATTCAGGATAGGGGTTGTTTCAGACACAAGGTTGACGTTTGGAAGGTTGGCCAGGGAGAAAAATGTAGGAAGACTGGAACAACTTGGTCTGACGAAAGGAACAAAGCTCATAGCGAAAGACTGAAATTAGTATGGGCGCAAAGGAAGGCTAACAACAACAAACGTGAATAATAATAATAATAAAAAAAGTTATAATTAATTTAATATATCTGGTCAATATTATCAAAAATGCAACGTTCAAAACAATTACATATACGGAAAAAGTTACCAAATTAGTGTCGAGATATTTGTCCAAAATATAATAATTGTTTTTAAAATAAACAATAGTCTAGGATCCCTCATTAAAAACAAAAAAAAATTAAAGAAATAAACTGTATAAATCAGGAGTTTATTTAACTGAGTGCGGGTCGTGTCCAAAAGTCGCTGTTGAACAAACAGGAAGATCTTTCTCCACTAGGCTCAACGAACATAAAAGAAGTTATACTAAACAACAAAATAATTATCATTATGCTAACCACTGAATGTTAGAAAAGCATATTTTCAATGATAATTTTATAATTTTACATAATGAGAATAAATCCAAAAAATTAAATCTTTAAGAGAACCTTGAAATCAACAAAAGAAAAAATTTGGATATTTTGCTAAATGATAAGCTAGACTTGAATTTTTTACCGTTATTAAACTTATACTGTCCTCCTAGACGTTGACAAAAAAATGGATTTCCCCACTATCATGTTTTATGGTGTTATTAGGTCGATGCACACTTTAGGTTGTGGTTACTTTTCTCACTGTTAGTTTAGTATATTTTGTATTTGAAAAAGGCACTGCGTGTCGAAACAATTTCTATACATACAATTTTAAATATAGTGGAAATTTTTAGATATTAACCTTTGTTTATTTATTGCAAATAATTTTGTTACATTTTAGTAACTCGCGAACAAACGAAGTGGGATACTTGAAACCTTGTGTATAGTAATATCAATAAATGGCAAATTTCAAAAGTTTGTTTTTCCATTGTTTAAAGATTACTATGTTAAGGACAATAATTCGATAATTGCAACTAATTCATTGCGTGTAATGAAATTTTGCACGAAGGTTTTAATAAACAAAGACGATTATTTAAGGATATATTAATATGATTATACTTGACTTAATGCTATTCGTTTAAATAATCTATTTTGTATATATTTGTCTCATATTGCGTGTTGGTCAATGCAAAGAATCGACAAGCAAACTCAGTGAATCATTCGGTTTTTTTCGGAATCACGGTCACTGTGTTCAGACGTTTTTTTTATGTTATCATACATCATATCGCAACTCGAACATTGCAACGCCCGTTCTGCGGATTTTTGGAGAGATTTTTCAAAGTCAATATGATGCTGAGGTTAAATCTTCGACATATTGTGTGACATTTTTCGATAACCTACTTTAACCTTGCTAAATAATCTATTTTGTATATATTTGTCAGATATTGCTTCTTGATCAGTGCAAAGAATCGACAGACAGATCCACCTGATTAATGTCGTTTAGTCATTTTTTTCGGAATCACGATCGCTGAGTTCCGATTATTTTTTGTGTTGTCATACTGCCTATCGCAACACGAGCAATCGAACGTCCATTATGCAGATTTTGGAGAGATTTTTTAGTGTCAACACGATGCTGAGGTTGAATTTTCTATATATTAGGTATATAAATATGAAACCGGAATTTTTGTATATAAATAGACGTTTATTATGTGAAAATAATAACAAATATTTTATTCCAAGTATTGCCCGTCGCTAGCTATACATTTTTCCCACTTGTTTGACAATTTGTGGATGCCACGCTAAAAAAACTGTTGATATTTTGAGGCAAATCAGTCATCGAGCCATTTTCGTAATAAGTGAAGCGCTGCTAAGTAAGTGCATATCCCATAGATGCAGATAAGTAGTAATCGGACCAAACCAAGTCTGGTGAGTAAGCCGCATGCGAAAGTATTTCCCAATTAAACGCCTCAATCGTTTCCTTAACCAGTTTTGTAGGTTAATTAACGTAAGTTAATCTTGCCAAATAATCTATATTGTATATTTATCTCATAGTGGGTGTTGGTCAATGCAAGGAATCGGCAAATAACTGCACCTGATTAATGTCGTTGAATGACTCCGTTTTGTTCGGAATAGAGGTCGCGGAGTACAGACGTTCTTCTTGTCTTATCACGCTTCATGTCGCAACTCCAGCATTGGAACGTCCGTTCGGCGGATTTTGGAGAGATTTTTAAGTGTCAACACGATGCTGAGGTTGAATTTTCGATAGATTGTGTGGCATTTTTAGATAGCGTAGGTTAACATTGTCAAATAATATATTTTGTAAGGTTCCTGTAAAAACTTCAAGGACAGCTAACATAAGGATGAATAATGACAATTAAAAAACAGTTCTAAACACAAACTTAAAAATCTTTTATTTTATAACATACATTCCAAAATTATAGGCAACTAAAGTTGATTTTTTTTAAGTAATAATTGAAACATAAAAAAAGCCTTTGGTTTTTTTACTCGTGTAAAAAGTATAAGGACAATGTAAAAAAAATCATTAATGGAGATAACTTTAATTTTTGCTAACAATTTCAAATATTTGGTTTGACATTGAAAAAAGTAACCTTTGGCAGAACTGAAAGTTTATTTAATACCACTGTTCTTCATTTCTTGCCTTCCTGTCAGCAACTGAAAAAAGGAAATGCTGTCCGTGTTTGTAAACCCTTTTTGCGAGGTCACTCCATAGGTTTTTTATTGGATTTCAATCAGGACTTTTTGTTGGTCAATCTAAAATATTCACGTTTTTACAATCTAAGCACTATTTTATAAAGCGGCTGGTATCCACTGGTCCCCTCTCTTGCTGGAAAATCCGTTCAGCTGTGATCGGTAAGACGTGCTCTGTCAGAAGTTTTATGTATCCATCAGCATTAATTTTGTCTGAAATAAATATTCGGGGACCGACTTCGTTGAAAATAAAATACCCCCAAACCATTATTGAAGATCAAGAAAATCTTTTTATCTTTTCGAAATCGTGTCAGTAAAATTTCTAGACGTGTTGTCCACCGAACATCCCACGTCATCGCTCGTTTGGCAAATTCCAGTTGCTGGAGTTTATGTCTAGGGCGGAAATGAGACTGAATCAATTTGGCTATATATTCCACATTTCCGGAAAGATTAATTGTGTTGTATATTATTTTTACACATTACACATATTTAGCTCCGTTTCTTTGATTATGTCAGCGCTTGAGAACTACCCGGTGGATGCCAATCATAAAACGACTCGTTCTTTTCTCTCCCCTGGATATTTTTTTTCGTCCCCCACTACCCTTTTTCTCATACTCTTCTTTTAATCATAAAAATTATTGGCTACAATTTCTGATATTTCCATGTTTTCAATAATAGCCAGGCAAGTCGGTTTTCAAAAGTAAGAAAGACTAATTTCACGTTTTTCGATATCGATCAGTTTATTTCCTTTCGGTACTGTTACAGCAAAATTGAAACGCAGTAACACATGGACACTCTTTTCACTGATTCTTGGGCTCTACTGAGAAGAAAAAGCCGGTTGTAAAAACTATTACTGCTTGACGCGTTTCGCTAATACTATAGCGTTTTTAGAATTAACGAGTCAAAACAAAAAGTCTTCTGTTTTTTTTTCGGAACAATTAAACTCAGGCGTAATTTTTTGTGTTATCACACTGCATGCCTCAACATGAGGAATGGAATGCTCGTTCTAGGTATATTGGAAAGATTTTCAAGTGTTAATGCGATGTTCCGGTTAAATTTTCGATATATGGTGTGGCATTTTTCGATAATGTTTGTTAACCTTGCCTAGAGCTTGAAGCTATACTGACGACTGTAAAACTGACGAGTTCAGTAAATAATGTGCGAGTGCTAATGATATAAATCATTTTTAAACTAAATTTAAGCTTTGTATTTTAAAACCTGCTAATATCTCCACATGACCTTAAAGATGTTTGGATTAAGTATATTAAGAACTACTTTATTTAATATATCATTTAACATTATAGGCTAAGTGAATATATATATATATATATATATATATATATATATATATATATATATATATATATATATATATATATATATATATATATATATATATATATATATATATATACATATATGTATATATAATATATACATATATGTATATATACTATATATACATATATAATATATACATATATGTATATATACATATATGTAAGTATAATATTTACTGATCTTAGGTCCTCTTTAATTACAGCAATCCATTTAATTATTTCTACTTTAGCTCTACTCCTATTTTCATAAAATTCGACTATTTGTCTAGTTAGCCTATTTGGATTCATCCGCTTTATGTGTCCGTAAAACTTAAGTCTTCTTTTTTTCATATTGCTATGTATATCTGTGTATTGTTTGATTTCTTGGTTTTCTTGAAGTCGATATGTTGTATTTATTTGTTTGGGGCCTAGGATTTTTCTTACGATTTTTCTTTCCTTCTTTTCAATGTCCTCGATGTCTCTCTTTCTATTCAAAATGAGTGCTTCCGCCCCATATAGACATTCTGGCTTAATAACTGTGTTGTAATATCTCAGTTTTGTGTTTTTAGATAGGCATTTTTTGTTGTAAATATTTTGTGTAAGTCTCAATGCCGTTTCCATTTTTTGACATCTACCCTTATTGGCCGCTTTTTCCAACCCATTTTCCATGAATATTTCACCCAAATATTTGAATTAAGAGACTAGTCTGATGTTACCATATTTTGTTTTTAGAAATGGTGTTCTTAGTCTGTTGCAGGTCATGTATTATGTCTTTTCAAAGGAAATTTGGAGTCCTACCTTTTCTGCTGTTTCTTTTAGAATTTCAATCTGTTTCTGTGCCGTTAATATATCTTGAGCCAAAATTGCTAGATCATCAGCAAACGCCAGACGATCAATTTTGATGTTGGTTCTCCCCAGTATAATGGGCTGGTCAATATTCAGGGCCGACTTTTTTTCACGCCACTCCTGTATTACTTTTTCTAGAACACAGTTAAATAAGAGTGGTGAGAGTCCATCCCCTTGTCTCACTCCAGTTCTAATTTCGAATGGCTCTGAGATGTCACCCATGAATTTAACTTTTGACCTTGTATTAGTTAATGTGGCTTTAATAATTGCCAGCGTTTTCAGATCTAGTCCTTGTTCTTTCAAGATTCGGAATAAAGATTCACGGTCTATAGAATCATATGCTTTTTTGAAATCCACAAATGTACAGACGAGATTTTTATTGTACAGTTTTTTGATGTCTTACGATCAACTTTAGATTCAGGATCTGTTCAGGGCAGGATCTGCCCGGTCGAAAACCTGCTTGATATTCACCAATTTTAGGTTTGGTGACTGTCCTTGTGCTCTGTCTAGTAGACATGGAGATAGAATCTTGTAACAAACTGGGAGAAGAGATATCCCTCTGTAGTTGTTTACATCCATTCTATCTCCTTTCTTGTGTAGTGGATGGATTAAAGCATCTTTCCAATCTTCCGGAATCCGTTCGGGTCGCCAAACTTCTTGTAGAATTTTGGTTATTTCTTTGATTGTACCTGGACCAGCGGTCTTCAAAAGTTCTGCAGTGATTCCATCTTCACCAGAAGCTTTGTTATTTTTAAGCCACTTGATTTGCCTAATTATTTCATCTTCATTCGGTGGTAATTAATCTGGGTTTGGTTGTTTAGGGTTTAGTGTTGGTAATTTGTTTAAAGGCTTAGGACAGTTTAGTATTTGTTCAAAATATTTCGCAAGTTCTTTGCAATTGTCTTGGTTATTTAGAGCTAATTGTCCGTTTTCCTTTTGAAAGCAAATACTTTGGGGTTGATAACCTGTTAATTTAGTTTTAAATGTTTTGTAAAAGTTTCGGGTGTTATTTTTTTTAGGAAATCTTTTTCTATTTCATTAAGTTGATTGTTTTCATATGTTCTTTTAGTTTGTCTAATTAGCTTCGAAGTTTCTTTTCTTACTTCCAAAAAGATGTTATAGTTTATTGCTGTTTTTTGACTGTTCCAATCTTTGAATGCTTTACTTCGGCTTAATACTGCTTGCTCGCAAACTTTATCCGACCATGGATGTTTTCTACGTTTTTGTAAAGGGACCAACTTTAAGGCTGTTTTAATAATTTTTTGTTTGAATTCTTGCCAGTTCTGTGCTGGTTGTTTATCAAGCTCTTCTGTTGGCTGGTTTTATTTTCGTTGGGTCGAACTTTGGTATTAGCAGTCTCTTTTGAATAAGTTTTCGAGGTTTTAAGCTAAGTTTGATTCTAGTCAAGTAGTGATCCGTGTCTATGTTAGCTCCTTTCCTGACTTGAACATTTGAAATCTCTTTATAATTGGGGTACGAAATGGCAACATGGTCAATTTGAAATTCACCTATGTACGTGTTTGGCACCTTCAGCTCTTTTGTTTTGTTATTTTCTTCTTAAAATGTGTTGACATTATTTTTAGATTAAACTGCGAACATAGTTCAACCAATCTTCTACCATTATGGTTAGTCCATATATATATTCTTCTTTGTTCTGTTAGTTGCTTGACCAGCATAGGACCCCACCCACCCCTCACATTGGAGTACCCAATGTTTCGTTTGTTGGTGGTTAGACTCATCAGGGTACCGACATATGCCCTCTTGTCAAAAATAGTCTCCTAACTAGGACACACACACACACACGCACACGCACTCGCACGCACACGCACACGCACGCACACGCACACGCACACGCACACACACACACACACACACACACACACACACACACACACACACACACACACACACACACACACACACACACACACACACACACACACAGACACACACATTTACACATATATATATATATATATATATATATATATATATATATATATATATATATATATATATATATATATCATCATCATCATCATCATCATCATCAGCCCGCATCGATCCACTGCAGGATGAAGGCCTCTTCAGCATGCTTCCAATCTTCACGGTCCTGGGCTTTCCTCTGCCACTCGGGTCCAATATACTTAACGATGTCATCAATCCATCGTGTTTTCGGTCTTCTTCGCGGACGTTTGCGATCAAGCGGTATCCACTCCAGGATTGCCTTGGTCCATCTGTCGTCCCATCGCCTCGCTATATGGCCTGCCCATCTCCATTTCAACTCTTTTACTCTTCCAATGATGTCACAGACTTTTGTTTGTTCCCTGATGCATGCGCAGAATTTTCTGTCTCGTCTTGTAATGCCAAGCATACATCTTTGCATTTCCCTCTGTGCCACCCGAAGTTTTTGAATTGATTGCGATGTGAGTGTCCAGGTTTCACTTCCGTATGTCATAATGGGTAGAACGCACTGATCGAATACTTTTCTTTTCAGGCAAAGTGGGAGTCTGCTCTTAAACACTATGTTGAGCCTACCAAATGCCTGCCAGCCTCATTTAACACGCCGTTCCACCTCCCGGGCGGTATTCCCCTCCATGGAAATCCTCTGCCCAAGATATATAAAGCTGTCCACAATCTCTAAATCCCTTCCTAGAACTGAAATTCTTCTGTCCTGAGCGAAGTTATTGAACATAACCTGACTCTTTTTCAGGTTTATTTTCAAGCCAAATGGTTCGCCAGCCCTTTGCAGTTCTTGTATGCGTCTTTGCAGCTCCTCTGGGTCTTGTGAAATGAGAATAATATCATCTGCAAATCTAAGATGATTTAAGTTTGCACCACTGATTTTTACACCATCCTGTTCCCAATCCAGTTTACGGAATAATTTTTCAAGGCCAGCCGAGAAAAGAATAGGCGATATTGCGTCACCCTGCCGTACACCTCGTTCTATATTAATTCCCACTTCAAGATCATCAAGGTGAATTGTGGCTGTAGCTCCATCATATATCGATTCTAATAGGTTTACATAGGCTTTCTCTACACCTTGGCTAAGCAGTGCATCCATTATCGCATGCTTTGAGATGGAATCAAATGCTTTTTCGTAGTCGATAAAAGTTAAGCACAGTGGCATGGTGTATTCTTTGTGCCTTTCTATAACCTGCAGTACAACCTGGATGTGATCCATTGTACTGAATCCACTTCTGAATCCTGCTTGTTCTCTTGGTTGTGCGTGATTCAGTTTTTTAATATTCTTTTAGAAATTATCTCAGTGAAAACTTTGTACATCACTGATAGATAGGAGGCTTATTGGACGGTAGTTCTTTAAATCTTCCTGTGCTCCTTTTTTATGTAAAAGGATCACTTCTACATTTTTCCATAAGTCTGGTAGTTTTTGTTCTTTGAGGCATTTTGAGTATAATTTTGCCAGTGTTTTATGTAACGTCCGACCACCAGCTTTTAGCATTTCGACAGTTACACTATCCTTTCCTGGAGTCTTGCCGTTCTTCATCAATTCTATAGCATTTGTTACTTCCTCCACTAGGATATCTGGCATTATATTATTGTTCTTCCGTGGGTATTGCTGTCCCTGACTGGCTCTGATCTTCATATAACTATATATATATATATATATATATATATATATATATATATATATATATATATATATATATATATATATATATATATATATATATATATATGTGTAAATATATTTATAATGAAAAAACATATATTTGAAAAATATATATCGGATAAGCAATAAAAAAATCCTTATTGAATGATCCATAAAAATAGCATTTTATTTTATTTGCAATATGGGAAACGTTCAAAATATCTCAGAGAAACGAATCTAAATGATTTCTTTATTTAATTCTAAACATATTCTAGGCAAACAAAAACTGTTTGCTAACAATATGTTTACATCTCATAACAATATTTCGTATATATCAAATCTGAATCAGAATTAAATGTGTTCAAATAGTATAAAGAAAAATGTTCATCACGAACTCTAAAATATATCGGAATCTGCCGCCAAGGTTTCCGAATATTTGCTAATAGCGTTAATATATGACGTTGGCTCGAGTGGAAAATTAGTTGAAAACAAACACCAATTCATATATTTAGATTCACGTACCGAAATTCGACGAGAGAAGTCGAACGTTTTTATTTTTAAAAGTAATATTTTCGAATGTACCCGTATTTTATACAATTTTCCTGTAGGATATTGGTCAATCAACTATAATTAACTAGTAGCAGATCGTTCAAGAATTATCTGTAGTTATTTATAGATAAAAAGTCGAGACAACTTTGTTTTAATTGCACCTCTAATTTGTAAATATCGAGCGGAGGTCTTCAACTATATGTTTTTCTAACTAAACACATAATTAGTTATTCTACTGGATTACTACAAATGATCATCCCTTAATCATGAGCGGATTTTTCTTATAACACACGGTATGTCGGAAAAATAACAAAACTTTTTAAATTAAAAACTGTTAGTTATTTGGCCAAAATTATTTATTTTTATTTAAAATGCATCCCTTCTGCATCTATACCGGATGCTGGTCACGTCCAGCCAAATGCTAGAATTTTTTTATGTCGTTAATTCGAACCGCCTCAATAAGTCCCGTCATGGCCTCTTGGACTTGTATAACACTGTTATAAAACGTTCCTTTCAAGGTCACACGAAGATAAATCAGGCGAATACGGAGAATGTTGAAGCACACAGACCTCACGAACTGTGACGGTCCTTTGAGATAGCGCATTATCGTGAAAAAAAAACAAACTTCCCGGCGCTCCATAACACCCAGATAATGAGTGACATGTTGGCCCTGTGGAATAGATTGGCGGAGTATAATTCCTTTAGTGTCGTGAAAACAGATCAACATTATCTTCTCTCGTGACTTCTGGAATTGCATACGGCTGTTTTAATAAGATCTTTGCAAAGTGAAAGTGAAGTGAAGTCCTTGGTCCTTATTTACTTCGTGTGGAGTAAATCGCGCACAGATTGTTTGTTTTAATTATATGTCAAAATTTCCTGAATTATTCTATGGCCGTATTTAATTCCTCCGCTATCCATCTTGCAATCGAATTCGCATTGTAGGCACCATTTCACGCACTCTTTCCACCCACTCATCGCGATTTTTGTTTTTTGTCCGGCCTGGCTTTGGATCATCTTCCACAGCATCACGACCGTTCTGGATTCGCTTATACCACTCGAACACACATATACAGGATAAACAAACTTCACCATAAACTTTTTTCATCAAATCAAATGTTTCTGTAAAAGTTTTACGGAGAGTGAAACAAAATTTTACATTACCTCTTTTTTCCATCGTGTTTTTGTGACGAGGTGACAGAAGGTATTGTCCCTTTAAGCGCTATAACTTGACAATTCTAATGATTGATGATGGATGATTCTAATGATGGCAGTCTCGTCATATAGAAGAGATATATAGCTTTCAGATAATATACTGTTTCAATAGGGATTTATTTCTTTCAATAGTATATCTCCCCATATGGAAATCATTTTTCTTGTAAAATTCTTAACATTAGTTTATTTACTAGCGACAAAAAATAAACATTTTTAGTATATTAAATAATGATTTTAAAGCATTATTTGCTAATGTATCAATTCGACCTGCATTTTTATACATCAGTATCATCACTAGCAATCTCAAATGGATTTTGAAATATAACAAATGAATTTTCATTATTGCAAAAATATTTGATTCACTCATTTAGCTTATTTTGTCCACAAACAGTTCTCGTTTTGTTCAGAATGATTTATTATTCAAAAAGGGTTCATGAATAAGTTTTCAATTCCTTTGGCTTCAAGACGAAATGTCAGATCCCCCAGCCAAGTAGGTTTATAAAGTTCTGAAATTGATTTCTGCTTTCCCATCATGAATATGTCAATTTTATTTCGAAGTTCCAAAAATCATCTTAACCGTTTGGAACGACTAAAGTACCGCATTTCACTACCGGAACAAATCACCGAACTCATGTAATACCTTCTAGAAATCGTTTAACTGGAGGTAATTCTCAGAAATAATAAAAAATATTATACATACATATATATATATATATATATATATATATATATATATATATATATATATATATATATATATATATATATATATATATATATATATATATATATATATACACTAAGTGATAGAAAAAGGAAAACCGAGAGATAATGATAAAATTTTGAAAACTGTTTTTGTTAAACAGTACAACTGATTGAATAAATTTGAATGAATGAATTTGAAGATCTAATTACCACGAGTTAGAGAGCTACAATCAGTAAAGGGTGGATCGACCTTCACTTTGTACACATTCATGGAGGCATCTAGACATTGATCTAATTAGGAGGTCAATTTCCTCTTGAAGTGTAGGGTCCCATGTTACTTGAATTTCACCCCGTGGTACCTCCAACGTCTGTAGATGGTGTGGCAATCTGAACAATATCCCACACATGGGAATATTATTCCCGCTCTATTGCGGAAAGGTCCGAGGACCTCGGTAGCTAAGGCAGTAAATTCATTTGGGCTCCTTCAAAATGACGTAAAGTAGCACGTGCAATGTGTGGGCGTGCATTATCCTGCTAAGATTTGGAAGTGTTCCAAGGTACGGTAACAAATGGGGGTCTACTATTTCTTCGACATACCGCTGAGCCGTCACACTACCTTGGACAAAAACTAGAGGTGATCTATGTGCGATGGCACCCCAAACCATGACACCCACTATGCGATGTACGTGCATCTCCATGAAGAACTCCGGATTTCGTCGTTCTTCGCGATATCTTCTTACGAACACGGCCGTCATCACCACCTATACAGAAGCGGGACGTGTCACTAAAAACAACACGATTCCATTCCGCATCCCACTGATGTCTTTTTCTACACCACTCCAGCCGTTGACGCCGATGTTCCGCCGATAAAGCCGGATATGGTCTGTAAGAAACGAGCCCAAAAGATCTGATTCTGCGTTAGATTGTTCGTATTAGTATTGTACAATTAACCTTCCATGGTCTTGGTTCCACTGGTTAGCAATTGACCTTGAAGTTAAAAAACGGTCTATTTGGCCAAAAACCGAAGACGACATTCCTGAAGTTCGGTCTTGGATGGACGTCGTCCTGTGTCTCTAGCTCGTTGTTGTCGACCTTCTTCGACCCACGCTCGTCAAGTTCCCAACACTGACTCAACAGTCCTATTCATTCTTTTCCAATTTCCTGAAAAGATTATCTGGCCTCCCTTAAGCCTACAATGCGGCCCCTCAAATTGTATCAACGGCGAAAATTTGCACGTCTTCGTACTCTGGGCATGACTTTTTTAAAGAAATTAAAGTGCATTAAAACAAATCACTGTCAAATCGTAAAAGTTACTCAAATGATGTATCTTTAAGAAAAAGTGACAGTGCCAAAAACTTTTTTATACGAACAAATGCTGCGTTAAACAAGTATACAAAATATAATTTATTTTATGTCATGTATATATTGTCGGTATTATATTATTATGTCATTTATTTATATATATATATATATATATATATATATATATATATATATATATATATATATATATATATATATATATATATATATATATATATATATATATATATATATATATATATATATATGTATATATAGGAAGGTCTTGTTTTATTGTGATAGCATTAGACTACGTACATTTTTCTCGGGGTTCTATATATCGTTGTTCTATATATGTATTGTTTTTGGCTGCACTTTTGCCGAAGAAAGTTATTTCATAGCTTTAAAAATAAAAAAGTTATTGTCAATTTTTTGAACATGTGACATGAGGTTAATTAGCTGCGAGTTATACTTACACAATTCATATGAAACGGTCGGTAGTACGTATTACATTCAACGGAATTGTCGCGAGTTAAATTGGCTGGTAAATTTCTCATACAACTCATACAATAATCAACATCCGACGACGACGACTTTCGCACTGGTTGAGCTTCGTTTTTTGGCTGGCATTTCTTGTGTGGATTGTCGTCGCTTTTTTGCGCTGTGTTTCTTCTTCTTTTGCTTTTCCTTCAGCACGGCAAAATTTTCTGGTGAAGTGAGAATGGTGCTTTTCATTGGATGACCCCCGCGGTCGGACAAAGGTGTTGCTGATCTAACTAGTCCAACTCTAGACAAAACTGAGGAAAGACTTGACGAACGTGGCAACGTGACAATTGTGTTGCACTTGATGTTGATGGCTCTTCGCTTTCCTCTACAGCAACCTCCATTAAAATAATGCGTTGCTACTCTTCCTCTATTCTGAAATATCATTATTTTTCCCCTATGCAAGATAACTTCGAAAAATGCACTTTTCTCATTTATGGAGATTTTTTGTTTTGAACACAAATTTGTTGGTTTGCTTCAGCTTATATACAAGGAACACGAGCTATGTGTGTGTGTATATATGAGCATTTTGTTAGTTGCTTGACCGGGGCGAAGCCCCACTTATCCCGTACATTGGAGGGCATATGTTTCGTCCGTTGGTGGTTAGACTCATTAAGATACCGACATATGCTCTCTGGTCAAGAATGGGAAGACCCTATCCACAGTCAGCAATCCTTGTTTTCGCCGACTTCCCATCGGATGGCGTATATATGGAGTGTTAGATTTCCATGGACTGCATCCAGTGAAACAATAGTAGCGGATTGTCATTATACACCCAACGGTTGGGTTCCACAATCTCATGTGAAACACACAACAACCTGCGTCTCCGCCTAAATGTTGCTTCAAATCATTGGCACATCAAAGGGCTATGTCTAGATCCCTGAGCCCAATCCAGCAAAAGTCTCACACATGTTACACAGCAGATATGTGGGATGCAGGATTTATCTTAATGGCGCACAGGAAAATCACGTTAAGGAAAATCACAGTAACCCAAATTATATTTGGTTACTAATGGTGTGAAATTTCGACGCTGAGAGCTAAAAGTTAATTTTCTACACACATAACAAAAACTATCCGGGTGATTTAAATACTTTCTGACATATTTAGTCTTAACGAATATCAATAAATTTAAATTTGTTGACTATGATAGCTATCTAACATCAGAAATTACGTTATTCCAATATAAATACGTATATGAGGTGAAATTGAATATATAACTGTCACAAAAAACTGATGGTGACTGGAAAAAAAAACATTGTTTATGTAATGAGAGTAGATAAGTACATCAATTCTTCTATTGGAACCTGTGATGTGATGCACTAAACTTGAACAGATTTACCATTAAACACCAAAACACTTTTTTCAACTGCTCGACGCACGTTTCGCTAACCATGTTAGCATCATCAGGAGATTATTTAATCTAATTCTAAAACTAAACTATGTTCTATTTATATGAAAACCGTACCTAACGAAGCGTGTAAAAATCATGTACCGTGAAGTTTAGTAAGCCTTACATTAATAATTGAAAAAGTTGACTGAAAGGAATCGGTCCTTTATCGCGGTTCATGATTTTCTTACATTTTTCTATTTGAATGCCTTCATATGCATCCAAAGCCCTATTATTATTAACACTTTTAATTAGTCTTAAATTATTAATATCTATACTGTGGTCATGTTCGATTGCATGTTGGGCAACACAAGATTATTCATTTCTCCCATATCTAATGTGGGCAATATGTTCTTTATATCTTGTCAATGGATCTATTTGTTTGCCCAATATACCTTCGATCACAGTCTTGACAACTAATTTCGCAAATCCCCGACTTTTCATCCTGCTCTACTTTATCCTTTGGATTACCCAGAATTTCTCTTAATTTATTATATGGTTTGTACACAACCTTAATGTCCACTTTTTTCAAAATTTTGTCTAGTCCTCTTGTCAACTGGGCATCAAATTGTATTACCATGAATTTCTTGGTGTTCTGATCCTTTTGAAAAGTCGAATATTCTTTCAATAATTTTCTGAACTTATGTTTTCTAATTACTTTATCTATAATGTTCTTATTATAACCATTCACTTCAGATACCTCCCTAATTAATTTTAATTCTTTGTTATAATTATCTTTATTTAAAGGAAAATTAATTAATCTATTTACCATAAAATTTAAACTAGCCATCTTATTTTGAAAGCTATGATTTGAATCGTTAGCAATGTATCTCGAAGTGGTGGTGGTTTTTCTGAAAATATCAAAATCTAACCTATTTTTATTATTTCTACTGAGTAACACATCCAGAAATGGTAAACTATCGTTGTTTTCGAGTTTAGCGTGAATATTATATTTTCGGATTTACTATTTAAGTTCTTAATAAAATCATCTAAATTTTCATTTTTCGAATAGAAAACGGCAAAAATGTCATCCACATATCTTAACCATACCTTCGGAAAGTAACTGAATTCATCTTTTGCCTCGGTTTCAAATTTACTCATAAATAAGTTGGCTAAGAACGACGACACAGGATTGCCCATTGCCGTTCCTTCTTGTTGTTCATAAAACCTGTTATTAAGCTGAAAACAATTTTGCTTCATACATAATCTTGTTAAGGAGATATACTCAGAAACAATTTTGTTATTAAAACCGTTTAACTCGAGTAACTTCCTTAGGTATTTCAAGGTATGTGGAATCGGGACACTCGGAAACAACGATGAAACGTCAAAGGAAACCAAAACCTCACCTTCCTGTAGATGTGTATTTTTAACTTTTACTATGAATTTTGTTTAGTTTATCACAGAACATATATATATTTATATATATATATATATATATATATATATATATATATATATATATATATATATATATATATATATATATAAAGTTAAGAAAATTATTGAAAGAATCTTCGACTTTTCAAAAGGATCAGAACACAAAGAAATTCATGTTAATATCATTTGATGCCCAGTTGACAAGATGATTAGACAAAATTTTGAAAAAAGTGGACATTAAGGTTGTGTACAAACCATATAGTAAATTAAGAGAAGTTCTGGGTAATCTAAAGGATAAAGTAGAGCAGCATGAAAAGTCGGGGATATACGAAATTAGTTATCAAGACTGTGATCGAAGGTATATTGGGCAAACAAAAAGTTCCATATTGACAAGATATAAAGAACATATTGCCTTTACACGCTTCGTTAGGTATGATTTTCATATAAATAGAACATAGTTTAGCTTTAGAATTAGATTAAATCATCTCCTGATGATGCTAACATGGTTAGCGAAACGTGCGTCGAGCAGTTCAAAAAAGTGTTTTGGTGTTTAGTGGTAAATCTCTTCAAGTTTAGATAAGTACAATCAAATATCATTACAAAATTCCTGTGACAAAAACAGTGTTTATCAGTGATATTGAATTTAAATATCAAACCATGTGCACCTCTTTTCCCTTGATGTAATAATTTCTATGCATCCTGTATATTTCCCAAATTTGCTTCACTTTGGTTTATGTTTCGTCTCAGACTTAAACCCGCCTACGCTGACCAAAACTGTTTATTAAATTAAGAGCTGTGTAACACAGCTGTCTTGGATTATTTTAAAAAATCATGTCATTGGGGGGGTAATATCTGAATATATGTCGAGAATCCTAAAGTGATAACGAAGAAAGTGTTAAAGTTGTATCGAGGAACAGGGATTTTACTGTTAACTTAACTATTTGTGATATTTAATCATATTCATGTTCTTTTGTTATTTTTCCGCGAATCACACAACTGAACATAATTACGTACTGACAATATTTTTGCCAAATTGATAATTATGCATGACTGGTTTTAAATAAATGAATGACCCCGGACAAAAATTATTACAAATAATTTATTTTCAACATTTCGAAATAATTTTAATGTTTATTTAAAAAAAAAATAACATTGTCATTTTACAGTCGAGTACAAAAATTAGTGAACAGCTGTATTTTTTTTTGTTATTTCATACTAATGTACGGGTGCCATTGAACGCTTCGGAGTGCAGCCTCAGAGAACAATTGTTAATATTTTTTATGGAAAATGTTTTTGTTGAAACTTTTGCTTGAATTGCTTTATACACATTTCTTAATCCTTAATTCCATTCTTAATCCCGAGGCTATTATAATTTTTTTGATGCAGTATTGTAAATTTTATTAGGTACTAAAAACTTAGTACAAATGATTATAATTGGTCCTTAAATACACCTGGTCGCAGTGGTTTGGTGGGTTAGTGGCCTGCCTGGCAATCCAAAGGTAGCTGGTTCGATTCCAGCGCTCGGATGGGTGTTTTTCTTTAATTCTTCTGTCCGTCTTACTTCCTACCCTACACACACTTATATACACTTACATTACACACACACACACACACATACTCCCACACATATCCACACCTAAATGTCTGTGATTGATTCTAGGCAAGAGTGTAAAATCTGAAAAAGAATTACCCTTAGTCACGCCAGTTAAAGGTTGGGTAAGGCCAGGATGCCTGCTGAGAAGTGTTCTACTTTGGTCACTCGCCACTTGGTAGGCTTCCTGATAGACTTATGGATAGGCACATAACCAAGGGTTGATAGACTGACTGAGGAGGTTGCTGGCCTGGGTTTGTCGGTATCTGATGTCCGTAGTTCGGAACCCACGTTAAGCTGTAGGTCCAATCGCTAAATAGTCTTAGATGCTGATGCACCTCTAACCGTAAATCCTTTCCTTTTTTGTCCTTAATTACACTGTTTTTTTTAATGAAGGCATTAAAAATTATTTTACATAAGATTTTTCGTGATTATTTAGGTATGCATTTTTGCATAAATTTTAATTAAAAAAAAACAGTGGCTGAAGTATTACTGAAGAACAAAAAGATGAGTCAAGAAACTCTACTGGCATTTAAGACAGAAAATCCAAGAAAAATCTATCACTGTTGTTTTATTAGGTTGTTCGGAAAGTTCGTAAGGATTTTTCATGAGCTGCTCTTTCAACGCTTGAAATCAAAAATCTGTGTTGGATTATAATGTTCAACTCTACAGGTCTAGTGGACCTTGACTTCGAGTTCTTTTACTCTTCTTTTACATTTTTCTGCCCAACTCCTTACTGTCCAGCCATTTCTTTCTCGGTCGCTCTCGGCTTTTCTTTCTCCCTTTACCCCTCATCACTATTCTTTTAACTCATCTCTCGCCCGGCATCCTCGCTATGTGCCCTAGCCACTATAGATCTAGCCTTCTGCGCTCTCACCACCTAAACATTGTTTGGTTTTTTGTACAGTTCTTCTATTTCTCTATTTGTTCTTCTTTCTTTCTTTGTTTTAATATAAATTACAATTTCACTTGGTTTTTTTATGTATATTTATTCATAACGAAACTTGCAAGTCTGCACTACACAACAGCCAAACCGAAACTGCTACAAATATCAGGAAAAAAAAATGGCTCCAAAACCAAATGATATCGTGATACCTGCCCCACTCTTTATTAATACTCTTCAATGTTTTTTTTTCGATATTAGAGAAATTTGGGCCGTGTTTTATTTGAAACTTCTTTTTAACAAAAAAATTAATCTTGGAATGTTTTATATATAATACACCTACACAGTATCCAAATCGTTTTCTATTTCAGTAATATAGTTGTTTGATTAGTACCCTTTGAATATATATTTAAATATATTCAATGAAGTAGAAATACCTCTATAATTTCTTTAATAACGTAGAGAAATCGATAAAAGAAATATTACACTTTATCTTTAACGGTAACATTTTGTAATGGATATATATATATATATATATATATATATATATATATATATATATATATATATATATATATATATATATATATATATATATGTATATATATATATATATATATATATATATATATATATATATATATATATATATATATATATATATATATATATATATATATATATATATATATATATATGTATATATATTTGGTTTTTGGCTGTGGATAAGGTCTTCCTATTCTTGATGGTATCATATATGTCCATACCATCAAGAATAGGAAGACCTTATCCGATTGAAAAAACAGCGACTTCCCGCCACTCAAACCTCCGAACGGTACTCTTTCCCCAAATAAAACGGTTACCGTTACCCCCAAATTAAATCACGAAATGAGCGAAGGCGAAATTATTTCCATCAGCGGGGAGTCGTCCGACACGGATTTCGAAGCGTGCTCGGCAAAGAAAAAGCGACGCACAAAACGAACTAGACGATCCTCCGAGGAGGAAAAGAACCGAGATCAAGTACCCCGGAAAAAGACTGCCGGAGAGGCAGGTCCAAGCGGTGCCCCAACAGCGACTTCAGTAGCCAACGTGACTATTGAAGCGAAAGCACCGGTCGCAAAGGCCGAAAAAGTGCCACCGGTGGTACTTCGCAGCAAAAATCATTATATGAAGGTAATGACCTTCATTGCAAAAGAGAAAATAGGAACGGACTAGGCGAATCGCCCAGAAGGGGTGAAGATTCAGCCAAAGATAGCCGGCGATTATCGCAAGCTGACGGCGTTCCTCGAAAAAGAAACCATCGCTTTTCACACCTTCGACACGTGTGAAAAGCAACTTCACGTATTACTCGGGAACATCGTGGAAACGGTTTCGGAACAAGAAATCCGAGAAGAGCTTGTCGAGCTAGGTTTCACTCCGTCGAAAATCCAGAGGTGGAAAAACAAAAAGGGGCAACCACTTGCCTTAATCTATGTGATCCTCCCCAAAGACCAAAAGGGGATCCATAACATCAAGTACCTGGTCCACCAGAAGATAAAGGTGGAAAACATTAAATCCAACGGGGAGACCTTGCAGTATTACAACTGCCAGGTCTTTGGTCACACGGCAAAGAAGTGCCACGTGCTCCGCAAATGTATGAAGTGTGCGGCCAACCACGCTTCAAAATAATGCAAAAACCGAAGAACGCTCCGGCTAAGTGGGCTAACTGTGCTGGTCCACACTTGGCTAACTCAAAAGCCTGTCCCCAAAGACCCCCGAATAAGGGCGAGGGAAAGAAAAATCAGACGACTGCACCATCTAAATCTTCGCCGAAAATTCCGCCCCCATCGTTTGTTTGGGGGTCACAAAACCAAAGTCCGCTCCTAGGATGGAGGCTCCAAGGATTCAGTTACCGAACTTCACGGTAATGATGGAACAAATGATGCAGCAGATGGCTGCTAAGTCCAAGCTATGGCTCTACCAAAAGCAGATGACCTCTCTTCGACCATCAGTCGAGAAGAGGAATAAAATTGACAAGTTCAAGCAAGAAATTCTTTGTTACAATGGAACTCTTAACCCGGCTGCTTGATGAGCCAAATTGTCTCGCCGAAGATAATACACGATATTATCCGAGGTTTGAAAGTCAGAAAAGTTCCTGGTCGCGACCGCATCTCACCGATGCAGCTGAAACGGCTACCTAACAAGCAAATTGCGCAGTTGACTAACTTTGTCAACGCAATTTTCAGACTCCAGTATTTTCCATCTCTATGGAAACATGCCCAAATCATCGTAATCCTCAAAAAAGGAAAAAGCCCACAAGGGCCAAGTAGCTACAGGCCGATTAGCTTGCTTAGCGCCCTCGGTAAGATCGCCGAAAGAGCAATTTTACGTGCTCTGAACGGTGTTCTTGCCGATAAGAATATTCTGCCGGAAGAACAGTTTGGTTTCCAGAGGGAATACACAGCCGTCCATCAGGAGGCTCGTCTCTCGACGGAGACCAGGCAGGGGTTCGACAGAAGGCGACACACGGGAGCTGTCTTTGTAGACCTCTCGCAAGCATTCGACAGAGTCTGGCATCTCGGACTCATAGTCAAGATGCTCAGACTCGGTATATCGACCGACCTAGTCAAGCTTTTGGCATCATTTCTGACTGGACGCACTTTCCAAGTTCTCGTCGATGGTGCTCTTTCATCCGTTCAACGAATCGAAGTGGGAGTACCGCAAGGTTCCCCTCTTGCCCCCGTAATCTTCAATGTCTACATGGTGGACTTTTCAAAGATTCCGCACATGCAGACTGCATTTTATGCTGATGATAGGGCTTTTTATTCGTCGGCCAACGCTCCCTAAGTGATTACATCCAGGCTCCAAAGGCAGACGTTGAAAGCTTCGAGATGGTTGGTCGAATGGCGACTAGCAATCAATCGCAGCAAAACCCAGGCTGTCTTTTTTGCCCGAAGAAAGCCGATAATCTGCCAGAATATCCTTTTACACGGAATCCCTATAAAGTGGGCCAAATCGGCTCACTATCTGGGGCTCGAGTTCGACAAGGCTCTTACGTGGATGTCGCATCTCAAGAAAGCCACTGGGAAAGCATACGGAATGCTCCGTATGCTGTACCCCTTAATCAACAGAAGAAGTAAGCTCACGCGACAACCAACTAACCCTGTACAAGTCCATGGTCAGATCAGTCCTTATTTACGGACATCCGGCCTGGTACCCGTTCCTCCCAAGGTCATCAATTAAAAGACTTTAGTCTTTTCAATCACGTGCGCTTCGCACTATAGTAAACGCTCCCTGGTTTGTAAGGAATGCGCAAATCCACCGGAAGACAGATATTCCAGAGTTTCAGACGTTCCTGTCCAGACCACTGGACAAATTCCTAGCGACGGCGTCCCTTTCGGACAATCCGCTAATCAGAGCCACGGCAGCTTCATTGGCGGCCGTTGCCCCAGTGTGATCACTCACGTCGGTCACCACAATCCTGCCTAAAGAACGGCAAATAAACCCTCCTTATAAACGACATTGTCGCGACATCCGGAAAAAATCAGAGAATACAAGTCAGGGCCTTCGGGTCAACTTACCATCCAGGAAGAATAAGCAAGTAATCTAACCTTCAGTTCGAAGCTGTCTACCGAGAGAGCAAAGACTTGGAAATACCAGATGAGATTTTGGCGAAACGTCTTCAAGAATGTGAAAATTCCTTAAACGAACGGATTGACACTCGGAAGAAAAATTCTAACATTTTTTCTTCATTCTAACATTCTGTTTTGTTGGTTTTTTGTATGGTCATAATAATAAAATATATTTTTAATAGTGTTTCATTATTTTTGTTATCCAGTATAGTACTTAAAAATTAATATGCATCTGCTATACATGCTGTTCTTGTAATTTCAATATCATTTTTTAAAACAATTATGTACTTATGAAATAGATATTAGTCGAATACAATGAAACAAAAATTCTCTGTGAATTCGGTATTTTTTTGTTTTCTTGCCTGCAACCGTATCTGATGGAATATCAAGCATCTCGTTTTGTTCGCGAAGTAGAATGTGGGAAAAAGCGGTCGCTGATTTCAAATTCTCCAACTTAACGTTTTAACACCAAGAAAGTAACAATTTAGGCATTGCTGTTTGATGGTTTATATAACTTAATTTGCGATTAATTATTTAGTAATCTATATCAGTCACGCCACCACTTTATTTTGGCGTCATTTATTTTTTGTGATATTTGTTAGAGTTTGCGATTAGTAGTGAAATTGTTGTAACTTAAATTTAGTTATTACAACTTAACTCAATAAAACGACCATTTATCGTTTATTTAAGCAATGGGAAAGATCCAGAAGGCAGGAAAATGGGTACCACATCATCTGAACGGCAGACAGAAAGGTAAAGCGAAAAACGGTGTGCGAAGTTTTGCTTTCTTGGCATGAAAGAAAGACTTTTTTGCATCGGATCGCGACTGGAGACGAAAAGTTAATATATTTTGAGAATCCAAAACGCAAAAAATCATGGGTTCACCCATGACAACCATCCAGATCGACCGCAAGACCGCATCTCTTCGGAAAGAAAACTGCTGTGCATTTGGTGGGATCAGAATGCTAGGTGCAAGAGTTAATACCATTCGCTACTGTTAATCAATGATCAATTTGAATGATGCATTGATCAAAAATCGACCAGAATGGGTTACAGGACACGGAAAAGTGATTTTGCTGCAAGACAACACGTCTTCAGACACAGCGCAAGCGGTCCAATACACCATTTCTACATTTGGCTGGGTACTCTTGCCCCACCCGCCGTACAATCCAGATTTGACTCCTTTCGACTTATTCTCATCTATGTCTCACGTACTTTCCGTGAAATACAATTACGAAGATGTTAAAAAATGACCTGAAGACTGGATCACCTCAAAAGATATACTGTTATTATGGAAAGGTATCCACACATTGTCAGAGAGATAGGAAAAATGTTCAGTTAGTGATGGCGCATACTTTGAACAAACCATTTTTTAAGTTTCTCCCTAGTTACACGTGTTTTTTTTAAGAAAAAAATAGAAACTACTAACCGTCACAGCTGGTAAATGAGAATTTCTCCACGCTGAATTTTAAGTAGTAGTGACTTGCACATGTTTCCCTGTAACATTGAAATTTTTCAAAACCTGTTGCTTATCAACAATACCATAAGCGATTGCCTATCAACAATACCATTATGCGATAATTTTTATGCAAAATTAACAGTAACTAATATTTATTATTACATTATTTTTATAGGTTTACACAAATAAGCACAAAACTATACATCAACTCGAGGACAACAACTTTTGTCAAGATATCTGGTTAGCTTTGGTGCAGCGATTTAAGAATCGCTGCACCAAAGCTAACCAGATATCTTGACAAAAGTTATGGAACATATGTTAAAAAGGGCACAATGTTGCATTGTTACTAATAAAGGCTCACATTTAATTGACATAATTTTCAAAAATTAATTAATACAAAGATACTATAGAAAAAAAAGTCTTGTTTATTTTAAAATATAATAAATATATCATCATCATATATCCCGTTTATAGCGCTATCCGCCTTTGGGTTCCTAATCGCCAGTTATTTCTATCCTCCCAGATAATAAATATATAAAATATGTAAATAATTAAAATGATATTATGATACTTGACCCTTCATCCTTTAGTTAAATGATAATTCCTTAAATTAAATTAATATCACTTAATTGACTATATGATCGTAAAAAAATAAGCTTGCGTTAATCATCTGTCATATCGTGTATGTAATTAAAAAATATTTATTTGCGTTATTTTTATTATTTAAACAATTATCCATATAAGGGCCGGTTCTACAATGCAAGAATATACCAGGTATAAGTTATGCTTGGAATAAGATTTGAAACGCCCGTTATACAGAACGGGCCGTCTCAAATTGGATTCCAATTATAGCTTACCAGGTGTGTCCGTAACTCCTTTCCGTTTTTTTCGCTAAAGAAAACATGTTATTTACAATGGATAGTTAAAATGTATTTATTCAAAGTATTGTCCATTTAATTCCATATATTTTGCCCATCTCTCAGGCAATTTATGGATGTCATTCCAAAAGAACAGTTTCTCCTTTGAGCTAAACCATTCATCGATCCAGTTTTTAACTTCTTCAACATCGGCGAAGTGCGGCTCTACAAGCGCGTGGCCCATCGATGCGAAAAAGTGGTGGTCGGATGGAGCCAGGTCCTGAGAGTACGGCGGGTCACCTTATCATGTCTTTTAGCGTATTGTGGACGTTTTTCGCTCAATGCACAGTTCAAATTGATCATTTGTTGTCGGTAGCGATCAGTATTAACTGTTTCTCCCGGTTTCAACAGTTCATAATATATGACGCCAACCTGGTCCCACCAGACACAGCGATTTGGCCTTGCAGTCGATGGGCCGGCTACGCCAGGTGATAACCATAATTTTTTCACTTGGGATTTCCGAAATAAATCCATTTTTATCAACCGTTACTATTCTATGCAGAAATTACTTCCTTTCATACCTTTATAGCAGTATTTCACTGACGATTTTTTCGATTTTCTAATTGCCTGTCATTCAATTCATGTGGCACCCATCTTCCCATCTTATGGATTTATCCCATCGCTTGTAATCGTGCACAAATTACGACTCGGTTCACATTCAACTTTTCTGTCAATTGTTTTTGAGTTTGTGTTGGGTCTTTATCCAATAACTCCTGCAATTCCGCATCTTCAAACGTTTTTGGTCTACCAGGACGTTCTTTGTCTTGAACGTTGAAATCACCACATTTGAATTGTCGAAACCACGTTTCACATGTTCTTATGGTTGGAGCATGCTTATCGTTAGTCTTAACTAGTAAACAATGACTTTCAGCGACTTTTTTCTTTTGATGAAACAAGAAAGTAATGCGTGCCGCAAATGCACGTTTTCAGGTACAAAACTCGACATTTTCAAAAAATTATAAATCTATAACGCTGTTATTTTGGCGGAACGTAACTTGTGTAGTTTTGAGGTTAATGTCAGTAGAATCAAATAACATGTGTATCAAATTATAACATTGCATACTTATGGCTAGTGAAATCTGTTACAAAAACCGGAAAGTAAATACCGACATACCCGGTAAAGCTTTGTTGACACGTCAATTAGTCACCATAACCCAGTGCGGTTTAGTGGATTTCAGTAATGATGTAATAGTAATGATAAAAAAAAATTAAAACTAATTTTTCTGAAAATATAAAAATATATTGTACTTCTAAATTAAATTTGAATTTTTATGACAGATACATTCTATGGGGGAAATCTTTACTGTGACGTGTTTTCAGGATATTTATATAGTTTGGAAAGCTACTTAAGATGTTATTAAAAATATTCCGGATACTTCAAATCGAAATGATGTGTGGGAAGAATTCGGGAAATGGCGAAAGATCGAAAACAACTTCTATAAAATTAAGCAAGCAATATGACCTAAAATACGTCAATCCCATAGGAAACTGGGAGATAATTAAATATAACAAATTTTGTTTTTATTGTATAGTGGTTGTCGCATTTTTTTGTTCTCCAGTCAACATTTCAAAAACAAAAGTTCTACTATTTAAAAGCATGTATATCTTATGTGGTCTATGGCTCCGACCTTCCCTTCAGACATACATCGACGTTCAGCTTGAGGCCAATACTCAAAGATTGCATGGCAAGGACTTCAACAATTCTTGAATAGTTTTCATGGCCTCTTTTCAAAGTACCAGGGAAAATTATTACGAAAATTATCGACGAAAGTTGGTGTGAGCGAATCAGTTCGACGGATTTTTCAGCAAATTACCCCTTTTTCGCTCTATTTAGTAGTACCACAAGAGTTTGAACTCTTGTTTTTTTTTCTTTGTTTCTTGTTGTTGTTCTTTGTTTTTTCTTGTTTCTTGTTTTTTTCTTTCTTGTTTTTTCTTGTTTTTTTTGTTGTTGTTCTTTGTTTTTTCTTGTTTCTTTCTGAAGAAGAACTTTTCTTCTTCAATATATCGAATTTGAATTGATTCAATAACAATTCAATATAAAGATATGTTCGCTGCGTGCAAACAAAGCAATGATATTGGTGGTGTAGCTGGAAATGCCAAGACTGTTGGCCTCCTGTTTGAAAAGGAGACAGGCCATCATCGGATGCGTCTTCAGTAAGAGTTTGAACTCTCTAGAGTCACTTGGTGGTCTGTTGCAATTCTTTTTGTAAACCGATTTTTTCTAGTGCGTTCTGAAAATAAGTTGTAACTATTTCGAGTAGCAGTGCGCTGTCAGGTGTTGTTACAGACTTGAGTACGAAGATGGTCAGAATGATTGGGGAAGAGTTGAATTTGACTCATTTCGGTATGAGAAAAATTAACAAAATTGGCTAAAAATACCACAATTGGGTATGAAATAAATCTGAGCGGAAATGATTTCGAAAAACCATTCACAGAATAAAAAGGACAACAGGTGGGAAACACGTTGACTTTTTCGGGTGTGAATTTAAAATTAGCCTCATTTTGTAGAACATGTCATTACTGGTGACGAGTCTTAGATTTTTGAATAAGACTCGGAGACAAAGCGCCAGAGTCAAGAATGACACACTCCAACTTTACCACGGCAAAAAAACACAAAATGTGCAAATTAAAAGTATGCTGATTTGCTTTTCGATAGCCAGGGAATCGAGCATAAGGAATTTGTACTTTAAAGCCAAACCAATTAGCTAAAAGCGATTCCAGTATCTGAGCTTTAGCATTGCTATGATGAGTGGACAAGGCGTCTCCATCACTTGTGTGCTACTTTGAAGGAGATAATGTAGAATTATAGTTTCAATTTGATAAAAAAAATATAAAATATCAGTGTCATTTCTCTATCAACACTCCTCGCATCAGGTTTCGTAGCCGTAGTTGTTTTCCGGAGTGTGACTGTTAAGTATATGCCCAAAAAAAATTTCCTTAAACGATTCGAAATAATTTTTTATTCATTTTAATTTTAAACTAATAACATTTTGTTTTAAAAATTGATCTTTTTCACGGGATATTTTTGACGCATCTTGTATATATATAATATGGTAAATATACAGGGCCTGATATTCCCGTATACCAAAATGCGTCCGGTTTGCGCATGACGTCACACGTTGAGTAAAATTCAAATATCTTCTTTGCTAGACTTTGAAATACAATTTAAATGCATTGTAATTGGAAATAAGGTTTTATATTGAGGATAAGTACTTTATCAGTGTGGGCAACATACTACAAAATTATATATAACAGACACGTACACAATTTTATTTGAATTTAAGACACTTTATTTACAGAACAAAACAACTTCGATAGTTCGAATAATTTTTATTTATCGACAAAAACATTTCGTTTTATAGATTAATATTATTTATTATGAGTATTTGAAATGTATATAAACAAATCATTTTATTTCTTAGTTTAAAAATGTAAGTAAAAAATAATATACATTCGTTATATAAAAGTGCAATATGCAAACTGAAAGTTTTCTAAACATTGGTTTTTAAATGTAATATCCAGCTAAATTCGATATATTTTGTCACAAATAAAATATTAATTATTCAACACACATCTAGCCATATTTTATATTGGTTTTAAAAATGATAAAATTTTGTTTTCTAAATTTAAAATTGTACATATTTCTTAAGCTTATCTCCATTGTGAATTACTTATAAGTATATAAAACTACAAGCTATAGTTTTAATCATCTTTCTTTTACCTAATTTTACACTTGTTTTGTTCAATTCTCCCATGCGAAAATACATTCGCGATCGAAAAAAATAGCTTTTTTGCTTTTTCTGAGCATTCAATGTGGTTACTTCTAAGCATCAAATTATTCAAACTCAAATTATTCAAACAAGGATTCTTCATTAACAAACTTAAAAATGTGTTCAAGCTGTTTCATTTGTGAAAGAAAATCTTCAGAAGGTTTACGTAAACCTCCTTCACTTAAATGATCAGTCCAGGTACGTGCTGGGTCTTTCTAAGCTGGAATCATTAAACTTGAAACATATATATCCAGCTAAATGTTCGAGCCCATCATATTCAAGTTCATGAAGATCCTCGTCAATATCTCCTTCATAAACCCTGTTCAACATAAGTGGATCATTTTTAGATTTCAGAATAAGCGCCTTCATTTTTGCCCATAATATAAGATCGCAAACGATACTTGAATTCTAAAGTATTAGGATGATCGTGAAGGCCACCTTTCGCCTGAATAACTCCAAAGAAATTCTCCAAGACATCTTGATTCAAGCGTCTTGTGAGAATATATTCCGTGCGAAATCATCGTTTTTAATGTGTCAGTAACAGTTTGAGGACATTATTTGACATGAGTATTCCTACAATTAAGAGTAAAGATGAATTATAATTTTAAAAGTTGATCAAAAAGATTACCAATTTGAAATGGTAGCAAAAATGTTTTGCCATTTACTTGCAGTTCAAGAATTGTTTGGGACATGCCGTCTATGATTCGATTCTGTTCTTCAATTGAAAGGCCATATGCTCTATTTCTTGTTCTCGAATCACAAATTCCCAACTCCCACAGCCCAATTCATGTTAAGAGAAAGATATCCCGAAGTGCCACATCTACTTATTGCCATTGACATTGTGTTTGAAAAAAGCTTTGCAGCAAATTTAACCCTTTGTCGTTGAGCCCCACTAATATTTAACTTCTCCTTCGTCATTTTATTGGTAATTCTTAAATCTGATACAGATCTTTTGTCCAATGCAGCTTCGACAATGTTTTTGTTAATTTATTTTCCATTAATATTGAAATACCACCATTTTCCACAAAATGTAATATCTTCAGTAGCTGTTTCGAGTTAATCTTTAAACCAAAATCAAAGAAAATTTATCTGTTTCCAAGATTTTAATATGCCAGTCATAATAACAATCTGGACATATGAATATAGTCTGAATGTTTCGTCTTCTGCACGATCATAAACATACTCTTTCCTTATTTTCATTTCATCGGATAATAGGATACAGACTATGTATTTTTTAGTGAAATCAGAAGACTCCACAAGTCTAATAACATTTCTCAGAAAACCTGGTTGAATTTTGATTTTTTTTAAATCCGGATCTAAGGGTTGAAACTACTGGATATGGATGCCCTTTCTTTAACATTAACCTGTATGCTCTGGGAGCAGCAAAGTATAAAACTATTACATTTGAAACCTCAGGAACAGACCACCGTATGCGTTTCTGTGTTTGGAGTTTTTTAAGCTGGTTTTTAAAAAATACTTTTCCGGTTGCAGATAGTTTTTTCCTTTAAAACTGATATTTCCTTATCTTTGGTCGTCACTGCTTTCGTGAGTTCATCAATATCCATTCCAGTCACATTTGTTTGAGTACTAAAAACAGAATACAATAGTAAAAAAGTGCATAAATACGAAATAATCTACATCAAATTACCATTTATTAGCACATGAATATTAGAAATGTTACTACCATCACCACCATTACTATTTCTACCACCATCCAAACATCTAATCAAGCATGAATAAAACACCATACTTATTAAAGCAGCAAATTTATATACATAATTCAATGTTTTTGGGTTTAATTTCTATTTCACTTATTTTTTTCTTGTGATAATTACGACTTTGTTTCTCTTCCTTTTTTCAATTCTTACAGATTGTTCATTCGATATTGGTTTTTTAGAATTAAGGTAGGTAATTTTTTGTAGGTAAATTCTTGAAATCGCTATTTAAAAAATGTTTCGAACAAATACAATACGTTTTCAGGTTAAACTTATCCTGTCTTTTGTGGCATGGATCCACTTCTTACACACAACTTCATTCTTGGGAAAATGAAAAAACCTCACATCACAAGGGTTCTTTTTCGACTGATTGTCGGAGTTACACCCAAACACAGCACAACGAATTGTTATTATTGAATATCTTAGATTAACACCACACAAACGCTGTACAACAAAGCTCCGCTCACTATACGCAATATCTTACATTAGTAATTATTATACTGTGGTAAATATATGTTTTTTGTTTAGGCCTTGTGACTTTGAATTCCTTTAAAATCTACGCACTATAAAGGTAATCTTGTGACAAAACTGTTTTCTTTTCTAAAACTACTAATTGCTTATGCATACTGTGTGAATTTTGCCGTTTAACATTGCCGGTAACATAATTTTGACCACTGATATATTTACTAAAATAAATGTGTTTTAAAACTAATTTTGATACCGAATTTGTTTGATATTTTCAGTTATTAATTTTTAGTTTAATTTTCAATTATTAATTTTTAGTTTAATTTTCAATTATTAATTTTTGATAAAATTTATTAGGTCTGCTGAAATTATAAAGGTCTGCTCTTTCTATAGGGTAGACAGTAACAAGCATATTCCCAAATTAAATATGAAGTTACCTGTTCAAATTATTTAAACTAAGAATTATAGCGGTTATTCAGATTAAAGAAAATCTTATGAATTTATTAATATATTTTTATTTTGCCCCTTTATAATCTGGTGAAATATTTGAATGAACATAAATGAAGTTAAATTAAGGAAGGAAACTATTCTCATTATGCTAACCAAATATTGTTAGAAAATAACACTTTCAACGAAAATTTCATAAAAGAACAAATGTAGGTATTCTGCTAAGTGACCCTTGTTAAATTTATGTTGCGCATCTAGACTTTAAAAAAATGGAATTCCCCACCATCATCACTTATAGTATTATTAGACAATAGACCTTTTAAGTAGTAACTACTGTTAATTTTACTCTTACTCTTAGTTTAATATAGTTCGTGTTTGAAAAGGCGAAAGTTTTCTCGAAAAATTTGAAAGGCAATACGCCTTCGCAAATTAAAACCGGATGGATGCTGTTTATGGGGACTCTGCACCATCCTTTGTAACCGTGAATTTTTTGGCAGCTGAATTTAAACGTGGTCGCTACCAGCTTGTTTGACGATGAACGGTGAAAAACTGCAACCACTACCGATAACATTGCAATACGTCTCAAAATTGTACTAGACGACCGTCGCATTAGGGTTAGAGACATAGCAGAGGCTGTAGGTATCTCGAAAGAACTTTTTGTCATATATTAACTGAATATTTCGGCTTGGAAAAGATAACTGCCCGTGATGTGCCGCGATTGCTCACTCACGACTAAAAACCCATTCGAATGAACATTTCCGAAGTCCCGTTGAAGCAGTTTAAGCACAATAAGTCGAAATTTTGGAGTCGATTAATAACTGTAGATTAAACTTGAATACACCACTACACTGAAACCAAAGCACTATCGAAACAGTGGATTGCGAATGGTGAATCGACTCCGAAAATGACGAAGACTGTTCAATCGGTCGGGAAAGTTATTGCGTCTGTTTTTTCGGATAGTCATGGAGGTGTGTTGATCGACTATATTGAAAAAGGAAACACAGTAACAGGGGCATACTACGCATCATTACTTTAGAAGTTGAAGGCTGAAATTGCGGAGGAACGAGCAAATTTGAAGAAAAAGAATGTTTTGTTCCATCGTCTTACACTTCATTGGGCACTATGGCAAAAATTCACAAAATGGGATTCGAATTGATTGACCACCCACCGTATTCACCAGATCTGGCCCCCAATGCCTTTTTTCTATTTCCTAGGCTCACAATTTCTCTCGGTGGACAGATATTTTCATCGAATGAGGAGATCATCACATTCGTAAACGACGACTTTGCAGAACAAAATGTCCACTACTATTTGGACGGATTAAAGGGATGGGATCATCGCTGGGAAAATTGTATGGAATTACAAGGAGACTATGTTGAGAAATTCAACTGAATTTGATCAAAAAAAAACTTGTTTCTGTGTTAAGCTGGAAACTTTTGAGACTACCCTTGTATAGTGGAAATTTAGATATTTAATTAATCTTAGTTCGTTGATTTAAGATGAATTTCCATCAAGTATCGAGTACGTTCAGTTAAATAGATTATAATTATATTACAAATATTTTGAATAAATGTATAAAATTTATAAGGGACATTCCATGCCAAATCGACCACTTTTGAACCCGACCCCTTTTGATTTCGCTGAAACTGTTGTCTTTTTCTAAACTGCATTTGGCTTGTTCTTTCGAAATAAATGAATTAGGTGCAAGAGTCTTCAACTTCACTACAAAATTCATCGGTTGGCTTAATAATAATTTCTAAACTACATCTTGGCTTCGATATCTAATACTTAAAAGTAATACTTTCGATCTCATTGTTATCAAAACTTGTCAATAAATTGTTATCAATTCTTCCCTTGGAACCTTAGGTGTGAAATACTAAACTTGAAGAGATTTATCACTAAACACCAAAACGCTTTTTTGAACAGCTCAACGCACGTTTCGCTAACCATGTTAGCATCATCAGGAGATGATTTAATCTCCCAGAGATTAAATCATCTGCAGGGCCATCATCTTAAATCATCATGCAACGCCAGCAGTTGGCCTTGATGTTCGAAGATTGGTGGATTGGCCCACAGGGACCCTGGAACTGACCACCAAGATCACCCGATTTGACGTTCTTAGATTTTCACCTCTGGGACCGTTCAAAAGAACTAGTGTACTCTAGGGCTGTACAAACTATAGAGGAATTATTGAACCGTGTTCACGATGCGTTCACTAATCTAAGTCCAGGCGAAATTCAGAGGTCTATTTCGCGAGGAGTATATGACAGAGTTATCCAGTGTTTGAACCAAAATGGCGGTCTTCTTGTAATTATGTTTTTATATTTTTCATTTGTTATTACGTTCTAAATTTTGTTACGTTCCAGTTTTATTTTCATGCTCTAATTAAAGTGAATTTCTGCCGTTTCAGTCATATTCATTTTGTTTCGAAAAACAAACGATAGCGATGTATCGGTTTCCGTCAAAACTCATATTAAAATAGAAAACATGGACTAACAAGAAAACCGTTGGAAAAAGGTATAGGGAAAGTTATAGCGAATCGATGCAGAATCAATCCAATAATAGACAGAGTGTCACATTTGAAAGAACGAACTTTTTCGCTTTGAAAATAATGTAATTGGTCATCAAATTTTCGACACCCTGTATATTCCATCTACCCTAGAAGCGCTTAACACTAGTCGAAAATGGGTAAAAAACGCAGTGTTGAAAATAAGGTTACATCTTTCAAAATTTGCAAAAGAATCAAGATATTTAAGAAACAGTTGAAAATAGGTATGGGGAAACCTGGTGCAATTCATGAAATTTTCTCTGGAATTCAAAAATGAAATAATATACCGGATGTTTGATTTAAAATAAGGTTATAAATATTTCAAAATGAAAGACAGATAGATCGTAAATAACGCCGAAGTTCAAAAATTCAGAATTCTAACTACGAAAACTCTAACGAACGTCTACCGTGAGAGAAACCCAGTATAAGGTATTGCTATCAATATCAAGCTAATTTTAGAAACAACAGACCTGGAACGGGCCAAATTTCCTCATTAGAAGAGATCCATACTATATGCTACGAATGCAAAATAAACATACATGCCTTGTTGATAGATTTTACGACCTACGATATGACTCAAATACATAAATAGGATGCCCAGGCTCTGAATTGCTTAGACATACTTGTATACAAACTGCACCATACTGGAAAATAAAAAAAAATCTTATTCCGCAACCAGTGGCGACTATTGAGGATGGGCGCCGCCCCTCCAGGATTTATCATTGTAAACAATTTTTCAGAGCAAAACACCATATTTTATTTTTGTTCAGTTTCTTTCCTTTAACTTATTTTAAGATTTTATTAAAAATTAAAATCTCCTGTAGAAGAACGTCTGTCGACCCATCACACCAAATATTGCGGATAAAAATTCCATCCTCTCGCCATAATTTTTACATCGTTGGTCGGACGTTTACCTTCAGCGACCGTACGCTACATTATCTTATCTTGTCGTTGACGTTACATGTTTTGTTGGTTGCCAGAATTCTGGGGTTTAACTGCTTTCTAAAACAGGCGATTTGGACGTAGATTCCCTGCGACCGAGCGTATCGGTAATTAGATTTAAACGCTGATTTGATGGGTACGGAGCGTTTGATATGTCTCGCGTCGCATATTTCGTTCGCCTCGCGAATAGTCGTTTTGACTTGGGATTTCCTACGTGTGCACACTGAGTAGTGCTTTTTAAATAAAAATAATCAACTTTTAATTGCAAACATGAAGGTATCTGATTTAAAACAGTTAATAATGACACATTTCTCTTTTCTTCAATTCATATGCAACCCATGTTACTGCCTTCTGGATCTTTCCCAATGCGTGTAGATGTGTTCAGAAATAGTGAATTGGGCAACATTCAATGTTTCTGCCAATCGTTTAAACCTATGAGTTGAGTCTTCATTTAATAATGCTTGCAAATCTGCATCATCAAACTTTATCAAAATAGCCACTTTTAAAGTATTTCATTCATCGTGAACAAGTTTTTTAGGTTATGTTTACCATAGCTTCAACCATCAATCGATAACTTTCACCAGCTGTTTTCTTTAAGGGGACAAATAGTTGTAGGACGGCGTATTTTTAGTGATTTTCATGAATTTTTTAACACATAAGGAATACATATTATTTTATTCGTATCTTGGGGTTATTATATATATATATATATATATATATATATATATATATATATATATATATATATATATATATATATATATATATATATATATATATATATATATATATATATATATAGTCGTATAAGAGTATATTCTGAAAAATAAATTTTCAAACATTTTCCTGGAAAACTAATGGAGATATCAGCTGCCGCTCATTGTACGTCGCCATCCGGCTGGGCAATTTGTGTACATCCTGGAGGTCACAATTTTCATCTGTAATCAATTAAAAAAAAAAGCACTTTTTTTTATAAGTGTCTCTTTTATTTGAACCTCACTTCCTTCACTTCCAAAAATCGAAAATTAATTTTTTTTTTCAGGAATGTGAAAATTTAGTATGATTTTTTACCATTATTTGTACTCATTTTTGCAATAAAAATAGTTACAATATATTGTTTAGGACTGAGGTTCAAATAAAGCGTATTTATATAAAAAACTATGTGCTGAGTTTGATAACGATTGATCAAAAACTGTAGGAGCTAGAGTGAGCACAAATTCGAAAAAAGTAGTTTCGACAAAAACGCTTTTGAAAAAAAGAGTGGTATTAAAGGTAAATTTAAGGCAGTAATGAATCAATTTAAACAACTTACTAATTAATCAGCTATCCCAGCAATATATTGCAGTCCTTCTGTATCTGCTAACGTTCTTCTTTCTTTCCATAACTTTTCAGATCATTCATGAATGACTACCTACTCGATCGCTCCACACTACATGCCACGCGCTCCAACCGTTGTGCCAAGGGACACTCACTCAAACGCTTATAACTTTTAGACGGCTTGGTATTTTGTATTGAAACTTTCAGAATATCTTTTTGAATAGTTTTACAATCGATTTATTAAATAAAAAATGAATTTTTAAAGCCTCTGCACCTATTTTCTCCCTTAAATGAAAGAAGAATGACAGCCTGCTCGACCGCTCCTTACTACATGCCACGCGTTCCAACCGTTGTGCCAAGGGACACTCACTCAGACGCTTATAACTTTTAAACGGCTTGGTATTTTGTTCTTAAATTTTTAGAATATATTTTTGAATAGTTCTACAATCGATTTATGAAAAAAAAATGTTTTTTTTGAAGCCCTTACACTTATTTGCCCCCTTAAATGAAAGAAGGTTTTAGGAACTTCCCCGCAAAACTTCTTTTATTGGTCCATAATTCGACATGCTATGAAAAACTATGCAAAGCTATGAAAAACTATGTTTTTCGCACAATGACAATTAATAATGAACTGGCGTATGGCGTAATAACATATATTTACGATTCAAAACGCAATAGACATCATTAATCTATACCTATTATTAGTTTTCAAAAAATAATAATTTGTGAACGCTCCTTATACATACTGCCACAGAGAAACCTAGAAATCCCCATTCTCATAAAATGCAACTGAACAAATGCACAGTTTTAAAAAGACATATTCAAAACTGTTGAAATGTTATTTATTTTTCTTTAAAACATCTTACAAACTCGATTTTATAGTCACGTAAACTTCGCAAATAAGTTTCAAACTTTATGCACAACTTAAAAAACTTCTGTTTGAGTTAAACAGAAGTTTCTCATGTGAAATAAAAAATAAACTATATCCACTGTATTTATTGGGGATTTTGTAAAGATAAAAAATATATCAACGGAATTTCTCAGGCCACAAAAAATATATATTTTTCTTATTGACAAAGAAATGAACTACTTTTGAAATAATATTTTCAGCAAAATCGAATTTTGTCACGTCATTATAAATTCTTTATTTACATTACATCTGTAAAAATAAAATGAATGAGTCACTATTGGTCAAATGAGTTATTAATCTTCACTTTCCTATTCCTTTGTTCAATCGGATCAATATGTTTAGGTATATATATTTCGTATGAGACACTACATTTTGACATTTGATATAATAAAAGCTAGCAATACATTAAATTATTTTGGACACCTGAATATAAGCAAAAAAAAAAGAAAAAAAGGTAAAAACAAACATAAACCAAGTATTAGTAAAAATAAGTATAAATATAAATTATCACAAAGTACACATAAGGTCAAAACAATATATATCTATATATATATATATATATATATATATATATATATATATATATATATATATATATATATATATATATATATATATATATATATCGGCAAGGCTTCTGCGGTCGGTAATATCAGAAGATATTACTAGGTTCTCGGGTAGAACCGCGTTTTAAATTTATAAAGTCTCGACGTTTCGGCTTTCACTTTGAAGCCATTTTCAAGAGAATCTAGTTGATTTACTCCGCGGCCTCAATCTGCCTACTCCCCAAAGTTCACAACTAGAAAAGAACGTAGACGGCGCGACCTCTATATTAATAGGTGAGGTTGTAGGTGGGGCGCTCGATGGAGGGGTGGGGGTGAGACGGGAGGTCGACGTTTGACTAGAAGGGTTTCGGATGGGCAATTTGGAATAAAGCCCAGACCAAAGCTTCTCCTATTCTATCTATGTAAACCCACCCACACAAACCGTTATCTAAATGCGAACTAATCATCATCCATCCCAGTTAAATTTAGTAGTCAAAACTTTAGTCACGAGATCACTAAGATTGTTGGATAGGGAACATAGGTAAACAGAACTTAATTCATTAGAAACAGCACTTATTCAAAACGGCTATGACATGCTTCAAATAAAAAGGCATATTAATAAAGTTCAGGCAACTGGTCATACCAACCAGTCTACTAGAGAATTGTCCCAAAATCCAAAGTTCTTCTGCCATACTTCAAGGGAGTTACTGATAAAATTTGCCACGTATTCAGATCCCGTAATATCGAAACGATATTTACAACAGAAATAAATATATCCAGTTTCCTCAGACCAGTGAAATATAATATTCTACAAGAGTCACATGGTGTCTATGAGATTCCTTATTCTGGCTGCTCCCAATCATATATCGGTTAAACTAATAGACGTATCGAAAATCGCATATACGAGCATTCTCTCGCCGTCCGAAAATCTAATCTCTCCTCGACTTCAGCGGAACATCATCTTCAAACGGGTCACAAAATAGATTTCGACAAGGCCAAAATAATCGCACCTATATATTCCTACAAACCCCGCATAATTCGTGAAGCAATTGAGCTCGAAAAACGTCCAGACTGCTTAAACAAGAGGGACGACGGTCTTAGAGTTCCAAATACATGGAAACCGCTTATTTTCAAATAACTCATCCGAAACCCTTCCAGTCAAACGTCCACCTCCCGTCTCACCCCCACCCCTCAACCGAGTGCTCCACCTACAACCTCACCTATTAATACAGAGGTCGCGCCGTCCACGTTCTTTTCTAGTTGTGAACTCTGGGGAGTAGGCAGATTGAGGCCTCGGAGTAAATCAACTAGATTCACATATACATAAATATATATATATATATATATATATATATATATATATATATATATATATATATATATATATATATATATATATATTTATATATATATATATATATATATATATATATATTTATATATATATATATATATATATATATATATATATATATATATATATATATATATATATATATATATATATATATATATATATATATATATATATATATATATATATATATATATATATATATTATTGTTATTATTCACGTATGGGCCCTGGTGGACCACGCGAAGTACAATTAGAGGCGTTTGTTGTTGTTAGCCTTCCTTTGCGCCCATACTAATTTCATTCTTTCTCCATGAGCTTTTTTCCTTTCGTCAGACCAAGTTGTTCCAGTCTTCCTACATTTTTCTCTCTGGCCAACCTTCCAAACATTAACTTTGTGTCTGAAACAGATTCTATCCTCAGTTTCACTTTGTGTAATATCTGCTGATCTTAGGTCCTCTTTAATTGCAGCAATCCATTTAATTATTTCTACTTTAGCTCTGCTCCTATTTTCATAAAATTCTACTATTTGTCTAGTTAGCCTACTCGGATTCATCCGTTTTATGTGTCCGTAAAACTTAAGTCTTGTTTTTCTCATATCGCTATGTATATCTGTGTATTGTTTAATTTCTTGATTTTCTCGAAGTCGGTATGTTATTATTATTATGCTATTTATTTATTTGGGGCCTAGGATTTTTCTTTCCTTTCTTTCAATGTCCTCGATGTCTCTTTTTCTATTCAAAATAAACGTTTCTGCCCCATATAAACATTCTGGCTTAATAACTGTGTTGTGTTGTAATGTCTCAGTTTTGTGTTTTTAGATAGACCTTTTTTGTTGTAAATATTTTATGTAAGTCTCAATGCCGTTTCCATTTTTTGACATCTACCCTTATTGGGCGATTTTTCCAACCCATTTTCCATGATTATTTCACTTAAATATTTGAATTGGGAGACCGTCTGATTATATTGGGTCTAATTTATACGTCTAATTTATAATACGATCTCCCCTGTAGTAGAGAGTAAACTGAGACCAGAACAGCTGATTTTAGAACAGGTATGGTATTTTAAAACATGATAAGCAACCGAAGGATTACAGTCCCCCTAAGTGAGAAAAAAAGCTGTGGAAAGACTATTAAAGGCGGACTACCTCAGGTGTCTATTATATATATATATATATATATATATATATATATATATATATATATATATATATATATATATATATATATATACATACATACTAATAACATTCCAGATACCGTCCATCTCCCGTCAATTTTTATATGTAGATGATATGGCCTTGAGTATACGACATAAAGATCCTTCTGTAGCCAAAACCTTACAACTGATCTGGTCGTCCTCGAGTCGTACTATAGGAAGAGGTGACAGATACATAATCCTTCTAAATCAGAGGTCTGTGCTTACCTCCATCTCTCGACGAGCCAAGCATATGATGAACTGGACTTGGTTTTTGTGGAAAAGAGGCTAAGACACCATCCCACCCCAACTTATCTTAGCATCACCCTGGACAGATTCCTCACCATATCTCCGGGGTGGCACAGCAAATTAAGATCCGAAACAATGTTATTCACAAGTTGGCAGGATCATCCTGCGGAGCGAATGGTCAGATACTCCGATCATCTGCGCTAGCACTTGTTTACTCCTCATCAGAGTACTGTATCCCTGTTTAGTACAAAAGTAAACATACTTATAAACTGGATGTCCGGTTGAATGACATCATGAGAACTATATATGGTACAGTGAAATCAACACCCAACGCCTGGCTCCCCCATTTCTGTAATATTGCTCCTCCGGATCTGCGCAGGTTGAAGGCAGTGAAAGGACAATGGGACAGAATACACGATACAAATATATCAGAATTTCCCATACGTAAGGATCTAAATAACCTTAGGCATTAATGAAAGGTGGATATCTCTCCTTTGAAACAACACTAACAGGGATGTTGACCATATTAATCTGCGGAATGCTGGGTTTGAACCTCCCGAGGACTACACGGAGTCGATTCAACAGGTTTAGAACCGGACCTGGCAGATGCAATGACATGTTGCACAAATGTAAAATGGACTTCCCAGGATGTGGTGAGCTCCTGCTATTTGAGAAGTTTGCCAGGTGGCCTACGTGAACTCAATGATGCCACCCCGATTGAACTGAAATGGCTCGAAGGCTGAAATGACTCGAAGTAGATGTATAATCGTCTAGATACATTGTTCCTAGTTAGGTTAGGTTAGGTTATATATATATATATATATATATATATATATATATATATATATATATATATATATATATATATATATATATATATATATATACCAGGTGTCCCATTAAGGATGGATCGCGGCCGTATCTTGAAAACTATTTATCCCACAGCTTTGGGGAAAAAAAAATTGTACTAAAAATGATCATGAGAAATTCACCAAAAATATTTTTAAGCTTCTAAAACGACCGCAAGAGGGCGTGACGAGCTAAACATTTTTAAAAATCATTTTGTTTGTGTATTTTCAAGTTGTAACCGAGTAAGAAAAATTCTCAGTTATAATTAGCAAACTGTCTCCTACAACTTTGTTTTATGATATTTTGTCGTAACTTCGCGAATAAAGTTTAAGAATAAAGGGGGGGGGGGGGGGGGGGGAGTTTTACCTATTTAGATAAAAGTCGTCTAATGTCCGTTTGCCTAAACCGATTTTCCTTAATTTGGATTCATTTAAAAGGCAATTGCTGGGACAATCAGATAATCTGGGAGATAAATGATTTAGTTTATAAAGGAAACGGCGAGGTGGCGTTACATTCAACAGTAATTTTTATGAAGTTTTGTTCAGTTTTTTCAAATGGAATGGTACAGCTTTTATTACATGGCTAGAAAGGTAATTTAAAGAGGAATCATCCAGTGAAAACCCGAAATCGATATCTCTGACATGTCAAGAGATATTTCGATTTTTCTGAAAAAAATCAGTTTTAATTTTTACCGTAATATTAAGTTAAAAATTGGTCTTAATATTTAGGTCGCAAGCGCAACCGCAACAATTTTATTTAAAAAATAAAATTATCTATTCAGTATCAATCATCATAAATGTTCTAATCCTGACCTTGATAATATTTTCTAATTTAATTACATAAGCGGAAAAAATGCCTTTCCCCAATTGTTGCATTTCTTTCTGTGTGCAATCCACACTGGATGTTAGAACTCAACCACCAAAATAGAATTTTTTTTACTCGGTTAATACTTGAAAATACACAAAAAAATGATTTTTAAAAATATTTAGCTCGTCACGCCCTCTTGCGGTCGTTTTAGAAGCTTAAAAATATTTTTGGTGAATTTCTCATGATCATTTTTAGTACAATTTTGTCCCCCAAAGCTGTGGGATAAATAGTTTTCAAGATACGGCCGCGATCCATCCTTAGATCCATCCATTATATATATATATATATATATATATATATATATATATATATATATATATATATATATATATATATATATATATATATATACCATACCTGTTCTAAAATCACCTGTTCTGGTCTCAGTTTACTCTCTACTACAGGGGAGATCGTATTATAAACTAGACGTTCAAGGAGTTTATAGCACATGCTTAAAAGTGCTATGGGGCGATAACTAGCCGAGCTGTTGGAGGCCTTTCTAGGCTTCAATATTACTATCACTTTCGCCCTTCTAAATGAGTTGGGATTTTCCACGGTATTAAGAATATTGGTATGGAATTTGACAAGCCATATTTTTGCTTTATCACCAAGATGTTTTAGGAATTCCGGAAATACGTTATCATAGCCCGGTGCTTTGCATAATTTCATTCTATTTAGAGCGATTTGGAGTTCCTCTACCGTCCACGGGTGGGACCATCGTGAATTTGTCGATAACTGGTTTAAGTTGACTTGGCTTTGTACTCGGCTTTTAATTTCTCTGGCAAATTTATTATCAATGCGTATGTCCTTTGTAATATGTTAGTTTACATATTGAGTTTTTCAGTAATTTGATCTGGGTGGATATCAATGGCCTTTGGCAGTGGAGGTACTGGCGTTCCAAGGCGTCTGAGAAGTGATCAGCCATGTCTACTAGAATATGTGAAATTCATACTCTCGGTTGTTTCTTCCCATCGTTTTTTTGTGGTCCTATCTAGGTTGTCAAGGATTTCGCTGGCCAGTTCTATGTTGCCAGTTTCTTGATATTCTTTAAACTGTTGTTGTAGTTTTCCTGACTAACACACTGTATATGTTTTCCCGTAGCCTCTTGGAATGATGTTTTTACAGTGTTGTATATGTTGTTTGTTGCATTGTTCTTTTCCACTTTATCTCGGAAGGCATTCTAGTTGACCTTTCTAAAATTCCATCGTGTAATTTTTGCAGTTCTTATGACGTAAATTTGTATCCCTATTGTGTTTCCTCATTCCAAATGTAGCAATTTTGTTTATTAACATAGCCACCAATTTCAAAATGTGCTCATTTTTTGAAAAAATCATCTGTTTGTTCCTTGATCCAATTGACAGATTGAATTTGAATTGATTTGAATTATCCAGTTGCTTTAGTTCTTGTGTTATTTGAACCTTATAGGCCTTTAGAGCTAAATTCTTTCGTAAAATACGTCATGTCGTGAATTCACTGAGTCCAAATTGTTGTGAACGTCGACTAAATTTTTAAACAATTTGATTTATAGAGCTTTCAGATGGACGATTGTGTCAACCGTAAATATGACGTAATTTTCTAAAAATATTCGTCACTGAATGCATTTTCATAAAATAATTTAACAATTTCAAGGCGTTATTGTATTATGTCCAACTCCATCTTTATAAATGTCATACATTACACTTCTGAAATGAGACTAGACCTAGGCAAATTCACAACGCCATCTGTGTTTTATTCCAGTATTAAAATCCGTTACTTAATTTAACCTTAGTTTTTAAATTTTTCAGTCATTTTTGTTATCTGCGTAGAATTACTAGAATTACTATGAAGGAATATTAATACTTGTTTTGGGTTTGAACACACTACATGTAATCGTTATCATAGTTATTCTTTTTAATTTATTATTTTCAATCAAGTTTATGAAACATGAGCTCTCATAAGTAATGTCTGAATGATTGTGCCGTGTTCATATATTTTTTCTCCTTTATTTGGGTTTTTCGCGTTAAATTTAACGTTAAAAGTTTGTAAATTTTTTTATAACATTTTTATATCTTTAAAATTTTGTTCGTTAGGCAAATTTATTACAAAAAAGAATCACTGAGAAATTTGTCTCCGTTTGGTTTTTTGTTTTTACCCAGTGATTCGTTCTTTAAATAAGAACAGGTATTTTTGATATTTTTTGAGTTTTAGACAGTGGCGAAAAACCCAAATAAAGGAGAAAAAATATATGAGCTCTCATACAGCTCTATTTAAATGATTTTGTCTATCAGCATTTTGATATCAGCAAATATACAGCTCTATTTAAATGATTTTGTTTTCCTTATTTAATGTCATTATATATATTTCAGATTAAACCAATCAAACCCGAAATGTTTGATATAGAATTTATTTCACTCCATTTTAAATATGCGAGGTGGGATTTGACTAATCCAGCTGAGGCTTAAAATTTCCACCGAAATTAAAGTTTGAGTATTTTATGAGAACGGAAATTACTACTACAATGTATATAATTAACTGTCTTCCTACTGGTATTCTAATTTTATTTATTTATTTATTTATTAATAACATTTATGTTGTTAAATGTTTCTTTATAGTACAATTTGAATGTGTTCATGAAACACTGATTAACCTAAGGAACGTTGAAAAAAAAAACAAATATAAAAACAAAAGAAATATAAGAAACGTAAACAGGGCCGGGTCCAATAAAATAACAGGTAAAAAGATAAAATTAATTTTATACTTGATTTAGTAGTTTCGAAATATTTTAGTTTACTCCGCATTCTTTTCTTAAACAGTGCAGTTCTAAATTTCGTTCGTATTTTTTGTTATTCCAAACGTGCAAAAAATCGCCCGATGATAAGCAAATTGTTAAAAATGTGGCTGTTTCCTTATTGATTAGGGGGCTTAATGTAAGCAGAAACGTCTTCATTCACGAAAGCTCCGTTGTCTACAGTTAAAGATATTGTGACGAAGCCAATTAAAGCCAAAAAAGTCCGTAATGATTCGACAAAGACTTAATTCGAAGAAAAATTTATATTATGTATGAAGAGGAAACTGTGTCTCCATTACATTCATTGCAACAGCGACTAAGGAAAGATGAAATCAACATTCTTTGCAGCAGAACTATCCTCCGGAGAATATTATCTTAAACGGGTTTTGCATATCGGACTATTAATATCGACTATAATATCGATTGCGACGATAGCGGTTTGACTACTTAAAGTCTATACAAAAATTCACTTTAGAAAATCGTCCCATTATTTACCTTGATAAAACATGGTTCGATACACATGAGACGCCAGCAAAAGGATGGGTAGATACATCAAGAAAATGCCAAGCTAAAGCTCCAGCAAACAAGGGAAAAAGAATTACCATTTTACATGCTGGTTCCGAGGATTGATGGGTTCGAAATTGTTTACGGTTGTCCTCCAAAAATATTAAACATTAATTATTGAACTACCATGACGACATTACAGCAGAACTTTTTGAAGATTGGTTTATAAATTGCCCTTTGCCAGGAGCTAATGAAAGCGTAATTGCAATGGACAATGCTAGTTATCATAACCGCCAAACAAATAAAGTTCCTAATATAAATAACACTAAATTGGAAATACAGAAGTATATGTTAAAACGATATGCACTTCGAAAATACATATAAAAAAATTGATCTTTTAGAAATATGAAAAACATTTAATATTAAAAAGGAATATGTATGTGATTTCATTGCTGTCGATATGGAACATACGGCCTTCCCCCGCATTGCTGTATTTTTAATAAAATTGAGCATATGTAGCATCCGGAAAAAATAAAATTCCAGATCCAAAATTACCAGAAAACTTTTCTTCGGCTCTATGTGCAAGTTCTGCAACATTAATTAGGAAGGTTGTAGGTGGTATTTCCAAAGAAAGTCGGATAAATTCGATTAATCATGTTACTAAAATATAAGATTCCTATGTATCATTTACTAATAATATAGAACCACTTATTATTAATGTAGATTAAAGTGAGAGCGAAACCGAATTAAATGGATAATTAAATTTAAGGTATAATTTGTATTGTACTAATAGATAAATTTATTTAATTATTTATTTTTATTGAATTAATAAATTCAAAATAGACAAACTAATAAATAATGTTTCAGTCATACATAATAACAATAATATTAATAGCAATAAGGGAGGTCAAAGTATATAAAAATCTGAGAATACAACAGTGTAAGAGAGTTGAGCATAAACTCATTAAGGAAAAATTAACTAAAGAATATACGTCCAGACTTGAACGCATATGCAGGTCTGACCTAGATAGTAGAAATATAGTAAAAGCTATAAACACTTTTGCTATACCAGCTTTGACATATTCATTTGGAATTATATCTTTGTCAAACACAGATATCGCAAGGCTACAACGAATAATTAGAACTACACTAATGAAATATAGGAAACACCACTTGCAACTTTATGGCCGTCCACCGCCCACTTGCTAGTACATTTAAAGAGGTAATGATTAATCCTGCTACTTTCCCGAATTACTTAATGGAAGCTAATACATATCTCTGTACAAAAAGGGTGATGCTAAGCAACGCAATAACTACAGACCCATCACATGTCTGTCAGTATTGTATACATTGTTGACAACTCTAATCAATGAAAAAATGTGCCAACATTGTGATAAAAACAATATTTTTGAAGAATAGCAGCAAGGATGTATAAGAGCAAGTATGGGATGCAAGGAACAGCTGACGACCGATGCTGTAGTTCTTAAAAAAGCGCGGAAAAGAAAACGCAACCTACAGATCTGCTATATAGACTACAGGAAAGCCTTCGATAGGGTTCCACACGATTGGTTTCTAGAAGTCCTTAAGATTTATAAAATAAGCTCTCCCCTCTTTAACTCCTTAAGGTGTCTGATGGGGAAATGGAAAACAAATCTCTTCATCGAACAACAATACATTACAACTGCGAATATCGAGAGAGGAATTTTTCAAGGAGATTCTCTTTCTCCAATTTGATTCTGTCTAGCTCTAAACCCTATGTCCACATTACTGAACAACAGTTATATTGGATATAAACTCCTTAATAAAAATGGTCGAAGAATTTAGTAGGGATATCAAAATGTCATTCGGACTTGATAAATGTTCTGCCATTAGCATTCAGAAAGGAATCGTCGATAGTCAACATTCAACACACTGTAACATACAACAACTGACACCAGAAGAATCCTACAAATATTTAGGTATACCAGTTAAAGAGGGATTTTTTACTATGTACCAAAAGAGGCTTACAAAGCTTTCAAATACCAAACTGAACAGTGGAAACACATTAGAGCGATCGACGGATGGGCAGTGGCAAGGATAGATTAACATGTCGTCGATTAACATTGACAAAATTCCGATGTCTGCATCCAAATTCATACATGAACCGACTATACATTCCAAGAAAATTGAGAGGCATAGGTCTCGTGAACATAAATAATCTCTGTCTGAAGCAGGAGAGTAAGATGAGAGATTACTTCATTAATTCAAGCAGCACGCTAATGAAGTTAGTTGCTAAGGAGGACCGGGGTTTCACTCCGCTGAACCTAGATGATAGAACAACAGTTACGGATTGTGTCCGTGAATGGAAACAACTAACACTACATGGATGGTATCCAAAGTCACTCGAGTTATACCATTGACGGACCATTGTTTCTGAAGTGGGTCACCGATGGGCTGTTATACCCAGATACAAAAGGTTTTCCGACATCTATTCAAGATAAGGTAGTAAGAATACGAAACTATGAAAGGCATATACTACACATGCTTTCTGCATGGTGCGGGAAGTGCTGTGCGTAGGGTTTGGTTGAACACCTTATCGGTGGGTGTGCAGTTCTTGCCCCTAATGCTTATTTAGAAAAACTTAATCAGCTGAAGAAAATGATACGTCCGCAAATTGCATAAAAGTACTCACTGTTAGATAACGCACCTGCTCCATATTATCAGTACTCACCTTCTCCCGTACTGAAATCATCTGATGCAATTCTATACTGGGATATACCAATCATTCAGATCGAACGGTTTATTACAATAGACATCGTTCTAATTAGTAAAAAGGAGAAAAGAGCTTTTATAATTGACATCGCAGTGCCCCTCTCTCATAATATCTGGAAAACCCAGTTGGAGAAAACCACTAAGTATGAAAACCTGGCATACGATTTGAAAAACTAGCGGAAACTGCATAAGGTAGAGATAGTGCTTTTCGTTATATCCGTCTAAGGCCTAATAAGTAAAGCCTTTTCCAAAAAACTTGAAGAATCTTGGTATCTCAAAATTGCAATAGTAGGACAACGTGCAGTACGTTTGCAGACATGCCACATTATTCGTAAAATCTTATGCTAAGTGAGAAGAGTTGAACTGCTTTCTCATTTTGCCATTGTAATATCGACCAGCCTAGTCTGAGATGCTGAATTCATAATAATAATAATAATTTAATCATAATTTATCAATATTTTATTTTTCCCAAAATTATTCACTCCGACTCTAGTGCCGTTTAAGAAACTAGGAATATTATTATTGAGATTTATTGAGGGAATTAACATTTTGCCGAAGGACAACGAAATGTCTTGAAACGGACTATTTCCAAGAGTCTTCTCCTAATAGTCTTACGAGCCTGTTCGATACGATTAATAAGTTTTCCCTTGTATTAACTTGCATTTTAAAAACTATATTTTTTATGTAACCCCATAAAAAGGAATCAGAAGGGTTAAGATCTGGTGACTTAGTAATCCACGCAACTGACCCTCCACGACCTACCCACTTATTAGGAAAAGTTATGTCTAAGAACTCCTGTACTTCACGCCTAAAAAAGACCGGAAAGATGATTTGTAATAATTTTTAGATATAGTTTTCGCTCGTTAAACGATCCGGCAAGAATAATGTTGACAATTGCCACCCACACATTGGCCGAAAATCTAGGTTGAAAGTTTGTTTTGCCTAGAAGCATGAAGATTAGTTGTGTATCAAATTTGTTAGAAAAATCACGCGAGGCACGTGAGCTTGCTGACTTTATAAACATCTCAATAGACCATGTCCACTACATTTTACACTATATTTTATGCATGTAAAAGTTTGGGTTTGTTAAGAGTTGATCTATGACACATTCGAATGAATACTTCTCAAGAGAGTTTAAACTTATCTAAACGATATAACTGTTCTGCTGAGTTTTTGCGACGTTTTCCAATAATAGGTAAAAACATGGATCCTCTATTACAAGCCAAAGACGAAACAGGAGTCAAAATAGTGGGTGGGAGCAAGTGAAAGTGCGTTAAAATATCAAAAACAGTTCCTTCTATAAGCAGGAAGAGTTATGGCTCCAGTTTTCTGGGATTATCGTGGTATGGTACTAATAGACTACCTGACAAAGGTATGATCAGTAGTGGGTAGCATCATGCTTCACTACTAGACCAACTAAAGCGCGCCATTCAAGCTAAATGCCTACATCTAGCCTAAAAGAAAGTATCGTTTCATCACGATAATGCTCCTGCAAACACGTCTCCGTTTGTTACTGTAATAGTTCATGGCCTATGCAGCGAAGTGCTTCCACATCCGCCGGATTTGGGGAACCGCGATTACTTCTTTTCTCAAACTTGAAGAAATGGCTTTCTGGACAAAGATTTGCTTTAAATGATGAGATCAAATCTGAAGAAACCGTTTAATTTGCAGAGTTGGACTAATCCAATTGGAAATTAGGTATATGAAGTATTTTATAGTCTTAAATCCACAAATGATAAGTTAATACTGTAACAGATACAGTTTTTTTGTTACGGAGTATCGGTGTTGGGGAAAACAAAGGAGACGACATGAGATGTCATAGAGCGACAAAAACTTTCACTTTTCCTCGGAGTGATATATAACGGAGAAGCAGCTCTTGAAAATGGGACCTGCTTGGTTATTTCTGTGAAAAGGTGTTTTAATAAGTACCTAAATGAAACGCCAAAAAGTATTTTCATCAATAATGAAAAATAATGTCGACCTGTGTTATTAAACTAAAAAATCTCAAAAATCTAGTGGTTTTTTGGATAGAGCAACAACTTTTCGAGCTACTCTGGTATTTTTCTTTACGTTAATACATCTTTATTATAATATTTTTTTTCATAGTTCTGTTAACTGAATGGAGCCATTAAATTAATATCCAACGTCGTATTGATTTCCTTCTGCGTTACGTAGAACGACAAAAGCAACAACAATGGCTGATGTATAAAAAAGTGTGGATGCGAGACAGAAAAGCTAATCTATTATTAAAGTCTTGAGTAGCACTGTGTTTGTATAATATATTTTGTGCTGCTAAATGTAAAAAAACCCAAAAAGAAAAAATGTAGGAATGGGCAAGAATAATGAACTTTTCCTAATGTTGTTAATTCAGGCACGAACATTAAAACTTTATATAAAGTATTTCAACAGGATTTTTGTTAATTCAAAAGTTTAGCAGTTATGTTTTGAAAACAATTCTTTACTTTTGTTTATCGTTTACGTGTACAGACAACGGTGAAATTTTTTTAGACAGTATTTTTTTCTACTGCCTACAATATTTCTAGAACTAACAATCCAGCAACATACCAGGGTAGAATCTGAGTTCAGATCAGGTTTATGACAGATGCATTGATTTGCACCAGCTGTGTTTAACATAGTATTGAAGAAAATCACCAGTGAAACAGACCTGGATGTAAATGGAACTGTGATAAACAATAAAAATAGATATTGGAATATGCAGATGACCTAAATATATTAATATGATCGAAAAAACTATTAAGAGAGACATATGATGAAATAAAGGTGAAATCCAAAAGAGCCAGTCTGGAAAAAATATATGGTAGACAAAACAAAGGTGACGGAGAAGAGAAATAACTTAAAAGAAAACAGAACTGAATAATCGACGATGACAACATTGAAGTTAAGAAAGAATTTATCTCCGCATTCTGTCCTAAGATCTAATCTTATACAAAGTTAAGAGTTTTTTTTTATTATGGAGATGTATGCTCAACAATTATAATTGTCCTACAAGATAGAAGTCTAGTTATCTCACATATGGGCGAATTTTTTTTTAATTATAAATCTATATTGAAAACATATTTTCAGGTTTTAATGTGTTTCTGCGCCCTAGTTGAAATTATTATATGCTAGAATGTTACTCCAGCCTCTGATGAAAGATGATCGTTCGTTTTTCAATATATCCTGATTAGTAGACCTAGAGGCAGTAAAACACGTTTAATTTGGAAGAAAGGTAAAAAATGGTTTATTCAACAAACAACATCGCTAGCTGTACATTTTTTCAATGTCTCTGTACATCTTTTTGTCAATGTACATCTTTTGAGGTGGTCCGGTCATCAAGCCATTTTTCGACATCTCCGTAAGTGTTGAAGTGTTTCATGGAAAGTGCGTGAGACATCGATGAAAGCAAGTGGTGGTCGGAAGGGGTCAAGTCTAGTGAGTACGGGAGTGGGACTAGAGTTTCTAGCCAAGTGCAGAGATGGTGTTTGTGACCACTTTCGCTATGTGATGGGGGGTTGTCATGCTGCAAAATCACTTTTCCGTGTCTTAGCCCATTCTGGTCGCTTTTTGATCATTCTATTGTTCAAATTGTTGACAGTCACCAACGGTATTAACTGTTTACGGTAACACCGTTGTGGTCCCATCAAATGGATCTAATGAAAAGTTACACTAGTGTACACGGTTTTTTGAACTTCTTGGTAATGATTGTTGATTATTTATCTGTAAAAATTATTTATCAACAGTACAAATTACTGTTGATTATTTATCAACAGTAATCCCCTAACATGTTTTTATACGAAAATCATTGATGTCGTTCTTCGAAAATATTTAAATCTTGGTGAAAACGTTCCCCTTGTTCATCACTCATACTTCCTAAATTTCAGGGAAAAAAACTCAAGTATGAGTGCAGGAAATGAATCTTCAATGACATGTTCACTCCCATCTGTTGAAAATTTTTCAATAATTCAGCAACAATATCTTTATAATTTTCACTTTTTTTTATTTTCCAAAAGATCTTCGAAACCCATTTTGAATGACTTCCAACCAGCTTTTTCACTAACAGATAAAAGGACTTCGAACTGAGGACTTTTACAACTTTACGGCTCTGTGGGCCAACAAATATCCCCTTTTTCAGTTTTGTTTCTGTAATATTTGGAAAGATTTTTTGTATATAATGGAAGGCATCACTATTTTTGTTTAGCGCCTTCACAAAGTTTTTCGTAAGTCCCAATTTAATACGTAAAGGTGATAGAATAATGTATTTTGGATCTACGAACGACTCATGTTTAATGTTCATTTTGCCCGGAATATACTCGTTCGGAGTAGGTCATTCTTATCTTACATAATAATGCTCTCTGGCCCTGTTGCCCCACAGACAAAGGAAACAAGATTATTTTGTGGAACCACTCTGCAATCCCAATAAGAAATTGACGACTTTGAGATCGTCGTACACTTTCCATTGGTGTAGTTTCATAACTCTCTTTACAATTCACTGCGTTTCCTATTGGTATAGACGATTTCTTATTCTCTTTGTGTAATAAATCAGCCTCCAGACTATATTTTGAAGAGTCTACGAATAAGGCCCACTTTTGTTTGTTAACATTGGTGAACCAAATGGATATCTCCTGATGACCACTGCAGTAAAACGATTCTACAGCTTTCGCAAAACACATGACGCACCCACCTTTTTATCTTGGTTCGCAACAGGAAATCCAAAATAATGAAGATGCACTTTTTAATGAATCTACAATGGGTCTTCTTTTTTTTAATATAAACTGTTCACAAACGTAGCAAAAACGATCAGAACTTTGTTTATACTTGTTATTCCACATTTTAATTGAATTTGAAATAAGATATTTATGTTTTGAATTGAATAAGTAAATATTAAACTGAAGTCAACACGTAGGGTAGTTGAAAAAATGATTTGACAGTAGAAAAAAAAATGTGACAAAATATTTCTTACACTTTTAGGTTTAAGGAAGGTAGGTTAACATATTTATATATATTTCTTTCGGGGTATATAAAAAATTTAAAATTTGCATACTATTGGTATCATTTGATTTTTAAAAGCATTGTCTTCTTTCCGAAACGATTCGGTCTTTCGATCGATGTTGATAGTTGTTCTGGGTCAACCCACGATATTCTACATTTTGTGCCATCAAAAAAGTATTTCTTTGATGACGGGAAAGCAAAACTTTGCACACCGTTTTTCGCTTTTCGTTATGTTTGTCGTTCAGCTGATGTGTTACCCGTTTTCCTGCTTTTTGGATCTTTCCCATGTCATCCGACGATCACAGATGGATCGTCAACCAACATTTAATCTCTCTGCCATTTGTTGTTGACTTTGCATATCGTCTTCTTCCAACAATGTTTGCAATTCGGCATCGTTTCAATTCTTTTCCGTTGACCTGGACGTTCTTTATCACCACTTTTGAATCGTCTAAACCAACGCCCACAAGTGTTTTAAGTTTCGACATTGTCACCGTAAGTTTCCACAAGTATACGGCGGCTTTCACTTGGGTTTTTCTTTTGATTGAACAAGAAAAGCAATGCGTACTGCAAATGCTCTTTATTTGGCTCGAAACTAGACTTGTTTACCACACGAAAAAATATGACGCTAACTCGAAATCGAATGGCGTTTTGAAAGATACTATTGTAGAAACAAAATAACAACGGCGCCATGTCTTAAAAAAATAAAAATGATTAACCGTCCCATCTGGTAAGGTAATCCCAAAGAAGTCAAGGATGGTGAAATTCTATCTCAGATCTCCATTCGTTGAGGTTAATTAATTATGGAAATGTTCTTTAAGAAACGCTATTGCAGTACTATTGTAGTTTGGGCTGTAGCACCATCCGACTGAAAGCAATAGATTTCAGCGTCTCCTGGATTGCAGCGCAGCTTTAAAAATTTGATAAAACAATCTATATATTTTATAAATTATAGTTAATTAAAAAAGAATGCTTAAAACAAAACGAAGGAACTGAATTGTCATTGGACTATTTTATGCTATATTAGTTAACATTAAAATAACGAAAAGCATTATGTGTAAATCATATTCAAATACTTATTTTCCACAAAGGTAACAGAAAAACAACATACGACGCAAATATAAGTGCAAATATTTTAAATAAAGCGAGGGGCAAGTGTCACGTGGTTGTTTTAATTATTTATAACTTTTAAATGAAACAAGACAGAATATATGTTATTATAATATATTTATTTAATCTTTAAATTTCGTGTTAAATAATTTTTGAAAATTATACGAGCCATTATGAAGAAGGTGAGAAGAATTCAAAAAACTTTTGGGCTCTATTTGTGAAAATAAAAATTCTAAATAATGACTCGATATTTGGGGGTATATATCGGTCACCAAATGGTAATATTGATGAATTTCTAGGTTTTTAGGAAGATGTGGTCAATGATCCGGTTATAACTTCAAACAGATCCGTAATCACCGGATATTTTAAATATACTGAAAAAGTGATTGTCCGAATAAACGACAATTAGAGGTAATAAGCGACAATTCTGGATTTAGACAAGTGATAAAAAGTTATACGCGTGTACCACCCGATACTCGTTCACTCATTGATCTGGTATTTACTAATGATTATACTTTGACCGAAGCTGGTAGGAATTTTTCGTAACTTCCTGATCCTGAAACCATTGGGTTTATCTTTAAATGCGAAACAAATGTGACACAACGTAAGTAAAAACTGATAAGAAATTTAAGCCCTGAAAATATGGATCGAATTAGAATAGAATGAATTGGAAGAAACTGGAACTACACGTCAACAAATGTGGACTACCTCTATAAACATTTTATGAACAACACCCATGAGACAGTTAATGCCTTGGCATCATTAAAAACGATTAATATTGACACAACACCGTGGATTACAAATTCTATTAAGCTTGCCCAAAAGGAGAGGGACATGACCTACAAGAAGTTCAAATTAACCAGAAACGACACTGACTGGAATGATTATAAGAGGAAATGCAATAAGGTTGTAATGGTGATTAGAAAATAAAATATGGCATTTTATGAACAGAATATTGATCGTAATAGAGGTAATAGCAAGAAAATGTGGCGAATGTTGGAGGAATTAGTGGGGAGTGGCAGAAAGTCCGATGTGTTTGAGGATATTGTTTTCCGAAGGAGTGTTGGAACGTTAGAAGAGAATTTTAACAATTTTTATGCTGAAAGTATTCGGGAGATAGCTCGAACCATTCCAAATTAGATTCAAACATTTGACACTACTGTTGACATCCATTCAAGTGAAGAAACTTTGGATCAGTTTGATTTATTAACATTATCTCAATTGAGAGATATTGTAATTAATTTAAAAAATAAGTCCATATCTGGTGATATATGTAATATAAAATTTTTAAAGAGCGTATTTCAGCAGGTGGGTTATCCATTACTGCATTTAATTAATTCGTCGTTGTTCAGTGGTCGAGTTCCAAGGAATGCAAAAGTGAGCATCATTATTCCCCATTATAACCCTGTATTAGCAGAGGATTTTAGGCAAATCAATCTGTTGTCGATTGTTGATAAAATATTGGAAATAGTGGTGTGTAGACAGTTGCGTAGATACTTTGAAAAGCAAAATTACATTTATGTGGGACCATCGGGATTTCGTGATAAACATTCACGCGAGTCTGCACTGCAACATCTTTATACGAAATGGCGTCAAGATATTGGTAACGATAATGTTGTGGTTGGTGTATTTGTGGACCTGAGACGTGCATTTGAGACTATAAACAAAGAAGATCTGATTGTGAAGCTACAATGTTACGGAGTGAAATCTTGTGTTATAAAATGGCTTAAACATTATTTGAGTGACCGCTTTCATCGAACAAAAGTAAATGGTGCTATATCAGGATTTCTGCAAAATGATATTGGTATTCCACAAGGGAGCGTATTAGGTCCCTTTTTGTTTCTTATATACATCAATCATCTGTATAAGATTTTAAAAAAATTAGACTTAAATTTGTTTGCAAACGATACGCTCCTTTCAATAAAGGAACAGAATTATGACCAAATGGTGAAAGATCTTAATTTAGAACACTCTATATTAGATAATTGGCTATGTGTGAATAAATTCAAATTAAATTCTGAGAAAACAAAATATATGATTCTGGGAACGAGGGGTATTTGCAGTCGTTTATTGATAAAAATTATAATATTTATATTGGGAAGAATAACATTGAAATCGTAGACCAAATTAAATATCTAGGTGTAATTCTTGATTCTCAATTGAAGTTATGTGTTCATGTAAATTACATGAGTAAAAAAATAAGGTTCTTTCGTAGAATATCACATAACTTAAGTAATTGGTCAAAATTGTTAATATATAATACCATAATTTTTCCCCATTTTAGTTATTGTAGCTCTTTGTTGTTAGCCGGTCGCGTTGGTGCGGCGGTATGAGCGTCTGCTTTGCCGAATCCGCGCTGGAGCGGTAGCTGGTTCGATTCCAGCGCACGGATGGTTATTTTTCTTTCTTCTGTCCGTTTATCTTTCCTAAATGTTTGTGATTATTTCTAGGCAAGAGTGTAAAATCCGACTACGAATTACCCCTCAGTCACGCCAGTTAAAGGCTGGGTAAGGCCGGATGCCTTCTGAGAAGTGTTCTGCGTTGGTCACTCGCCAGTCGGTAGGTTTCCTGATAGACTTATGGGTAGGCACATAACCAAGGGTTTATAGCCCGAGGGGGGTGCTGGCCTGGGTTTGTCGGAAGCTGATGACCGTGGTTCGGAACCCACGTTAAGCTGTAGGTCCAGTCGCTAAATAGCCTAGTTGCTGATGCGCCTCTAACCCAAACACTTTACTTTACTTTACTTCTTTGTTGTTAGGTTGTAATAAAAATGAAATAAATATATTGCAAATTTTACAAAATAAGGCAATGCGAATTATTTTGCATTGTGATAGGTATACACCAGTGGATTTGATGTTGCGCCCTTTGGGCTGGTGCTCTGTGTGGCAGAGTATTGAGATATGATTTATGTCAGATATTGATGTATAATTTTTGGTCAGTATTGTTATGATTTTTAAAATTAAAAATGACTTAATGCCTACGTATTTTGGAAGGTACTTAATAGCGCGATCCAAAAAACACCAATGTAACATTCGCTCAAGGGAAGATCTCCATATAGATTTTGAATGTAGTACCTATATGCAGAAATCGCTTTTTGAGAATGGTATTCGGTTGTTCAGTGGTCTGCCAACAGAGCTAAAAAGTATAGAGAGTTTGGGAATGTTTGTAGATAAAATCCGTAAACATTATTTGGCAAAATAGGTTAGTTTGTTGTTAAAAATAGATAGGTATGTTTGATTTTGTATAGACTAGTGTGTATATATTAAATTTTTATTATTACAGAAGAGACCATATTTGGATATATTTATATTATTCATAGACATGTATAAATATACATGAATTACAGATTGTATGTAGTAGCCATGTGTTAAATAAAAAATATTATTATTATTATTAGTAGCAAAGCAAATGTGTGTCTTTCACAAACATATTTTCCATAACTTTTGAACATATCTGATGTTAATACAGCATGGATGTTATCCTTGAGTTGATGTATGGTTTGGGTGAACTTTTATGTAAACGTTTTCTTCAAAAACATTATTCGGAACCATCAAATCAGGAGATCGAGGCGGTCACAATAAATCTCCATTGCGAGAAATTAAACGACTAGGGAAAATGTTCGTCAAAATTATGTTGATTGTTTGTTTCGCATGAGATGTGTGCTGTGGCATCATCTTGCTGGAACCACATATTCTCCAGTCCTTGCTCTTCCAATTAAGACACCAAAAAGTTTTGAATCATGTGTTTATAGCGTTCACCGCCGGTAGCACTGTAACTGAATTTCCACTATCATTTTCAACAAATATGGTCCAATGATTTGTTGAGCATGTAATAATTACCTTGTAATATATCAAATTTTAACTCATGCGGCACCCATATATTGGCTTTGCTAAGCCAAGGTCAAGTTAACGTAATGTACCTTGAATATTTTCTGCGATGTCTCAAGTTGTTCCAGAACTTGCACCAAGTTAAGCACC